>NC_061158.1:46123991-46233991 GCF_022113875.1 Hydra vulgaris | reverse complement strand
GTTTAATAAATTTTGAGAAAAAGGAAGTAAAACATTTTACTGTTTGTTTTTAGTAACAAAATAAAGCTGCTTGTACTACTCTTTGTCACTAAAAAATAAACAACTTTTTTTTAAGTTAACAACATTTAACATTTTATCAAGTCTACAAATAAACGATACATAAACTAATTTTTTTTTTTATAACATTTGCATTAAAGGATACAAACTATTTGTTTTAGTTACAAAAGAATGCAAAAGCAAAAATGTTCAAAAAATGCAAACTTATAATAAAAAAAATACAAACTTATAATAAAAATAATTTTATAATAAAAAAAGTCTATGAAACTAATAATTTCGAATAATTTATAAATCAAATTTGAATAATTTGTAACTACACCAAGCGTAGACTTTTTTTTTTTGATTCTCAATAGTTTTAAGTACTCACGAACTTTTCAAAATTATTTTTCAAACTAGTTTTAAATTTACTGGTAAATTTAGATTATGTTTCTCCGATACAATAATTACATACAGATGACCAATAGGAGACTAATCCTCACAAGATTTCCGTCAATTTTAGAGCTGTACTAAAATGGGGGTAAGATTCTGGACATTAGGCTATTGTAGTGAGGTCCAATTGTATTGCAATATTGAATAGTATAGCTTGGAAAAATAAAAAGATGGATTCAAGGAGGTCTGCTGCAAAAAACGCCACTTGTCGAGCGGTGTTAATATAGACTTCGGGCTCACCAAAATGTCATTTGCGATGAATTCCAAAGAATGGGGATCATTATATATTCAATACTTTATTTTAATTGGTTATAACAGTACAAATATTTTTTATCTGTGGTTCCTCCCATTTCAACATATTAATACTTATATTATACTTATGGTATTGAAATAATAGTTAGTCAAGCTGTTTATTACACTAGGGCGCAGGCTGTAATTTATATTATTACTTTTTACGAACCTACTTAGTTTTTATAAGACTAGCATAGCATAGCAATATACCATTTATTTTTCTCAATATTCAATCATTGATACAGCTGCAAAGTAGTATAGGTCACTGCATCACAGGCAAACGATTTAAGATTTAATTTAAGTTAACTTTTCTTTTTATTTTATTTCTTATTTTTCTTTTGGTTATGCTAACGATTAATACACCAGCAAACGTTTAGGCGTGGTGCAACATACGCAATTTTTCACTTACATAAGATGCTCATAACGCCAACAGAGACTATTTTTACATTTAAAATAAGTCTAACAACCTCTTTTTTGATTGTTATTAAACAGTTCTACAATACAAAAATTTTTTCTCAGAATAACCCGTGGTGACAAAAATTTGGCACAATCTTTGAGAAGCTAAAACTTATTGAATTTTTACTTATTTAGTCTTACTTTTTTAGTTGTTTTGTTAAAAAGTGTTAGTTATCTTTTACTGAAATTTTTTTTTACTTGGATTAATTAATAAAAAAGTTATCCAAAAATGAAGCCAACTACATTAATTGAACAAGTGTACAACTATTGTAATTTGCATCCCAACGCTAAAACGAAGAGCATCGTAGAGTATTTTTTTGTCTCTAATCACCCCAAAAGAACCATCAAACGTTATATGGTAAAGTGGAAAACAATAAGCGAAAGTCTCATAAGCCTGGATCAGACAGAAAACCAAAAATTATGACTGATAGAAAAATCAATCACCTGAAAGGCCTTTTGAACAACCAGTCTGGAACTTCAACAAGAAAAATTACAAAAAAATTCAAGTGTGATCGTTCCTTCATTGTAAAAACATTAAAAAACAAAACGAACATTTGTTATTTTAAGAAAAAACAAATCCCTGATTGCATAATAAATAATTAAAGCAGCTGCAACTGAAGTGTGGAAGTGTGAAGTGTCACGGTTTCTGAATTTGTCGCAAATTCAGAAACCGTGACTATGTCATTGACGATGAGTCTTATTTAACATTTAAACATACGAATAAAAATTCTAATGCTGGATTTTACTCAGGAGAAGCAAAAAATGCACCAAAACAAGTAAAATATAAGCGCCAAAGTAAAATTGAAAAAAAATATTCTTGTGTGGATTACCATTTCCCCTCGTGGAATCTCAAAACCATTTATTGTTCCTGTGAGAGTGGCAATTAACCAAACAGTGTAAAAAAATGATTACATCATCATACAATTGGATCCTTTTATCAACAAACATCACATGATGGTAATTATGTATTCTGGCCGACCAAGCCTCTTCACATTGTGCTAGAAGTGTGACAAATTACCTCGATGAGAAAAATATCTGTTTTGTAATAAAAATTGATAATCCGGCATGTGTCCCAGAATTACGACCAACAATTTCTGGTCAATCCTTAAATGCTACGTGTATGAAAACAATCGGGAAGCTCAAAATAAAGATCAGCTGCAAAAAAGAATCCATTCTTGTTAAAGAAAAATTGATAAAAATCTTGTAAAAAGCATGTGCGAACATGTATACAAAAAAGTTGACGCAGTACGTCGTAATGGCGAGAAAGCATTATTTCAGTCTCGAAAGTAAAAAGTTAATATATTGCCTTACATTTTGTACTAAATTTCTTTTCATTAAACCTTTTGTTGTATTATTACTGCTTGCTTTTATTTTGTGCCAAATTTTTGTCACCAGGGGTTAGTCACTCCCATGTCTAATTGACTGAACGGCTTCTATCTATATGGTCAGCTCCGTTAGTCACCTCTATGTGTCATTGTGATGCTGAAACAAAATAAATATTTTATTTACTTGTAAATAAAATATTTAATTTGTTACATCATTAATTGCACAGGAATTGATAAAAAAATTTTCATAGGGATATGTAGATGGTTTTTTGGGGTTGCTATCACATTTTGCTGTTTTAGAAGTTAGCAATCATAGCGACCTACGTTCTCCCCAAACCTGGTAAAAGTAAGCAGGGTTGCCCAGAGCTTTTATAATGTCCGGGGCAAAGAAGCTAGTAGACGTCCCTTCGAGCATGCATAAATTTAAAAAGAATTTAAATTAAAAGCATATGCAATCTTGCATATGTATGACTTCATACACTTTTAAAATGATTAATTTTTTAATGATGCATACAGATGGAAAAATATGCTGTACCCTTTGAATGCATTTGGTTGAGAAGGCTCAAAGAGTTTCCAGGAGTAAAAAGCGAAGACTCCTTCAAAAAATTAGGATGCATAACTTCTTCCATAAAATCGTCTTTTTTGACATCATTAGCGTAAAATTGCGCTAATATACAAATTTTTATTTAAAAAAAATCTAGTTCCTAATTTTTCAACCAGATGAATAAGAATCTTAATAAAGCAGTCTTAACTATGTCAAACCTTGATTGAATTTTTTAAAATAAAATGATTAAGGGCAAAATTGAAGACATTTACCGCAAATTGTTGCTCGGGGTTCTCATTACTGAATGCTGCATTTGCAGGTTCATCATGAAATTGTTTTGCTTATTTCTTTTGTTTTTTCAAAAGATCAGTTTCAAAGCCAATTGGCCTGAAATAGCTTTTGCTTGAAAAAAAAACTTCGTGGAAAACTTGAAAAGTTTTGATCCAAAAGGATAGAAGTACATTAGTTTCAAAAAATTTAAAAAACCCTATCAAGGGCTTAGCTTTATTTAGCATGTCAGTGATAAAGTCGAGATTCTCTATAGTACGATTGAGGGAAGCAATAATTTATCGCTGTCGTGGATTTATTATCGTATTTTTATTATTAAATTATCGTGGAATTGGTAAAAAGTAGCGATCTAAGCTGATCACTAGACATCTGAAAGCTTGTGAAGAATAATTCCTTTAAATTCTTGAAAAATTTTACACCTAGCCGGACTGCAGGCGATGAATACGTAAAAGATTTGGATGTTACCGAAAAAAGATCTCAGCGCAAAATTCAATTGCACGTACTTCAGTTTAACTAAGGTTATGGGCTCTAAAAAAAATTAGAGCTTGTGTCCAAACATAATTTCCAAACATATTTAAGCCGTTGTTGGAACCTTGGCGAAAGTCTTATTTTTATATACATCATAAATCAGATTTGCAATATCCACTTTATTTCTTTTCTCCGAGTTTTTATTAAAAAGTAGGCGTTCTTTTACCTCCCAGCTTTTGTTGAAATTTAAGTCTACAAAGCAAAAAATAAAATAAAAAAAAATAAATAAAAGTGATTTGTTATGTGTGTGATACATCCGACGTCCCATCAGTAATGAACTTAAAGTACCCTGCTTCTCTAACTTCCTTTAAAAGAGTAAACTGCACAAATGAAGCGCACTCATTTATGAAATCATTCTGCAATTCCCATGGGAAGTAATGGGCTTGCATCCAAGTTCCCTATTTTTGGCGACGAGCTTCATTTTCTATATTTATTTTGTTATACTATAGATGGTTCTTTTAATGTTTTAAGCTCTTGAAATGATTTGAAATATCAAGAGCTCCACAAAAACTGCCATTCAGTTGCTTTCCTAAAACAAAGGTTTGACCTATTGCAATAGTAATACAAAAAATAAAAAATAATTACCAAATGAAAAATAAAGTTAACCTCTAAACGCCATGTTTCGTGACTAATAAAACAATATTGTATTTAGAATACATCACATTATTTCACGCCACCTGGCAACGTCAGACTCTAAAGCTTGTTTGATTGCCTAATAACCTTAATATCATCAGTAAGAGTTGTCAACAAAGTTTTCCGGGTGATGCAACGGCTATGGTAAACAGGTTCTTCCAGTCGTCTTTAATCAACTATTTTTTATTTAGTCAACTATTCCAGCGGAGAAGACATCGATCTAACAATAAGTTCATAGAATTGGAGTTATTGTTGTGCTCCTGTAATTTTTACTTTCATAAGTAACGAGAAAATAAATCACATTCTTCTCTTTAGTGTTTGTTAAGTTGTTTGACACATTATCCCTAATTATGACATACAAATTACCAAATGTTCTATGAATAAATCTTTTTTGAAGAAACTGCGGCGTATAAATTCTGCTTGATTAGTTATTGATACCTGATTATTCCACAATAGATTTATAATTGTAAAATACACTTTATTATGTAAGGAAGTGCGTAAGTTCTTCATTACTACTTCTCATATCATAACTGACAAATCTAATTTTAGTAATACCATCATCCAAAAAAAGATTGATAATTTAAATAGGGGTTTATCAAACCTTATTAAAATCAATTAATGATTAAGAAAAAAAATTCATTGCAAATATCATAGTTTACTCTACACTATTTATTCTTGAAATTGGAATAAGACTAAAAAATCAATTTCTTTATCCAGGGTCGGACTGGCGAGGGAAGTTTTCACCCCCTCGGCCCTTGCTATATCTAAAGGTCTTGGGCCACTCTATAAATCAAGGTACACAAACAAAACACGCAAAAATACAAATTATTAATAACTAATTATTGTAAATATGCATCAATTTTTATTTTCCTATACCCTTTTAGGAAAAAACGTGATTAAGAGTTTAACGTATTTTTGCTAAATTTTTTGCTACCTATAAGGGCTCCATTTATGTCTCCTCCCGTACCCCTCGGTGTAAGTCCGACCCTGTCTTTATCATCACCAGATAAACATAATACTTATGAGTGTGATGGCAAGTTAAAAATAAATGCACATTTTTTTGCAGCGGTTTATTTTTCAACATTTTGTTTTGTAAGTAAATAATCAATATAATCAAACAGTAACAATATACTTTTTAAAATTTCTTTTTAAAATGTTATTGAAAAATGTTTTAACACTTTTAAGAGACACTGTTGCCATATAAAAATTAAATGAGCTATTTTATTTGTTGTAATATGCTAACTTTTATTCTTTTTTTTTTAATGGTCATCATATGACACGTTTGTCATTATAATGATACATTTATCTTATTACTATTTTAAAATTAAACTTTTATATCATAACAGCTTAATTTTGAAATTATAATAAGATAAATGCGTCACTTATCTACCAAAAACTGTTGTTTTATTTAAGTACAAATAGAAGAAAAAAAAGTTATAAATAACTGAGTAGACTTTTTATAATTGAAAAACAGTCACAACTTTCTACTTTAAACATAAAAATCCATTTATATGAAAACCGTTATTATTACTTTATTGAATTCAGAGGATATCATTTTTTATGCATTTCAAAAATACAATAAAATATTGTGTAAAAATTACGGAACATAACAAACTTTGAGAGTCAAACGTTGGTTCGTATATTTTGTTGCCGTATTACAACAAGGTTTATTGATGAATTTAAGACTGGTATATAGTATAGACACTAGAAAAAACACATATAAAACATATTTTTAAGATAGGGTCACATTTTATTATTTTTTCTACTGGCGCCCCATATCACTTGGCACCCGAGTTCTAATATTTTGTTACCGTCTGGCATTAAAAACATTAAAGAGTTTAACATTACTATAGAGTATTGACACACAAAAAAACACTCACACAAAATATTTTTAATATATTGTAGCGCTTTAATAATTTTTTCTTCATTTTCTGGCGCCCCAAAAATCTTGGCGCCCGAGGCAAGTATGCCCCTTTTTCCCCCCTCCCCTACCTGTGGCAATAAACATAATGATAACTGGTAATGAGGATGAGTTTATCTTTTGTACACAACAAGATAAAGCTAAATACTTCTCTTGGATTATTTTTCGGAAGTCTATGATTATTCCATTTTTATCCCTGCAGCCTTTTGAAGTGATTCATTAAGACTTATTGAAACGCTTTTAAAAAAGTCATCGACCATCAGGTATCAATTAAATGGTTTTAAAAGTTTGGTGTGTCAGGTAGCGCAGCAGATGTCTTAGGTTGAGAAGTTGGCAGTAAATTAGGTTGAATGGTCTGCAATGTTGCAATTTGAATGGTTAGTTATTTTTTAAGTTGAAAGGCATGCAATGTCTCCGGATGAGATTCAATTTGCATTCAAAAAAACCTTCTCAGTACTGGAAAAATTTCTTTTGCTGCTATGATTTTGTGGCTGGGCTCAGGAACTCTTAAAAAACTAGTTTCATTTATTTGTAAATATCCTTGGCTTGAAGTAGAAATATAAATTCAGAAAATATTGTAGCTTGTCATAGAAACCACGAAGAGCTGCACGATTGAAACCTAACGTTTTAGCAACTGATGTAGGTTCTGACAGCCACAAACTTAGTGCAAGTTGCTTTTTCATAAAAGAGTTGAACCAATCTTAACCAAGAATTCTTTTCTTTTATCAACTTTATGTGGGAAATCCTTAATCTTTGCTCTCTGAAAAGCTAACTGCATTAAGTCATTTTTTGTGATGTCAAACATTATTTCTTTAAGCGGCAGTATACGCTTGACCAGATCCTCTTTGACTTCAGGTGGAAGATTTTTTGACCTGCCTCACATTTACTCCATCTTTTGTTCTATCTCAACTTTTTTTTTTTTGGTTTAGAAAATGACATTTTAAAGTGGGTTTAGAAGTTTCATATAATCTTGTACCCTCATTTAGACCACAAACACCATCTTTATAAGCAAACATCATTTTTTTAAATCTTCTTCAGTGCAAGTAGCTGTCAGTCTTCTGAAAACAAATGTGCAAAAACCTTTTAATATGCAAAAATGTGCGTCTAAAATAAAAAAAAGTTCTAAAAAATGTAACAAAGTAAAAATAAATATAAAAACTAGTTAATCAATATTGCATTTTCATTTCTTTCAGAAATCAAAATGCAATTAGACTCTAGATAGAGAAAGGGAGGCTCTTTAAAACTAACCAATAACACTAATTAATAATAAAATAGGCTTCTTAACTCCCATTTGATAAAAAACAACGAGGGAAGGATGAGAAAGAGGGGGTAAAGAAAATAGAATTAAAGAAAAGAAACAAGCTAATATAAATACTAAAATACAGCTTATACCTTAGCATAAAAACTCTTTTAAAAAAGCATAATACTAATGTTAGTTTATATTGTATTTATTTATATTGTATTTATTTATTATAATTCTACTAGACCTAAATAATCTAGGTTAAAATGGCGCAAAATCAATTAATTTCAATTTGACAACGTGTAAAAATAATATTTGCAGCGCCTAAGAGTACTACAGGTCTGGTAATTAGTACTACAGGTACTATTTTCTCCACTATCACAGATACGATTTAGCCGACTTCGATTAAATATAGTTTTTTCTTAAGTGCTTTAATCGACAATATGAATGAAAGAAAAACCTTTATTAATGAAGTAGAATGGGTGGACTAACACAATAAAAATTACAAATAAGTTACGTACATCCATTCCTGGAGCCACAACTAATAGCTCAGTGTAGTTATTACATCATATAGTAAGAATAGTTGCAAACAGACTTACCTTTCTTTTACGATCAATTCCGTTATTTTCTGGTTAGTATGCATATTTCTTTTGCTACCTTGATTTTATCACATTTCAGCCAATCTTAACCAATGACGCTGATACAAATTCCACAACGGTACTAATTACCCTTTTCCACTATATTCTTGAAAATCTATTAATAATTTCATTCAAATTTTTTTAATAACTAAAGCTCCTAAATAATGTTTTTTTCTAACAAACTATTTTTGGCGTCTTGTTTAAATTATTAGGCGCTGTTTTATATTCAATCTGATATAAAACAGAGCATTCTGAACTAAATAAACGCTTGGACATCATAGGTATACATTAGTAAATTATAACTCAATTAAACTTAATTATTTTGCTTTTGAAAGATATATTAAGTTTTAACGAAATTCAGCCGCTAAATCAAACAAAAGCTAACTAAATTTGTCTTTTAACATTTTGTAAACTAGAATTCTGGTCAATTGTTCCTTAGCTGTACAAAATTAAATAAAAAAATCCTTTACAAAAAAAGTCTTAAAAGTAACTTCGTCAGATTAACTTAAAATATTGGCACGGTTAGATCCAACAAAATTACCACTATTATAATCATGCTTGACAACAGTTTTCTTTTCAAGAATATATATCAGGTGATTGTGAGATCAAGTTCATGAATATTATTTACATGGTATTTATAAATATGTTCTTCTGAGGTTGCGGAATTATGTTGATTATTACTTTAGTCAATTCTAACAAACATGGATTAGTGACATTTTTGTTATACTGATTTGTCATCAAATTGATACTTTCCGAGCTCATCTTTTAGTAATCCGAAAGCCCTTGAAACATTTGTTTTTTAACCGTTGGCCCGTGACAATACAACCCTCGGAATTAGGAAAAACGAGATCGGCAATAATTTGCCGACCTTAATGTTTTTGAGGTCGGAACAGGTCGGCAAAAATTATTTGATACAACGGTTTAACCATAAAACATAGAAACAAGGTCGGCAATTTTTTGCCAACCTAAAATACTTTCAGGTCGACAGTTAGGTCGGCATAGCCGAATACCGACCCTAATTCCAAGGGTTGCAATAGCAATAAGAATATTTTCTCCCGTGACCCTATTTAGAAAAAAAGCATTTTACTTATTTTTTAAAAATTAGAAAGACTAAGTCTATAACTATCCTGCCCTAAGAAGCAAATAAGAGAAAACAGTTGTTATCTTATTGCTTCATTCATTACAACTTTTTAACTTGACGAAAAGTATTTAATCAGAAAGTCTTGATAGCAATACTAATAGCCAGGGCCGTCCCGAAGAGGTCAACCATGGGTGGGAAGGGGTGTATGTATTTTTATGTCAACTAGAAACACCAAAAAAAAAAAAAGGTCCTCAATATTTGCAATTTGCCAACTATAGTTTAAAACATGCTCAATGTGCCAACTCAAATGCTTATATGACAGTTTTTTTTGGGGGGACACTCCCCTTCGGGACGGTCCTGCTAATAGCTTTACCTTTCTGTTGAAATTATACGTTTATCTTGCAGCTTTCATAAATTTTAGTAAGTTGAGAGTTTATGTACAAACTGAACCTCGGCTTTGCAAAAACGCGACAAATATCGAATACCGAAAACCTCCGGAATTATTTCATGCTTTAAAATAAAAAAATAAAATTCGTATGTTTATTAATTCAGTATGTTGCAATAAAATAGCCTGTACCTAAAATAAGTTATTTCATCTTTTGAAAACATGCTGTATTTTGTAAACTTATATAAAAAAATTATGCAAGCATCACAAATTCAATTAAATCAATTTGTCAAACTAACATAAAAATAATATCATGTAACCCAGTACTACCTCGTATCATGTAACCCAGTACTACCTGCCCCATGCAATTCTACCTTGTAGGGTTTGCTTTTTAGGCTAGGAGAAACAAACTCCAGCTTGAAAATCTCCTGCCTTTGGGCTCTTGGTTGAGTAAAAGACAAGATGGTGTCTCGATAAAAATACTCATCTTGGGCAGACGACAACTGCATCCAGCTACTGCCTTGTAGAAGGCCTCCTAGGCAAAGGCTTAAGAGTTAAGCAGAATAATTCTGCTAACCCGCCTCAAACTCTTTCTTTATCTATTAAGATGATGTAGATGTAAACCTGTGTTACATTATTTCCTGCCTAGGATAATGAATTCTGGAACTACTTGACTCTACTCATAGATTTTTGGTTTGTGTCTCCTTGATAGTGGCTATGCAACTCTTCCTGTTATCTGTTAGTAAGGGTACAGCTCTAAAACTCAGCTTAATGTTTCTAAGGCCAGCTAGTAATGGTTTCCTAAACTTTGTGGTAGCTTAGAGAGGCTGATTCTATCAACAGTTGTAAAATATTAGAGTATAAACAGTGCCATGTTGTGCATAGATAGTGTCCCTATTGATGCTTTGAAGCCGTGCTCTATCTATTAGTCAAGTTCTCTTTAAACTTAAATCATGCCAAAAGAAATCCAAAATATTTAAAATAAAAAACCTACCACCTAGCTGTTTTAGTACACTTTTTACAAACATTCGTGGTCAAAGCAACCTTCCATCAATTGAACCCTACCTCTTGCAAAATTCTTCAGGCTTGCTTGCTCTTAGCGAGACTAATTTAAATTTGGCTCAGATGTCAGTGATGATGGGTACTATCCTTTGATTCACAAAGACTATAATAGTCACAGGCTTGGCTTGGGGGTATAAATACGTATCAACTCGCTTATTTGTCGTGAAATTAGGTTTAAATACTTTGACCGTTCTTTTATGCGCTTCAAGCACCTCTTTAGTCTATCACCTTTCTTTTTGTTCTTTATCTTTCTCCTTCTTCCTGAGACTGCACTCTTTTAAATGTAATTTCTAATCAAATTAAAGATGCCTTTTCTTTTTTAACTTCTCCGCCAATGTGATTATTATTGATGACTTTAATGCTAATCACACTGAATGGCTCTGGCGCCACTGACTCTGCTGGCAGTAAAGCCTTTAACTTCTGCATTTCTCAATCTCTTACTCAGATAGTTAACTTTATGGCTTGTTTTCCTGACAACCATAACCATTAAACTTCATTCCTTGATTTATTTCTGCCCCTGACCTTAGCTTGTATTCAATTTCTCCTTTTTCTCCCTTAGGTGTTTTTGATCTCTATAAATATTTCAGCTTGTACTACTTCTTTGGACCCTATCATTGTACTACTTACTACTACCCTAAAGCTGACTGGGATTCTTTTTGTAACTTTTTTCATGGCGTTCCTTGGTCTGATGTCTTTTCTGTGATGTGTGCGCCTCCTACGTAACCTCCTGGATTCAGGCAGGAATAGAAGCTTTTGTTTCTTCTCGTCGGTTTCAAGTCAAGTCTCATTCTACTCCATGATTTTCACCTTCTTGTGCAGCTGTAATATCTAATTGTTACCATTTATTTTAACTTTTTAAAAAGAATAACTCTCTTGAAAACAAACGGCTATTTATTAATGCAAAAAATTGGTTTAAAAGGCTGCTGTCTGATGCTGAGCTCCATTTTTCTCAGTTTACTAAACGTCATATCTCATCTCAGAAGTTAGGCCCTAGAGACTTTTGGAAAATCTTTAACAGTGTCATTAACAACGATAGGTCTAACATTCTAAATATCTCTCATACATGAAGCTGATCTTATTACCTCTCTCAAAAATAAAAATGAACTATTTGCAAATAACTTTTCCTTCAATTTTACTCTTGAATATTATGGCATATCTCTTTATTGCCCCGTGTCTCGCTTTGCCTCAGGTTACCTTATTCAAAAAAAAGTTCTTTTTATCAGATGCGAATGACTGGTAATTTACATTGAAGAAAGTACAATAAAAGTAATTACAACAAGTTGAAGGGTAAAGGCAAGTTTTCACTCATCCGTTTTTTTCTGGGAACGTGAAAAGGAACGGAAAAATAATCACGTGAGCATGCGCAGTTTTCTTTCGGACAAATTAAGTTATACTACGGATGTTCACGTGATTATTCTTTCCTTTTCTTTCCAGTTCCAGTAGAAAAACGAAGTGAAACCTTGCCTTTAGTATAGTATGCCTTTTATATATTATTTTAGTATAGTATGTATATATTACTTAGCATGCATATATTACTTAGTATGTATATATTACTTAGTATGTATATATTATTAAGTATTTTATATATTACTTTAGTATAGCATGCCTTTTATATATTTTTACGCAACTTGGGCAGATGTCTAAACAAAACTATAAAGAATAGATGGTTGCTATTTTAGTGTCTTTCCAATTTATATTGGAAAGACACTAATTTCAGTAAGTTTTTTGCTGATGATACTCAATTAATTGCAAAAAATCAAAAGTTTATCTAATCTAGAACAAATCCAAAAGGATATAGGTGTCTTACTACATTGGTCTAAAAGTAACTAAACTAGTTACTGCATTAGATGGAAGTGGAGAGGCTTGGGCTATTGCATTTGACATATCTTAAGCTTTCAACAAAGTTTGGCATGCTGGTCTTCTCCATAAACTTGCTTCATACGGTGTATCTTGAAAAGTTTTTGAGATTTTCAAATTGTTTCTTTCTAACCGCTTTATTAAAGTCATCCTCGAAGGTCAACACTCCTCTTCATTTCCTGTAACTACTTGGATATTTCAAGGTTCTATTCTTGGTCCTGTTTTGCTTCTTATCTACATTAATGATCTTCCTGACAAACTTACTTTTAAAGTAGGTCTTTTTGCTGATTACTCAACTTTATAGAACAAAAAAGAAAGTGAAATTTTACAGCAGCCAGAGTCGACTACATTAGAATTAATGAGTCATAATAAATTAAAACCAATTGAAAGCTTTTCAGAGACCACTCATCAAGTTCTTTTGAAGACATACTTCAAATTCCAAAACTTTATCCTCCAAAAAAAAATTACCTGAAAAATCTCAGTTATAACTAGTTCTCCATATAAGAAAAAAATTTTACTTGAAAAGAACAATGAGACAAAAACAATAGGAAAAAAAAAAAAAAAAAACAATAAGAAAAAAAATTTATTGGAAAAGAAATATGACAATAAGTTAAACAATAGTAATATAAAAAAGAACAAAAAGAAAATAAAATAAAAGAAATGTTTGATTGAAAAAGATGCAAACAATGAAGAGGAATGGTTTTGTCCAGTTTGTCAAGGGAAATGGTGCAATAATACCCAAATCGACTGGATAGCTTATTGTGTATGCACTGTTTGGGTACACGAAGGCTGCACATTAAACGATGTTTGCTTTTTATGTGAACAGATTTTATTCAAATTTGTTGACTAACATGAAACTTTGCATATGCATTTTTTTATTGATGTTATTTTTGATTTTGACTTTTTGTTATTTTATATTTTTGATTAATATTTTTTCTTATCATGTTTTTTGATTTAAAATGAAAACTTACATTATAAAATGATACCTTTGTGTTTTTATTTGCTTTCTTATATTTAATCAGATCGAATTTATCAAAGTCTGCTTTAATTTTATTGAGAATTACATTTTTACTTAGTTTTTTCTTCAAATAAAATCTGTCTTACTTTTCCCCAGGTTTTGGGGAAAGTGAGACAGGGTAATTGTTGCCATTTTGAATTTAATTATGTACCAATGCAACAACCTATCACCGCAAATATTTAAGAGATCATTAGACACATAATGTGCAAGTGGCCTGCAAAATTTCTTGTTGCGAAACGTGATACTTCTCAAGTTATGAACATTCTCCCTGAAAGTGTCTCGCTTTGTCCCAGGTTACCCTATCTACTTTATAGACAAATATTTATTAGAAATTAAGTAAATACGTTTATCATACGCCAGTTCATTAACCGCATCAAATTCAGGTTGGTGTGGTTTAAGTATTGTCATTAACTTTAATTTCTATAATAACCTCAGAATTGCAAATCGTTATGCATTGAACTTATTAGAACGACCTAAAATTTTCTTCTTAAATCTATTTATAAACAACCAGCTGATAGTTTGAAAAAAAAATTTTGTAGAAATTTTTTAACCGAAACTAGCATAGCTAGGAAACATGTTTATAAATTAGGAAGACTAAAGATTTACTCAAACTTTCAAATTAAAAATCAAAACTTTATGAAATATTTTTAAAACATAAATCATGTAAAAATGAAATAAACTATAAATTATCTGAAAAAAAAAAAAAAAAAAAAAAAAAAAAACGTATAAAAGCTTTGCATGTTAAATGCAAAGTTGTTGAAAAAATCCACAAAAAAACGCGAAAATATTGAGCGGATTGATTAGTATAGCATATAATAGTGCTTATAATAATTTCCACAAAGACTTTTAATAGATTGAAAAATGATTTTTAATAAAGATATTATTGTTAAAATTAATTTAAAATATTTTCTCGATGTAAATCCAAAGTTGAAATAAAATTCTAACAGAATTTTATTTTAAATCTTTCTTGAATTATCTCAAATTAATCTATATAAAAAAATCATTTTAAAAATAAGTAAGACGCAAAATGCTTTTAATAGTCTAAAAATATAAAAGTGCAGATATTTGATAAAATCAGCATGAATGTAGTTAAATCAGTCTTTAATATTATTAAAACGCCACTGTTTCAAATTTTTAATCTTCTATTTAAGTATGGTATTGTACTCAATAAATCAAAAATTTCTGAAATTGAACTACAGACTTCTTTATATGAAATTGAACTACAGATTTCTATCTTGCTTCTCAACAATACTTCTCAAAATTACTGGAACGTAAAAAATTATGCGTGTCATATTGTATAGTCATATTTAGCTGTGAACATTTGCTTTTTAATAAACAATTTGGCTTCAAAAAAAACGTATAAAACGTTTAAAATTCTTAATTTTTTAACTGATCATGCTGTAATCAAACTGGATATTAACTTAAAAAAATTAACTTTTGGTTTGATTTTAATTTTTTTCCTGCCAAACAGAAAACAATAAATAGTTTATAAGGCAAATGAAACAAATGATCATTATTAAGTGACTCGTTCACTATTCCTGCACGAGTTACTATTTTTCAATGTCACTTATTCTTATAACTTTATTTATTAGAGTTTTTATTTTTTAAATAAACCAAACTTAAAAAAAAAAAAATTTATTAATATACTATTATTTTAGTTTCATAGGCTTTTTTTTATAAAAAATTTTTTATATAAACTTTTTTTTATAATAAAAAAAGTCTATGAAACTAATAATTTCGAATAATTTGTAAATCAAATTTGAATAATTTGTAACTACACCAAGCGTAGACTTTTTTTTTTGATTCTTAAAAGTTTTAAGTACTTACGTACTTTTCAAAATTATTTTTTAAACTAGTTTTAAATTTACTGGTAAATTTAGATTATGTTTCTCCGATACAATAATTACATACAGATGACCGTCAATTTTAGAGCTGTACTAAAATGGGGGTAAGATTCTGGACATTAGGCTATTGTAGTGAGGTCCAATTGTATTGCAATATTGAATAGTATAGCTTGGAAAAATAAAAAGATGGATTCAAGGAGGTCTGCTGCAAAAAACGCCACTTGTCGAGCGGTGTTAATATAGACCTCGGGCTCACAAAAATGTCATTTGCAATGAATTCCAAAGAATGGGGATCATATATTCAATACTTTATTTTAATTGGTTATAACAGTACAAATATTTTTTATACTAGGGCGCAGGCTGTAATTTATATTATTACTTTTTACGAACCTACTTAGTTTTTATAAGACTAGCATAGCATAGCAATATACCATTTATTTTTCTCAATATTCAATCATTGATACAGCTGCAAAGTAGTATAGGTCACTGCATCGCAGGCAAACGATTTAAGATTTAATTTAAGTTAACTTTTCTTTTTATTTTATTTCTTATTTTTCTTTTGGTTATGCTAACGATTAATACACCAGTAAACGTTTAGGCGTGGTGCAACATACGCAATTTTTCACTTACATAACATGCTCATAACGCCAACAGAGACTATTTTTACATTTAAAATAAGTCTAACAACCTCTTCTTTGATTGTTATTAAACAGTTTTACAATACAAAAATTTTTTCTCAGAATAACCCGTGGTGACAAAAATTTGGCACAATCTTTGAGAAGCTAAAACTTATTGAATTTTTGCTTATTTAGTCTTACTTTTTTAGTTGTTTTGTTAAAAAGTGTTAGTTATCTTACTGAAAATTTTTTTTACTTGGATTAATTAATAAAAAAGTTATCCAAAAATGAAGCCAACTACATTAATTGAACAAGTGTACAACTATTGTAATTTGCATCCCAACGCTAAAACGAAGAGCATCGTAGAGTATTTTTTTGTCTCTAATCACCCCGAAAGAACCATCAAACGTTATATGGCAAAGTGGAAAACAATAAGCGAAAGTCTCATAAGCCTGGATCAGACAGAAAACCAAAAATTATGACTGATAGAAAAATCAATCACCTGAAAGGCCTTTTGAACAACCAGTCTGGAACTTCAACAAGAAAAATTACAAAAAAATTCAAGTGTGATCGTTCCTTCATTGTAAAAACATTAAAAAACAAAACGAACATTTGTTATTTTAAGAAAAAACAAATCCCTGATTGCATAATAAACAGTTAAAGCAGCTGCAACTGAAGTATGGAAGTGTGAAGTGTCACGGTTTCTGAATTTGTCGCAAATTCAGAAACCGTGACTTTGTCATTGACGATGAGTCTTATTTTACATTTAAACATAGAATAAAAATTCTAATGCTGGATTTTACTCAGAAGAAGCAAAAAATGCACCAAAACATGTAAAATATAAGCGCAAAAGTAAAATTGAAAAAAAAATATTCTTGTGTGGATTACCATTTCCCCTCGTGGAATCTCAAAACCATTTATTGTTCCTGTGAGAGTGGCAATTAACCAAACAGTGTAAAAAAATGGTTACATCATCATACAATTGGATCCTTTTATCAACAAACATCACAGTGATGGTAATTATGTATTCTGGCATGACCTGGCCTCTTCACATTGTGCTAGAAGTGTGACAAATTACCTCGATGAGAAAAATATCTGTTTTGTACTAAAAATTGATAATCCGGCATGTGTCCCAGAATTACGACCAACAATTTCTGGTCAATCCTTAAATGCTACGTGTATGAAAACAATTGGGAAGCTCAAAATAAAGATCAGCTGCAAAAAAGAATCCATTCTTGTTAAAGAAAAATTGATAATAATCTTGTAAAAAGCATGTGCGAACATGTATACAAAAAAGTTACGCAGTAAGTCGTAATGGCGAGAAAGCATTATTTCAGTCTCGAAAGTAAAAAGTACTTAGATTTTGTACTAAACTTTTTTTCATTAAAACTTTTGTTGTATTATTACTGCTTGCTTTTATTTTGTGCAAAATTTTTGTCACCAGGGGTTAGTCACTCCCATGTCTATTTGACTGAACGGCTTCTATCTATATAGGCAACTCCGTTAGTCACCTCTATGTGATCATTGTGATGCTGAAACAAATTAAATATTTTATTTACTGGTAAATAAAATATTTTTATATTTATCAGATTTTATCAAAACTGATAGAGTTGTAGTAGGGACGTCCCGAAAAGGTCTCACTGGTGTGTGTGTGGCGGGAGGGGGAGAGGGGGGGGGGGAAAGTATTTGTTTTTTTTTACCAACTAACAACCAAAAAAAAAAGGTCCATGTTCTGTGCAATTTGTCATCTAAAAACTCGTTTGCCCACTAATGATCCAAATTTGCCGACCAATGTTTGAATATTGTTTTCCTAGGGGGTACTGCAAATCTACGCCCCCCATCCTTCTCTTAAGAACGACCCTAAACTCTATTCACTCTATCATTTTTGCACTCATATAATCAATCATAAGTTGCATTTTCAATAATTTAAGTGTGACCTTAAATTTGTCAATTGTTTCACAAATATTTATTTTATTTACAATCTGCTCAAGTAGTTCTTTATTTGATAAGAAAAAAAATTATCACTTTTAGTAAATAAAAAATTATTTACATAAATTGTTAAACTTATTAAATTGCATTAATTTATCATGAAATTATTTGACTTGAAACTATCATTTTAAAGGGTTTGGAAAACATTATATTATGTTAATAAGTAAGCAAAAGTGCAAATTTATGTTTTAAAACTGAACAAAATTTTTTTTTATTTCTTTTATTCTCTGACTTTTTTCAATAACTTTTTTTATTGTGAATGTATTGTGGGTGAAGCGCTAAATATTAATGCTTGGCATTTTATGGGGCATTTATTTTTTCGCGTTTTCTAACGTCTGAGACTTTTTGCCATCTTATTAATTATAAAAATGTTAAGTTAAATTAAAAAGTTACTACATTACAATACTGGATGTTATAACTCATTTAAAACGTATCATTAAAGAAAAAGTTAAGATAAAATTATATATGATATAAAATAAAATATTTTATGTTTGGTGTTCAGTTTTATTAAAATGAATTATTTTAGTTAAAATTTATTTGTCTATAGGTTCTTAAAATACTCTAAGAAGAGTTGATAATCACGGAGTGATCTTTATCAAAATGATATTTATTGCAAAAGTTTTTGCTGACTTTCTTGTCGACAGCGTTTTAGTCGGGCATCAATTCTAAATGTTGTGTGCATTGCAAAAGTTTTTGCTGACTTTCTTGTCGACAGCGTTTTAGTCGGGCATCAATTCTAAATGTGGTGTGCATCAATTCTAAATGTGGTGTGAATAACTCAAATCAAACTAGCTTTAGGGTAGCATATACAGTGTAGTAAAGTGATAACATTTGGCAAAAATATAAGTAGGAGTGTGTGAAAAAAAACAACAACATTGTAAAAGGGCTTTTATAATGTTTTTAAGATTTCATTTAATGTTTCAACATTTTAAAAGGATGTCTTGTTAAAAATATAAGAGAGAGAGAGAGAAAGAGAGAGAGAGAGAAACTGATTGATAGACAAGTAGTAGAAGGGGAGTGGAAAATATTAGATGATGCGAGTTATATAGGCCGATTCAAAACTCTTATTAAAACCTGTAATTACTTAAATTACTTTATACTAAAAAATATTACTTTAATTATTATTTATTAAAAATATTACTTTAATTACTAAAAAATATTACTTTAATTACTTTATCGTTACGTAACTATGTGCAATAATATAAGTTTATACAAAATATGTATTTTTTCGTCAAGGGGAGATTTTTTACAACACCCCCGGATTAAATGCTGAATTTAGGAGATCTTTTCGTATGTTTTTTTATCTGTTTGCTTTTAAAATAAATATTTGTCTTAGTCAGCATACACAATTTGTTTTTTTTTTGCAAAGACAGAAAGAAACGTTTATATAGCAAGCTGCAATACTTTACATAAAAGTTTTTAGACTTTTAAATGACCAAGCTACTCTATCGTAAAATTATTCAAAATAAATAATATTTTAAAATAAATAATACATTTGAAAACAAATTTAAAGTAATATAAAAAAATTAAACGTAATATTTAAAGTAAAAACAACAAAATCATACATGAAACGTTTACTTCTTCGTATCACATTGCTTAATCTACTTTTAAAACTGCTCTGTGTCGGTTCATCACTCTGAATTTCTTCCTCCAAAATTGTATCTTGATTTGATGTCATTACTTGATCTAAAATCGACGAAGAAATACTAGATAAATGTGATTTTTTTTTTAACAAATAATTATTTTATTGCTTACATAAATCTTAAACTTTTATAAATAAGGTTTTTCTCTCCTCTACTTTATTTCTAACAATAATTCATAATATATATAATTAATAATATATTCACTAGTTTTAATCTTTAAAACCTGTTTAAACTATGTTTTGCTAAATTTTTAATACATATTAAAAAACTTAATATTTAAAAAAACAAATTCAAAAGTAGAACCTCCTCTTATAGGTTTAACTATATCACAAGCTTTGCGATTAAAGACGATGTAACATAAAAGTAAATTTTTGTACAATCAATAGAGTTTGTAAAGTAAACAAAAAATGCAAAACTTTTTTTTATTTATTTTTCAATTTTTATCGAGCATATTTATTAAATTCAAAGTTAATAAGAGTTTGAATGTAAAAGAAACAAAACATAACAGTAAGCTAAACTATAGGTCATTATTTAGCGTTTTTATTTGTAATTAAAATTAAAATTAAAAAAAAGTCCAAACTTTTTTCAAAACTATTATTGCTTTAAGCACGAAATTACTACCGTAACTACTCGTGAAATAGCTAATAACTATTTTTTATTATTGTCAATAATAATAAGTAATTGTATAGCACATTTAGTGATTAAAACGTAATGATTGTTTTTCACCTAAAAGAAATCTCGAATTACTTCTACCAAAAAGAAAAAAATTACTCTGAGTTTATACGGTTTAGTGGTATACGGAAACCAAATCTTAATTTTTAATCATCTAGTTATATAAAAATCTAACAAACCTGATTTTCCGTAGTTACACTAAAAAAGAATTAGAAATTAATACTTTGAATACATACAATTCCCACAGGATAAAACTCTTTTTTATGTTTTTTAACAATTAACTTTGCTACTAAAATAATTTAATAAATTGTTTAAGCTGTTCAGATAAAAGTTGTCAATACGCAAGTAACTACTGAGTATACATTTTTTATTCAAAGATAAGATATTTTATAGTGATGAGCATGCATAAATTGGACAGTATCTGAACGATAGCGATAAAAATTTTATCTGATGGTTTTTTAAAAATATTTCAAAACATTACCGCAAAATTTATTTTGGGGTGAAAACCGCTAACTATTTTCTGTATTTTTTAGCAATCTTAAAACGTTTCCTTTCAGCATGTCACTAACAGCGTTGTTTCAGCACATCTCCACTACTACGTTATTTTATATAAAAAAAAAAATATATTCTTTTAAATCATCGTTTTTATGCAACCAAAACTAGATCCTGGCTACTGCCATGCGATTAATGTTTATTCTAACTTAGCTTACTCATTGACATTATTTGTGTAAATAATAAACATGTTGCGGTATAACATGAGAGAATTAACTACCGATCAAGTTTAGCAAATAACTGCCAGCAAAATTGCATCTCGGGAAAACCACAGATGCTCTGCGTCTGATTTTCCCATGTCCGTAGACAAAAGGGTGTTTGAAGTCCACCTACCCCACACACATAAATTTACCCACATACATAAACACACAAAAACGCACTTTTCTTTGATGTGCTCCTAAACTATTTTTTTTTTTATAAATAATTTTTAAATATCTAATAATAGCAAAATTAAATAATTGATGAATAATAAAAATAAAAAAGCAGATAATTGTAAACGCTTCGCATCTAAGGAATAACATCAAAGAATAATAGTTATATTCATATAAAAACAAAGGAACACACTTTGATAAAATCATTAGTGCAACTAATAAAAAATTGTTTCCTTTACATATATTAAATTTATGACTTTCAATTTTTTTCAAATTAAATTATATTTACTCTTCTTGTTTCTTTGTTTCGGAGCTTATTTCGAGTCGTTTTTAAGCTTGAAGCAGGCTTTATAAAATTTTATTTTCAAAACTATATTTTATTAATCAATATTTTTATAACAGTTTAATAATTAAAAACTTTAACTATTATGGTTTTTTCTAATGCCAAAAGAATTATATTTAATGACAAAGTAGTTAGTTGAAAAATATTTTAAATATGCTTACGTCTATAAAAGAGTCTTAAAGGTAAGCTCGTCCTAAAAGCGTTTGTAATCGCTTTATTTAATATAATTAAAATCTCGTTTATGCATTCCTTAGTTTAAAATAATGTTTAAAATTTTGTAATATTTGTAGTAACATTACATAATAATTTTTTGTGTTTTATTTTATATATCAAAATTTGTCTGGCAAATGTTTCAAACAAGAGAAGGAAATTATGAAGAGGACATATAAACGTACCACTTTTGCTAATACAAAAACCGCCGTACTGTCTCAGAGAGTGAAAAAGTAGCAAAAATTCCCAATTTTAAATAATGTAATTCCATGAGTTTCGTGATATTTTTATTAACAGTTCAAAATGATGTTCAGGCCAAAAAAAAAATATTTTCTCTTAAACTATTTTTGGGATTATTTTCTAATAAAAGAAAAATTTGAGAAACCATACAAAAAATATTAGACATGTAAAACTTCTCAAAGTGAACTATAAAAAACGTTCTCCGTTATTCTTTGGTGCTTCCATTTTTTTTTTTTTTTTTTTTTTTTTTTTTTTTTTTTGTTGTTGCTATTTACACTAACCAAAAGCAATATAAAAAAAAACCAGCTGCACAAAATTGCTCCATTTTGCATTTAAAATTTTAAATGATAGTTGAAAAAATAATAAAAAACAGAGTTTTTTTTTTCCGAAATACATTTTTTTTCTCTATGTATCAACATCTTTAAAAAACCATTGTTATAATAATACCCATTAGTGCAATGTATTAAAAGAGTTTGTCATGTCTTGAAGATTCTAAAACTTTAAATTATTGCGTGTCAAACCTGCGCATGAAAAATGATTTTTTTTGTTGACAAGTTTGAACGCTTTGACCCAAAAAACTATTACATATTACATATTTTTTACGGTGTTTGACAAAATTTGTTTAGTTTTCACCGTTTTTTTATTATTCTGAGCTTTGGTGCGTTGTCTGACCAACTTCTCCTAGCTCTTTCTCTACTCATCTGATGCTACCATCTGATGCTAGCCCTGCCAAAAACTAAACTTATTTTAACGAGTTATCCGATATAACGCTATGTAACAAATTTTCCGACCACTGCTCATTTTTAGAGGTTTTAAGTTGAAGCTATTTTTACTTCAGATTTTTTTAACCACTCTTTAGAGCAGGTTGACATGAAATAGAAACCGTTGAAAACGAATTAAAAACCGCATCTTTTTTCATTTTTTGACCATTTTTCTATATACTTAAAACCTTTAAAAAAATGAGGGGGTCCTAAACTTTATGTGGCTGTATCTTTTGAGCGTCAAAATGTATTTTGATAAAATTTGAAACCTAATTACAATTTATGATGGGATTCAAGAAAAAAAATTTTTTCTTTAAAATGATTTATAAAATTTAAATAACCTAATACAGAAAATACTAAATAAAACGTTTTTGTACAAAATGAGTCTGCAAAAAGCAAGATCTCATTCAGAAAATAGGAGATGGGTATGCTTCTGTTGTGTCGATAAAGACAAAAAATGTCTACCTTTGGAGAAGAATGATTCATTTATTCATCTGATCAAAGACCTTGTGGACCCTGGACTCAGTCTGAACCTAAGTTCTTATCCGTCTGGAATATGCGGAGGCTGCAAGACAAACTTATATTTAAAACAGAAAGGTAAAGCAATCAGTAAATGTGTGAAGACTTCCTGGATAAATGGTTGGGGTCAAGTTAAAAAGTTGCAAAGAATTAAACAAAAAGATGGGAACTGCAATTGTGCTATTTGCTGCCTAGGGCAGTGTACTAGTACTATTAGTACACTTAATCTTTCTGAGTTCACCTACGTAGAATCTGAAAAGATTACATTCGAAAAAATAAATTCATTTTACTCAGAATGCTGTCAAATTGTTGGTCCTCGTATTCGTCATTCTTGCAACAAAAAAAAAAACTGTTCAATATCTTCACTCCTTAATTACTTCAAGGAATCAAAATATCGCTAACAGAGTTGTTTTTTGTACGCTAAAAGAAATATCTGTTTTTGATGATAATAAAAAAATAAAACTTGCAACAGGAGGAAAAGCTTTTTCTGTTAAAGTATACAGAGACCGATCAACTATAAAGTATATAAAAAGTGAAACAAACATAAACTTGAAGATATATCACAATCTTACAAACTGTGCAGTGTTAGGAATAATGAAGGAGATAAGAAAAGTGGAATACAAGAGAACACCTATGCTGAAATTACAAATAGGTCACGCTACTTGAATAGGTTTTACGATGTGATAAAATGTCAGCTCAAGATTGGTAAAAACTTTTAAGATAAAGATATTATTTATTGTACTGACCTATCTATGTTCGTAACTGAAGTTTATTCCTTCAGAAAATTGGATACTTTTAATTCTGTTGTACGTATTGGTACTGATGGAGGGCAGGGATCTCAAAAGATTTTTATGAACGTGTTTGACCCATCAGTATTAGCTTTTCAACCAAAAAACCACAAGTACATTGGAGTGATTATCTTAAATATAGTTCGAAACGTAGAAAAGACGTCATCACAATCTGAAAACATTTTTCCAACTCCTTCAACTCAACCAATTGAAGTTTAACCTTGGTTTGTTACCTTGGTTTCTGACCTCAAATTGATCAACATCATTATTGGATTATCAGTAAGTACCTTATTTCATTTATATTTTATACTTTAAATAAGCAATACCTAAAAGTTATTTTCTATAATAAAGGGTCACGGTGGAAAATACTTGTGCTGCTATTGTGATGGGCCGATGGGTGAAAAAACAATGATGGGTGAAAAAACAAAATTCAAAGGACTTTTAATATAATTCCACAACCTGATTATCATACTTATGAACACCATGTCAGTAAAATTATTGATCTCCTCTTTACTGATAAAAATCTGAAGGAATTTCTTGAAAAGAAAACGGTTATTAGGCATGGCTATAATGGTAGTGGTTTTGATGGACCTAACTGTGCCAAAGTTTTAAAATCATTGGACAAAAGGACATTCTCTAACTGAATATCTGGAATCTATTGAAACCCTGAGAAGATTTAAAGAAGTTACTTGATTGTCTTTTTATTTTTTTTTTAACAATTCTAAGAATGCTTTTAATTCAATTAGTACAGGTAGGGGACTATTGACCTACCAGTCTACATAAAATTAGGAGACACGATATGTTAATACTATTATTTTCACCAAGTTAATATTTGGGTAACTTTTGTTTGATTTAGTAGCTAAACGCTGTTTTGGGATGAAACTCGATATATCCGACAAAGAAAAAATAGACAAGTTTGTGGACTCCATGCTTCACTTAAAAGTATATCTCAATGACGAATTCGCAGTGAATATTTCACTTGGATGGAAGTTTCATATAACCAGGTTCCATCTCAAGGAGTATCTCAATAAGCAGAAGATCCCACTCGGTATTACATCAGAACTAGCATCTAAAGCAGTGTATAAAAACTTAAACAAGGCACTGAAAAAGTTCATTGTGTCTGAGAAAAACGTCCATCACGGCGAAGAGCTAAGAGCTATGGTTGTTGAATTCAGTTTAACAAGATTGTAAGAAGATTTTTCAAGAATATATTTAGATTGAAAAACTACCAAACCGTTTTTGTAACATATAATATGTAAAATACTGTTTGTGGAATTTTATTTGTCTGAATTTGTTATCGGAGATTTATTCATGTTTTGTGTGTGTCAGTAATGATGGAAAATTTGTTGCATTCCTAATAGATTTTTGATTATCATTTTGCTAATATTCGTTGAAATGTTATTTTTTGCTAAAAATCACGGCATTCAGATTACAGGGGCAGGAATACCCTTGAAAAATGCCCCTACATCCCCCTGGTTAAAGGAAAGTAATTTTTAAAAGGAAAATTTTTTTATCTTGAATCCCATCATAAATTGTAATTAGGTTTCAAATTTTATCAAAATATATTACAATAAAATTTGAAACCTAATCACAATTTATGATGGAAAATTTAGAAAAATGGTCGAAAAGTGAAAAAAGATGCGGTTTTTAATTCGTTTTTAACGGTTTCTATTTCATATCAACCTGCTCGAAAGAGTGATTAATAAAAATCTGAAATAAAATATCTTCAACTTAAAACCTCTAAAAATCTGAAATAAAATATCTTCAACTTAAAACCTCTAAAAATGAGCGGGGCGATATAATATTATATAACTATGTTTCCAATATAATGCTATGTAACATAAAATCGATTTTTTCTTTTTTTCTTTTTAATAACTGTGTAACAATTTATTAAGTCGAACTATTGATTAAGTATTATTGTTATATGTGTTATTAATTATTTGTATATAAAAATCCTTAATAAACTTTATTAAAAGATTTAAAGTCTTATTTTTTAAATAAAAAAAACTTATTTAGCATAATTAACATCTTCTATTTCATAAATTATATTTCACTAACCAATCTTATTAAATATAAATGTAAATGAGTTTAAATTAAATAACTAGTGTTATTAAATATATATCTAAATAAACTCATGTTTATGTTATTGAAAAATGCCCCCTGCATAAGCCACATAAAGGTTTTAAGTATATAGAAAAAAGGCTCATAAAAAAATTCTCTTTATTAATGTTTTGTAAAATTGAATATTAAAAGTAGGCATGATTACTCATTCAACAAATCATTTTTAAAATTCAACAAACATAATGAATATGTCATCAAAATAGCGAGTTCAGCAAAGCTGAACTCTTTATTTTTAAATCAAGTCAATCTAAAATCTATAAACACCCTAAACTTTAGACAAAAAATTATTCCTATATACACTATATATATACACCCTAAACTTTAGACAACTGACCAAAAAATCATTCCTGTTGTTTATTTAAATTTCTTGAAATTAAAATTGACTTCGCAGTGAAACGGCGTAGATCAAATATGATGCTAGCCAAAATTTGACATTAAGTTACTTGTGAAATTTTAATCGATATACACCATTCAAATTTTGGATCACATCTCAGATTTGCTTGTCAGGTTTGGGGATTGGAAAAATCTTGAAAATCTTAAATGATGTGACTGGCACACACTTTTTAAAAAATGTGACTGGCACACACTTTTAAAAAAATGTGACTGGCACTCACTAAGATTTTTAAGAATCACAAAAGCATCTTGTTTATCTATCAAATTAAATATTTAACCATAAACAAGTAAACCTTCCTGCTTCTTTCTCTAATTTTTTACCATTAAAAAAAATTCTTGTTATTATCTTCGATTATTTAATTTTCTTAAATGTTTCAAATAATTGTTTGATTAAAAAAAGTCGTAAATCTATCAATGCATAAAATCATGGAATAATTTTACTCTCTATCTTAAACTCAAAACTAAAAACTTTTTACTTATTTTTTGGAGAGAGTTTGTAGAATTGTGGATTATTATTATTTATATTGTTATTGTTACTACGATTATCATTGTTATTATCATTATTATATTTAATACTATTATTGTTATAATTACAATTTTCCTCATTAATTTTGATGTAATATTATCATTATTTGATTGCTATTATTATCCAATTGATGTTTACATTAGGTTAGTATTTGTGATATTTGTGAATTAAATATACTAATAAAAATTTTATGTAGAAAATTTTATATAGATTGTGGTGAGACTATAAAAAACAAGTAAAAAAGCGATGTTCGATATATATATAATTGAGTGTCGCTTCGATTTGAGATTCGAAAAAATGATTCGAGTTTTTCGAATCATTATTTATTTTGTGAGTGTTGTTGTTTTTTCGAATAATCAACTATTAATATGTTTATATTTGTCTCAGCCAGAGTAAAGTTATTGTAATAAAAAGTAATTGTAATACCGTTTCCAAACAACCGCTGAAAAATTAATCCGGGCAAAAAAAAAAATTCAAGTAAATTTTTTTCTTTTTGAAATGATGCTAAAACTTGGATTTCTTCATATTATTAGATTCAATTTGTGATTCGATTTGATTTGCGAATCGAAACCCGCTTCGATTCGAGATTCGATTCCAAACTAAAAATGCCGTTTTGCAGGACCCTAATATATACATGTATATACATATATATACATATATATATATATATATATATATATATATATATATATATATATATATATATATATATATATATATATATATATATATATATATATATATATATATATATATATATATATATATATATATATATATATATATATATCAAATGTGTGTTTTAATAGAGCTAAAGTGCTATAAAATTTGTACAACCACAATAACAACATGTTCTAAAAAAAGAGCAACAACTCGAATTAATGGTGGTTTCTCTCGACAAGCATGATTTTAAATTAGCCAAATACTTTTCAATTTCATAGCTAGTTTTTATTGATTTTTTTTTTATACTTTTTTTTTGGACCTTCATTTTATGGTTGTATTTTATAGTCTCACTACACATATATCCAATCATCATTTTTACTATACTTTCCAAACGCTTGATATTATCGATTTTTATTTTTCTTGTTTTACTGCCATAGATCATAAACTATGCGCATGTTTGGTGTGTAATAATCTCCATAGGTCTTTAATTGCACCTCTTTTCTGTTTGTTCACTCTCAATTTTTCAATGCACAACCTTTGTCTTATTCATGTTAATTCTAAATTCTTTAGCTTCCGTCCCATCTATACGCAAGCTTCCGTTCCATCTATGCGCAAGCTTCCGTTCCATCTTTTCAATACTAAACTATTAGTGTAAATCTTTTTTTTTCTGCAATCAGTCACAAATCATCTGCATAAAATAGCTCTCATAAAACTCTTTAGAAAGGCAATAATAAAATACAAAAAACACTGAACACTAAACCCTGACGCACGCTAAACTTCACCCTAAAACTTTTCATTTTTTTTCTTGATACCTGCGGTGACATTTTTCAAAGTAGGTATGATAAGCATCCCTAGCCTTTCTTAATCACCTAAATACCAAAAATATGTCTCCTCTAAAAGTACTCTGTCAAAAGCGTTCTTTATATTAACAATCCAACAACTCTCATTCACAGATTTTTACTTTTCAAGTATCTTTCTTGAACTTACCTTACAATAAATATTGCATCTGCTGTTCCCTTTCCTGGTCTATAATAAAAGTGTTGTCGATAAATATATTGAGAGACAATAAATCCAAACATAAAAGAATTTAACATAAAAACCATTAAATCAAATCAAACATGTTTTTGAAAAATACATTGCATCATATTTTGTTTTCAACAAATTATTCCTCAATATGAACCATATTTTGTTGTGTCTCCACCTCTTTTATAACCGGGGCGGATCCAGCATTTTTTGATCTTTGAGATTTTGAGCGAACTTCAAAAATTTAAATGTCAAAAGATGCTTTGAAAAAATTGCAAAGATTGGAGCCTGGGAATGAAAAAGCCAATGATTCCTCCCCCTCCTGCCTCAAAAGTGAGAGTAACAAGTTGATAAAATACTTTTTGCACTATTTTCAACTAGACTTATATTCATTGATAAATTTTAAGTTTCATAGTATAATCTCTTAGCGTTCAAAAAATTATGACCATATAAAACTTGTAAGTCCCCCAAACTAATGGGTTCAAACATTATATGGTCATAATTTTTGATTGCTGGAATATAATGACATTTTCAAAATAATTATAACTGTAGTCATAATTATTTTGAAAATATCGTACTGAACTTTTAAAGTTTAATTAAAAACTTTGAGTTTTCAGTCACTCAAGTTTTTAAGAATTCAAGTGAAAATTTTTTGAAACTTTAAAAAATCAGTTCAAATAGAGACTATATTGAGAATCAAGTCATTTCAAATCAAGTAATACATTTTGTCATTTCAAATCAAATCAAGTAAGACATTTTGTTTTCGGTAAATTTAGCGTTACAGCTATTGCTATGCTTATGATTTTCTTATTATAATTGAAAATATGCAAAAATGTTTTTCAATATTTTAATTTAAGAATTGAGTTTAGTAATTGTATATGGTTTTTTAAATTTAGGTGTAATGCAAATATATGTAAATGAAGAATTTTTAAAAACAATGTTTATAGTAGTAAATACATAAAATATTTAATTATTAAACACAACTTCTCAATATTTTTATTTATATTAAAAAAAAAAGCTTTAACTAATCCATAGATCCCCTATCTATTTGTTACTATAAATAATTATTTATTAATATCATTATAATCTAATTTTTACATAGTTGTATTGCAAAGATGAATCCAGAAAAGGAAAGCACAATCAAAATAAAGATAAACAAAGTGCGTCGGAACTCATCCAAAGGTTTTAAGCTTTGTAAACAACCTGGGCCTGTTTGAATGGACGGAACAGCAGTAGCTAAAAATAAATCGAAATAGATTTTGCATATATTTATTGCTTTGTTTTAACTATTGTAATATATTAATTACATCAAAATAAATTTTCTTTGAATTTTTTGTTTTTGTTTATTAAAAAAATATGGTTCTACAAAAAAAAAAAAAAAAAAAATGCGGAAAACGGATATTTTATTGAGAAAGTGCTGCCTTTTTGAATTTACGGCTAAATTTTGCAGCATTCCCAGAACAATGTTTAATATTTGAGGAATCCTTATTATTTGCGATAATTTTTTTAATATTGACATTTTAAAATTTTATTTAGGTGCCCCAAAAAGTCCTTACGGTTTTATTACAGCGTACATAATCTTTGTTGTATAATCAAATATTTACAACAGCTTAGATATTACCACAGAGAAGAAATACTAATAAAAGATAAACTATTTTTATAACTTTGTTTGTAATGGTCCATGCTTTCATTGATTAACTAAGTGTTAGTAACTACTGATTAACTACAACAAATTTTAAACTTTTGTAATGGCTAAGAGCGTAACGAAGTTCATTTCCTTCATGACAACGACTGTCCTCAATTTTAATACGCCAAGTTAATGTACTTGTATGCATTTTTAAATTTTTATGTTTTAAATTATTTCATTATGCTTTTTTCTTGTTTTTTTTTGGGATTCAATGAATGAAAATGTTTAACATTTTAATTTAATAACTAAAAGAACATTAAATAATATCACCAAAAAAGTTTTTTTTATCTCCTTTTTATAAAGATCATTCGGAACTAATATCTATTTTCAGCATCAGCCAAAAAAAAAAGTCAACATTTTTTTTTTACAAAAACTGGTTATCTTTAGAAAGCAGAAAACAATCTTTTTTTTCAGCCTAAAAAACTAGCGTCTTACCTTAGATACCAAAAACCACATCGATGGTTTGCAAAAATTGCGTCTTACCTTAGATACCAAAAACCACATCGATGGTTTGCAAAAATTGCGTCTTACCTTAGATACCAAAAACCACATCGATGGTTTCCAAAAATTGGTAAATACATATCACCCATCTTCTAGACTCATTTGATGAGGTTAATTTCTAATGCTTCCCATACTTTTAGTAAGTTTAAAGGAGAAAGCAACTGAAGATTATACTGAAGTAAAGAATGCACTTACAGTGTCAGGTATGTTACTTTCACAAGAAAAAACAAGAAGTTCAGTAAACTTTTGTCGTAACGAATCTTCTTTTTTTGACTCAAATCATGTTGCTACTAGTCCAAGACGGGCTTCACTAGGCAACCAAAAATCATACGTGAAATATAAATTGTGCTTTCGTTGGGGTGAAGATACCCATCTTCACCCTAACGAAAATCACCCCAATATGATTTGAAACTGGAAAAGAAATTAAGAAGAAGAGGTTCTGTTTTATGTGTGGAATTGATAACCACATAGCTCTGTACTGTTGAGCTCTGTACTGTTGAGCTGGCAAACGCCGAAAGAATTTAAAAGCATTAGCATAAGTACGAATCGGCATATGAGTGAAGCATTCGTGAAAAATTGGCATAAGTGAAAATTTGGCATAAGTGAAAATTGGCATAATTGCAAAGCATAAACTGGCATATGTGTGAACACATGTGTCTAAAAGAAATTTTCAAAAACTAGCATAAGTACTCCAAAAAAGTTTGAAAACATTGGTATAGGATATGCATCGATGCCAATCAACACTTATGTCAATCTTTGCAAATTCTTTTGGTGTACTTATGACAATTCGAACTTTTATTATCAGATTAATAAACTAAATTAATTGATCTGATAATAAATAACAAACAAATTAAAAAAAAAATCTATAAAGTTCTTAGGAGTTATTATTGGTCAAAAGCTCGGTTACCTCACATAAAGTAAATTAAATAAAAATAAGTAAAACAGTTGGCATGATGTATTTAGTTTGGTAATATATAAACCAAGAACTACTAAAACAACGGAACACAAAACTTCAAATCAATGATAAAACGATGACAGGGCCGATCGTAAATGACGACATTAAAAAAAAAACTTACATTAATCTAATTATATTAACAATTTAGGTTACATTAAAGTGATATATATTTATAATACACACATAATGTATATATATTTTATCAGAGTTGCAATGATAAAATAAATATTAGTGCAATAGAATTATTTACTAAGAAAAAACCTTTTTTTTTTGAAAAAGGTTGTTAGTTTTATTGAAAAATCTGGGTTTTATGGCTTTTAAAAGTATTAAAATTAAAAAAATAGTTAGTAATATAAGTAATTTATTTTAAGTTGTGAATCTATCAAATGTTAGGAAATGTTATGCCATGTTTATAATAAATAATAATGATGTTATTATTATTAGTTATAATCATGCCAAGAAAATCTTCAATGGTTAATTGTACTAGAAACTATTTAACATCAACTTCAGAAGAAAAGCTTGTTTACATGTTTCCGAGTGACACACAAAAGTTTCAAGATTGGTTATCATCTATTCCAAATGCTTTTCGAATAGATGACAACCATTGCATTGGCCACCAGACTGCAAAATGCACAAGCCTCCTCAATCAAAGATTGGAAAGCATCCTTAAAGTTGTTTTTATTGATAAATCTTACAATGACTAATTTTAAAAATATATTTTTTTTTATGTTCCTATTGATCCCCCATCTATTTTTCCTGGATGCACAGCCTCAACACAACTAAGATCTACAAGATTAAATAAAATTTCTTTAACGTCACAAAATGCAATACCTGATGAAATGGATGTTTTCAATCAAGTTGATTTAATTAGATTTTATGATATTGAAATAATGCTGGCTGAAATAAAAGAAAGGTAACATTAAAGATTTTTTCCTTGCTTTATGATATTTGTTTATTTTGATTTAAAGTGTACTTGTTATTAAATCTGTTTTGGATTTCCTCAATACTTTGCATTCATTGAAAATTCAAAAGTTGTATTGTTTGGTGTTTCTCGATCATGTCTGCCTAAAACAGTATTTTCTGTTGAAATTAATTTTCATTTACGTCAAGTTAATATTTATTGTAGGGTTGTACATACTAAAGTTAAATGGTATGACCTGCTCAGTTTTTCTCATTGTCTCACTCGGTGGTCACAGTTTGAAACTATTACTATAAGTCAAATTGGAAACTCGATTAGTCAAATTAAAAATAAATATAATGAGACTTCTAAAACTTCTGAAAAAATTTCTTTCCTCATTAAACAACTACGCTTCATCACTTATTCTCCAAATAGACGTCGCTTTTCTACTTACATCGTTCACTTGAACTGTATTTTTGTCCTCCAAATGTTTTTATCAACATGTAAGAAATCTGTTTTGTTTACCAAGTCTAAAGACTCTCATTTTAAAATTAATAAGAGTTGAAGAAATTGGAAATGGAAAATAGTGCAATAATACAACCAAAGTTGTTTTTGATTTAAAAGTTCTAAAAAGCGTTGCTGCCTTCTTTTTGATGAAATGTATATTAAACCAAGTGTTAGTTCCAGAGGAGTACACCTCATTGAATATAGTGCGGACAATCCCCCTAAAATTAAAAAAATATTTTTAGTTTTTATTATTAAGCCTATGTTTGGTAAACCTTCCTTTGTTTGTAGAATTGTACCATTCAAATTGTCAGTACATTTTCTTCGCGATTTGATCATAAGCATAAATAAATAAATATTTGATACAGAAGGAAAGTTCTAGTTATTATTTTGTCAGATAACCATCCAACAATAGGCCTTTTATATCCCGTAAAAATTCAATTCCTGGCAAAATGAAACAAAAATGCTTCATTTTACCCGGGAAGTCCCAGGAATATAACTCAGTTCCTGGAAAATGAAGCAAAAATGTTTCTTATTTCAGGAATTCCCAGGGAATCCCAGTATCCAATTAGATGAGAAAAAATGTGTATATTCAAACAAATACATAAAAAATGCGTTTTTGATACTATTATTTTTTATAAGAAAAAGATAAAAACTTAAGTACAAAATAGAAACTAAAACTCTTACAACAACAAAAATATAAACTTCATTAACATTAAATTAAAAAAAAAAATATGAATATTTACTTTTAAAATAATTTTTAAAAAAACTTAAATTCTCAATAGCGCCATCATTTAAAGATTACTAAACTTTCGCAAATAAAAAGACCTGCCACCCAACCAACACCGCACAGTGGGCCGGATATTAGACTTATGGTGGACAAAATTATTTTCATAATTATTTTTTACTAAAGTCCTTTAAATGTCTAAACAACCACCTTTTAATAAAAAATATTCGCTTTTACTTTAAATTTTACTTAAATTATTGAATATACTGAAAATAATAGAAAAAAACTTTAAAAAACGAGGGTTTGTGATTTTTTATATTTGAGTTCTCATAAAACGCTCATGAGGTTTTAAATAAATTTTATGATGAAATATAAATTCTATAGATTAATTATGGTAGTAATTAGTAAAGTTCTAGTCTAAAGTATTACATTTTTTAATTTTAAAATTTATTACCCCAAATTCTGAATAACATCATTTTAAGTTTTTTTATACTCTATAGAAAAAAGACTATTTGTAGAAAAAAGAAAACAAAGCTTGTACTAAATTATATATTACAAATCATTTAATTACGGAGCTGATTCTTTCAACAACTCTAGATCTTAAATTTATGCAAACTTTAATTTATGCAAACTTTGATTGTTATTTAACTTTAGTTTTCTAAGAGATGTTATAAACGGGATCGCTGGATACAAGAAGCCTTTTAATCAAATTTTGGTTTGTATCTTTTCTTGAAGTCTTTCTGCTAAAATGTTCTCGAAAGTTCTTAAAGTCTTCATTTCGCGCCTCACGGGCATCTTCTGACATTATTCCGATTGGTAGAAATTATCTTTCAATTATGGCATGACCATGAATCAAATTTTTGTGGACTGATTGTAACATATAGTACCATGAATAATTGGATATATAAAGTTTTAAAGCGGTTATGCAAAAAACTTTAAACAAAGTTTAAGACAAAGTGACTAAAATAATATAAAAATAATATATAAGATTTTCATCAACTTTTAATATCTCGGCGGTTAATTTATAGTTGGCAAAAGCTCTGCGGGCAATATTTCCGTCGTTACTAATACCTAAAAAATTAGAAAATTATATCTTATATTTTAAAATATTATATGGATATATAATATATATTTTATATAATATAAAACTTGAAAATCCACATCCAATTCAATTGGTTCATAAAATCGGTCTGAATTCAGCACTTTACCTGTAGATTAGTATGCCGTAAACATACCGCTAAAAGACCTTTTTATGCACACTCTTGAAAGACTGTGTGACGTACAGGCTCCTGTGCTAATAACAATGTTAGAAGAACTAACTAAACTGACATTTAGATGCAAGGCTGTATTTGATGGTGCTACAGGGCAAAGCGTTTACAAGCAGGTTAGCCATAATGAAAACATTGAAAGAAATCTATAAAATGAAGAGTGCTTATTTATTACTTGCATAGTACCATTAGAACTCGTTGTATTTTATAATAATAAAAACGTAGTAGTGTGGAGAAACGAAAAGCCGTTATCAACTGCATATTGTCGACACGTGAGATTTTCTTTTCAAAATAAACGTTTTTGCGATAACATTTAGATTTTGAAAATCGTATATCATTATATAAAGCATAAATGTGGCAACCTTTTTCTTTTGCGCCATTTCGTAAAAGCTGGTATGTTGATTTTGATAAACCACCATCAACAATCAATGCTAGACCTTCATCCGGTGTGTACTTCATAAGATTTTCAACTGGTTTATCATCTGAAATTTTGGCAACTTTTCTAGCAGCCTTGTACTTAAACTCATTTCTAAATTTCAATTTTGTTGCATAAAGTAATTTAGCGCCAGATAAACTGTTAATAACACTGTCAAGCTTTCTCTTTTTTGTTTTGTTGCATGAGTTTTTATTAGAGCAACAAGGTCTTCCAATGTCATTAACTGTAGAATTTAGTCTAATGTACGTAAACTGAAAATCTTGAGCTAGCCAATTTTCATTACTTTTTTCAAAATAATTTACATCATTATTTGCAGCTATCCACTTTTTACGATATACTTTCATAAAGTTTTTACACTCACAATCGTTTAGTTTAACATCTACTGAAGCTAGGAGAGTTAATACTGATGAAAAAAATTATTTATCATTAGGAACTAGTTTGTTTTGTCTTATAAGTATGTGAAAAATTAAGTATCTCACTAATTTTCATATTATAACTAAAATAAAAACAAAAAAAGTATTGTTCAAACAGTACAATGTGCATTGAGTTGTATTGGAGAAAAATAACATCTGTTATTGTTTGGGTGAATAAAAAACATGACGTTTTAAATGAGTATTTCGATTTCAAGCAAATAATACAATTTGAAAATTGTACTTTTAAAGTATCAAATAAACTCAAAATGGGAAATTAAGGGCGATGTATACAGTTCTAATAATTTATAGACATGTTGCATTTACTAGCTTAAACACTCGATATTGGTTCTCGTAGGTTCCCTAACTTATCTAACACTTTTTGTACGAAATAAAAGTATTAAATGTTATAAACTTACCTTGTTATAATAAAGCCAGTTTATAAATGTGTTATAAATAATGATTTTTTCTTTATATTTTTTTCATAAAGCTATACAATTAAATAGTTAAAATAAATAAACTAATTGCGCATACACATATTTTTTTTAAAGTTACTGTTAATAAAAGATATGCACAAAAATGAAAAAAACTCGCGCTTTTATAAAAAATAAATAAAATTATTATTCATGGAACTGCAATTGATTTTTGTGGTTTTAAAAGATACTATTAAACTTAAAAAAATATTTTAATAAGTCAATAGAGTATTACGATTATGTTTTATTATATGATTTTTTAAATAATAAGCTTTCATTTTTGAGGTTTTGTCCACCACCTGGCCCACTGTGCACCACCACCACCGCTGTCACCAAAAAAGCTCTTTCAGACTAGATTGATATCGGTGAGATAGTTAATAGAGCATTATATAATTTGTCTCGAATATTTGTACGCATTTTCGTTGCATCAAAAATACCCATTTCTTTTGTAATGCTGTTAACGTCATACAATACATCTTCTGGACTCTCAATTCGACTAACATTCGTAATGGCAGCATCCAATTTTTGAATAAGTGTTAATTCAGAAGTAGCTATAAATTTGGTTCGGCCATAAACAATGTTTTAGTTCCATCATAGCGGAAGTACTACCAGCATCAATATCCTCAACAAATAGCTTAGAAAATAATTTTTAGCGGTAGTTTGAAAAACTGATTTAAAAGGCTATAATAATATAGAATCTATGTCCACTTTGTGTTTATATTTTGATGGATTATTTAAATATTTTAGTAAGTCGACTAAATTTTTATTCCAACTTTCGGCAATTGTCTGTTGCACATACTGCAGCATTCTAACCTTAAAGCAATCTTTATTTTTGCACAAAACATCTAACATAAACAGTAATAAACATTTTGCATCAAGTATGTATGCGTTGTCTTGGTCAAGTCTTTCAATTCTGAATTTATTGGTTGTACAGTTGATTCTCTTTATATCGACTACTCGATATCTCGAGCTTTTGTGTATCTCGAACTTTATTTCCGGTCCGTTGCGCACTCGATATCTCGAACTCTCTATATCTCAAACTTTTTTCCTGGTCCCCTGAGAGTTCAAGATATCGAGATTCAACGGTAACACCGTTACTACAGTCTGCACAACTATATATTCCTTCTCCGAAATATTGTTAATATTGTTGTGTTTAAAATTCACCATTTAATATACATATTTATATATTAAAAGCAATAATGGATTTTAATATACATGTTAAAAATACAAGTTACAAATTGTAATTTGTGACTTGTCCTTTTAACATGTATATTAAAATCCATGGTTATCTCAGGAACTCCCCTTATTCATTGTAATTTCTTGAAACTGTGATTTTTAATTAGATTGGTCACCAATATTTTGCAGTTTTTGTTTGTGTCCAAGATAGATCAAATATTATTATTGAATTTGATTTATAAACAGGTTTGATTTTTTTATATTTTATGTTGTAAATTATAACATACGGGATTTTTCATTAACGGGATCCCAAGGAAATGGGTGAGAAGCCCTATCAAAACAATTGAAGTATTTATTGTTAACAAAAGTTTTCCATGGCAAGATATTTTAGAAAAAGTAAAACCAGTTATTATGCTACACAACCCAGTTTATTTGTTTAAAAGTATAAGAAACATTTGGTTTACAGAAAAAACACAAACAATGAGTTTAAAAATCAATAATCAACCTCTCTCTGGTGATCGGTCTCACATTGTTGAACTATATATCAGACACAAATTGTGTGTTGCCAAAACTACAAAGCTTTAACGCAAGTCAGTGTACCCTAGTTTGTTGATAGACAAATTGTTGCAAACATGGTTGATGTATTTAATGAAAAAACAGTTGCAGCATTGATATTGGCTAATTTTGAGATCACTACCTGTTTTTATTATTTATTTAGATGAATGTTTAATAAATGCAAACAATGAATTTATTAATGATTAGGAGAATGCTGCCCTTATTTATATGGCTGATTATGTACAGCACAAGATCGATCCGCAGTGTGTAGTTAATACAACATCATCACAGTCACCTAGTTCTGAATTTACAGAATATGTTTTATGTTGTAAGTTGCGTTATCCTGGTGATACTTTTTTCTAGTTTATTTGCTTTTGTTATATACTGTTAAACAGCGTTTCAAAGTCTGAAAAACGTTTTCGATGTGTTGTTTATTTAATGAAATTATTTTTGTTCTTGCATTCAACATTACCATTTGATTTAGAAACAGACAGTATAGATACTGCAAAAATGCTTAATAATAACTGTTTCTTAAAAAGTGATAAATCTGATATTGTTTTATTAAACATTGAGGGCAGAAAAAGCAAGAAACTCAATACTTAGTGGTCTGATCTTTTAACAAAACTATTCTGACTATTGCAAAAAAAAACAAATTTATTCATGCAAAACCATTAATGATGAAAAAAGATGAATGTATATGTAACTCTTACATTTCAACACATTTAAGCACATTTCACCTTGTTGGTGTAAGGTTATTAAAATGGTTATATACCTTTATGTATAATCATTTTAATAACTTACACAAACCAATTTCGCTAAAAGTTTAAGAAAAATCTCAAAAATAACTATTCCTGAAGATCTAATGCTATTAACTGTCTAATAACTATTTACTTATTAACTACCACGGTAACTAACAAAACCTAAAGAGTATAATTTTAATATTGTGAAACCAGTAAACTTGTTTAAATTTCTATTAAAAGAAGAGAATTTAAATTAACTTTTTTACTTAAGTGACCGCTTAATTTATCTTATTTAAACTTGACATATGTATAACTTGTTTAATCTTGATATATATTTAACCAAGAAACAGAATGTTTAGCAAAATTTTTATATCTATGTATTATCCTCACCTCATCTTGGAAAGTTGGATCACATTACTTTGAAAGTTAGATCACATTAGCAAGTTGCTATCGTCTCCGCGTCAATCCATTAGAATGATAAACCTCCAGCTATTTAAATCAGATACATTAGATATAATTAAAAAATTCTAACCTTTCCAACGTTAATAAAGTATATTAATCTTCTTTTTGTTTTTGGCTCCTTAATTAAAAGTTTACCATCTTCCATTACAAACTTGTTCACAGAAAGTAGACTGGTACATTCCTATTCTACTAGAAATATATACAATGGAAAACTACATGTACCATCTTATAAAACCCAGATACTATTATAAATAATATTATGCTTATAACTATCATTATAATATTTGTTATTATTATTTTATTATTTTTTTTATTCATTGTCATTATTTTAAACCTATTTATTACTATAATTTGTAATAATTTTGTTATCTTATAATTTCATTTATTATTATTTAATTATATTATTATAAAAATATCATATGGTTATTATTAAAATTAATAAACGTCCCCTCCTGTGTATTAAGTACCTGAGAGTAACTATTTAATGATTTCAAAGCAAAACTTTTATGCTCAAATACAAACATCAAAATAAATATTAATTTTACAATTTAAAACATTCTGATTAAGGATATATTTTTAAGTAAAACATTAATCAATAAATTCAAAAATATCATCATAAAAATAGGAATGGAATATATGTTTTACGCATCTTTCTGCTTAGTAATTTGGTCAAAATATAGCTGTGACGAATTTTGACACAGGCCTGAAAAATCTTATGTTCTTGAATGCTATTTTTTAATGAGGACTTCGCTCGGTGCTAGAATTAGTTTAACTGTTACAAAGACATTTAGAAGATAGAAAATTCCTCAAGGAAATAGAAGAAATAGAGCTGCTACTAGAATACAATTTTTTGTTTACTTTTACTTATTAAGTAGAGAGCATTAAGATTTTACGTTTAAAAAAAAAAAGTATTTTTGCAAGTTCATAGACTTAAACACTTTGTAAATATTCCAGGGTCGCCGAGAGCTTTCATGGCGCCTGGGGCAAAGCATCTAGTAGGCGCCTCTTTTTGCATCTAAAAAGAATTTAAATTAAAAGCATAAGTATGATAGGCTTTTAAAATGATTTATTTTTTAATGTTACCCATTGAATGTATTTAGTTAAGAAGGTTCAAAGAGTTTCCAGGAGTAAAAAATGCAGAGTTCTTCAAACGGTTAAAATGCATAGTCTTTTCCATAAAATCGTCTTATTTGAAATCTTTAGGGTAGACTCATATAGTGACTTTTATCTCAAAAGAATCTAGTTTCTTTTGAAACTAGATTTTTTTGAGATAAAATTTCAACCAGATAAATGAGAACTTAAAGAAATAGTTTTTGCATGTCAAACCATAATTGAATTTTTTAAATAAATTGATCAAGAGCTACGTCCAAGACTATAATTCAAATGGTTGCTTGATATGACGGGATAGCTCAGATGGTTAGAGCGTCAAAGGAAAAGTTAAAACCCGGACTGTTGAACGATACGGGTTCTAAACCCGCCACCGCCAACTCAGCGCTTGAGTAGTACTTCGGTACGCAAAAATGTTGGTCAATAACGGACGCTACTTTGGATTAGACTTAATGACTATTTATGGCTGTTCCTATGCTAAGCCAACAATATCTTCGGATATAAGACTGTTGAACGATACGGGTTCTAAACCCGCCACCGCCAACTCAGCGCTTGAGTAGTACTTCGGTACGCAAAAATGTTGGTCAATAACGGACGCTACTTTGGATTAGACTTAATGACTATTTATGGCTGTTCCTATGCTAAGCCAACAATATCTTCGGATATAAGAACATTGTATAGAAAAATATAGCATGAAAACTCAAATAAATTAAAAAAAAAATAAAAAAATAAAAAAATACGAGGCTCTCATAGCAGAAAACTGCATTTGAAGGTTTATTGTGAAATCTTTTTGCTCTCTTCTTTCGTTTTGTCAAAAATTTATTTCCGAAGCCAAGAGGACCTGCAACTGCTTTCGCCCGAGCCAAAAAATTGATCTATGATGAGAGGATACGGCTAAGATCACTAAACAATTTTGAAATCCTTATCAAAGATTTAGCTTGATGTAGCATATCAGCGGTAAGGTCAAGATTCTCTATAGTCTTAATCTCAGCGCAAGATTAAACTGCATCTACTTAAGCCTAATTAGAGCTATAGGTCCAACAAATAATATTTAGAGCTAATAGATTCTTCTGTAAAATTAGACCTTGCCCCCGATATAAACTCCAGCCATATTTTAGCCGCCGTCGTAACTTTGGCTATGGCAATTTTACAAATCAAGTCTTCCTTTTAATAATAAATCACATATCATAAGAAAAATATCCACTTTTTTTTTTCCTCCAGAAAAATTTTTTTTACTTATCAGCTTTTTTTTTGAAATTGAAGTGCATAAAACAATGAATAAAATTAATTTGTTCTGTTTGTTACACATCCGGCGTCTTATTGATAATGACCGTGAAGCATCCTGTTTCTCTAACTTCCTTTTAAAGGACACACTGTACCAATGGTGCACACTAATGTATATGAATTAACATTAAAAATAAACTCATTCTGTGATTCCTTTGAAAGATTTTGGGGTTGCATCCGAGTTTCTTTTTTCCGTCTACAATCTGCGTTTTTTAGAATGTTTTGTTATGATTTAAAATTATTTCCAGAGCTCCAAGAAAATTCACTTTCTCTCCAAAAGCAGAAATTTGACCTGTTGCAATAATAATATAAGAAAAAAGGAAAAAAATGTGTTGTTTGTACTATAAAAAATTGTGGCTTTATAAAAATTATAGTTGACCTCTAAACACAATATTTCAAGATAAGAGTTTCGCATCTAGAATACAGCGTTATATTTTATGCCACATTGCTATCTCATACTCTTACGCTTGTTTGATTGCCGAAGCAATCTCTCTATCATTGGTAGGAGTTTTCAACAAAGACTTCCAGGTGGTATAATTGCTTTGGTGGACAGGGATGTTAGATGTGCTTTGATTCGATCACTCAGTTATCTCCAGCTGTCTTTGATTTCGCCGTTACAGCTGAGAAGACATATATCTCCGGCTAAATTGTGACTTTTGCACCCAAATAAGGGTGCAAGTAGGGAGCAAGGAACTTATTGTTGTGCACCAGTAATTTGCATTTTCATGGAAAGTTAACGGTAAGGAAAAAATTTGCTTGATTATTAATAGATACCTGAAACATCCACAATAGATTTATGGTTGTTAAATCAACTTTCCTTTGTAGGAAATGTGGTAGTTCCTCATTACTGTTTCTCTTATCTTAGGTGACAACTTTAGTCTAAGTAATACCATTATCCCAAAAAAGATTGATGTATTAAATAGTATAAGTATCAATGTATAAGGTATAAATAATATATAAATATGTATACAGTGTATAAATGGCATCAATACCAAACCTTTATCAAAATCAATTAATGGTTAAAAAAATAAATTCGTTGCGAGTGTCATCGTGAAGTATTGCACTTTTAAGGCATTGGTAAATACATATGATCTCAGACATAGCATATGGATTTTCACAAATTATACTCAAGCTTGTGTTTTCCAATTTATTGCTTTCTAATTTAACACAAAAAAATTACATTGATTAAGTACCCTCTTGTAATTATGTCGTCACTTTTTCTTTGGTAAGTTGTGCTTGCTTTATGCTATCTATTCTTGGCATTGCAATGCCAAGAATAAATAGCTTTATACCAATGCATTGGTATAAAGCTAAAATTAATATGTTTATCATCATTAGATAAACATAATATTTACGAGTCTGATGACAAGTTAAAGGTAAAGTCACATGTTTTTTCAGCGGTATATTTTTAAATATTTTGTTTTGTAAGTAAATAATCAATATAATCAAATAATAGTAAAAAACTTTTTAAAATGTAATTTTAAAATTGTGTACAAGTTATAAAAACACTCTATTAAAAAAATTTATAACACTATAAAAAGACACATGTTACCATATGTCATATGAAAACAAATAAAATATTTCATTTGATGTGATAACACAACTTTTTGTCATTTTATTTTTGTCATATAATAATTTATTTTTAACATTTTAATAAGATGTATCACTTATCTGTAAGAAAATCTTTGTATTATTTAATAATAAACAGAAGTTAAAAAGTTATAAATGAATAACTGATTTATAAATAGTTATAAATAAATAAGACTTTTTAAAACTGAAAAACAGTCGCAGTTTTAAGTATAATAGTACTTTAAGTATAGTAAAAAAAGTACTTTAAGTATAATAACCCAATCAATGTGAAAAAACGTAATTACCATTTTATTGAATTCAGAAGACATAATGTCTTTCATGCATTTTAAAATTAATATAAAATATCATATAAAAATTACGGAACATTACAAATTTTGAAAGACAGTGGTTGGTAATACTTTTTTTGCCTTCTTACAACAAAGCTCATTAAAGAGTTTATTACTTGTATAGAATGTAAATACTAGAAAAAACATACACAATATATACATATTTTTTAATATATAATAGCGTAAGTAAGTTTTTCTTCATTTTGTAGCGCTCCTGAAAACTTGACGCCCAGGCTCTAATATTTTGTGGCCGTCTGGCAACAAGGCTCATTAAAGAGTTTAACACTAGTATATAGCATAACACACACAAAAAAAGTAAAACACAAGTATAGAAAAAAGCACACAAAAAGTATGTTTTGTAATACATTGGAGCACTTTAATAAATTTTTCTTTGCCTTATGGCGTCTCTAACATCTTGACGCCCGGTGCAAGTATGCCTCATTTACCCCTCTTGGCGGCCGTGCTATTTTGATCTATACTCTATATTCTTGCTCTCTTATCTGTACTTTGATCTGATAATCACGTCCAAATTAAGGTAGTTTTTTAATTTTATTTAAAACAGTTTGAATCAAACTGAATAAGCAAAATCCTAAAGAAGTTCAACAAGAGTCTGTAGTCTTAAATTCTGTATAAACAAAAATAAACTTTAAGAATTATTTTTAAAACACAAACAAAAATAATTGAATAAAACAACAAAAAAAAAATTCATTTATTTCATTTTATTTAAAACTAAAGTTGTACATTGTCAAATATGAGGTTTTTATAAAAAAACTTTGGTTTAAGTTTTAACTACATTGTGCAAGTAGCGTAAGTGGGTTGCGGAACTGAGTAATCTTGAAGCGCTAATTTATAAATACACGCTGGCCTTAAATTATTATTTTTTTCTTAAAAATTTTTAATTAGCTTAAAAAGAAATTACTATAATCTATGTTCTCAATTATTTTGGGTATATACATTGAGTAACCAAATTCTTCATCAATTTGAATAGTTTATTCAAAACGATGGAAAGATTTATTATATAAAGAGAAAGGAAAATATTTCAAAAAAGTTTTCACGGTGCGTTAAAATTATTGTATTAATATATTAAATTTCAATGCACTATCTTTAAGTATTTAGTTTTAAGTATCATGTATTTAGCATCAAAATGGAATTTGGACGAGGAAGAGGGTTGTTTAAACGAAATTTGTCTGATTCACCACTAAAAAATGTTGGCTACGCAGATCTAAAGAATGATTTAGGCTTTATAAACTCTGGTTCTTTTCATGAAAATTATGAGTCTGAAAAAACCTTAACAAGTAAGTTATCTAGGTATTTACACACTAAAGCTTATAGGTATCGAGTACCAAATTGCTATTTATCAAGTATGTATAAGGGAACCTTTTTTAATGGAAAGTAACTGCATATATTATATATGCAGTTGCTTTCCATAAAAAAAGGCTCCCTTATACATACTTGATAAAGGTAACATTGTCATTAAACTTCATAGAAAAATTATATATTATATAAAACTTTTTATATAAAGTTCAATGACAATGTTACATTTTGATTAATACAAACATCTTCTTATATATTAAATAATCATTGGATAAATTGGTTTCAGTTTTTTTTTACTTTGTGCCATATTATTAACTCTATATTAATATAAGATATTATAATAATTATAATACATTAAAATGCATCAAATAAAGTTTAAATTTAAGTTTTTAGTTTTTAATTTTAAACATGCTTAAACAGCTTAATAATTTGTAACTCACACTAAATATATTTTCTCAGTTATCATGAAACTGAGAAAAAATATTTAAATTTTTAAAAGTACTTGCATCAAAATGTTATCTGTCCTAGTTTTAAGTAAAGTTTGGTATAGATATTAACATTTAAGACCTCATTTTAACTGATAATTGCAACAGAGTTTATATTCTGGAGCATTTTCCACCGTTAAGTGGCATCGATCATGGTCATCATATTTTAAAATTTAGATTTGGATATGAAAATAGGTCTAATTTATTAATATCACAACAATCAATGAAGAAGAAAAAATGTTTATGAAAAAAGAGAAACTATAAAGCGTTAGATTTGTATTTTAATAACATAAACTGGGTACAATAATTTGAAGGACTTGGTGTTCATGAATGTTATGAAAAAGTATTCACAATTTTGAAAGAAACTTGGCACTTAATTCAAAAAACAATCCTAAAAGTGTCAAATTTATCAGAAGAAGTTTTAGGCAACATTCTTTTTAAAAAATGTCCATATTTTAGTATTTCTATTATTTAGAAACATTTGTGTAATTTATACATGTACAAATCAGTAGGTCCAGATAATGTTCACCCAAAAGTTTAAAGGGAAGTTCACCCAAAAGTTTAAAGTTCAGAATCTCTTGGATTTGGGTCATCTTTGTGTAAATTATTTTTGTCAGATCAAACTCAGAGGATGGTAATAGAAGAATATATTTCAAGTTGGAAGATGGCTTCTAGTGGAGTATCACGAGATTCAGTACTTGGACCTTTTTTTTTGTAATCTTCATATTGACTTATGCATTAATAAAATCACTAAATTATATGCATTATGAATTATCTTGCATATGAATTATCTTTAAAAATGCGTGAAAATTATCTTTAAAAATACAAATGAGATTGTTAAAAACTGCTTCAATATATTGAGCAAAATATCCAAAATAAAACAATTCTTATTGCACAAAGATTTGTGTACCATAGTATGTTCACTTATATTCGCACAGCTAGATTATTGCAACTCCCTCAACTTTGAAATATGAAAAGTCAGTATTAAAAAAACTGCAGTCAGTTCGAAATTGTGCAGCAAGACTGGTATTTAAAACTAGAATAGAAAATCATGTAAACGACCAGGAATTTAACAAATTGCATTAGCTGATAATAGAGAAAGAATATATTTCAAGGTCTTTTCAATAATGCACAAATCTATTATACTGGAAGCACCAACGTCATTATCCAATTTAATTCACTACTCAATGTCAGATAGAACACTAAAATTAAAGGAAACAAAATCCAGCAATCGTTTTGGTAATCCAAATAACATCCAAAAACACAACTATTAATAAGAAAAAACTAAAATCTCATTTAATGATGAATGGTGAACTACTCCACCAGAAAAATCTTGAATGTTAATTAAAATCTCACGAACATTAATATTAAAATTTTTTTACTAGTATAATAATTTGTTACACAACTGAGAAAGTGTTTTATCCACTATTCTTGCAAAACACAGTAGCTGTGGGTAAACATATGCATTATTTATGCAGACGATACCAAAGTTATTTCAATCAATCATTGTTATGATGATAATAAATTATTACAAGAGGACATTAACATGTTAGTAAAATGGCCTGAAGATTAGTTAATTAAATTTAATGAATCAAAATGTAAAGTCATGTGTATTGGTAAAAAGAATCCTAGATATGAATATTAATTGAACAACTCTGTTTTAACAGAAACAACAATAGAAAAATCTCCCTCAGTGGATAATAGATAAAGATAACTTAAACCTTTTTAAAAACAACATCAATAAATATTTTGGTTTCTAAACACTATTTTTTGTAATCGGCTGTCATAGTCTTTATTCTACATTATTAAGACTTGACACACCTCAAGTGTGTACATCATCTTTTTTATTCTATTCTATTTAGAACAATTCAAGCAGGGATGTAAAGTTTGAGTACAGACTCAACAGTTTCTAGATGATATTTTCCTGTACTTTTTTGTTTGAAATTTGGGAAGTCAAGCAAATAAAAGAATAGAAGATATGCATATATTTTTAAATATGTAGATACTTTTTAAAATCAGTTATATTTTAATAATGTGGATAAACTTTATCTTATATAAAAATTAGTTTTAAAATGAATAGTGATGTTTAATTATACTAATGCTTGCTAAAATGATTAAGAGAATTAAAAAAAAAAATGGAATAAAATTATTTTTTATAAAACAAGGTTACATATTCAAACCTTTCCATTCCCTCCCCGAGTATGCTAGGTCGATTCAATATTAACTTTCTAAAAATTTACCTCAAATAGTCATCTGTTTAATTCTTGTTGAGATATCTTTGCAAATATTTTGAAAAACTTTTAGTTAGTTCTTGATTATTGTTCTATTGACACAACATGGTAATCATGGAATGTATTTGTATGCCTTATGTCATTGGTTTTTATGTCATTTTAATGGCTAAAATATCTCTTGAAATGTTTTGTAAAGGCTATCCAGGTATATTTGTTAAAAGAAATGAAATATAGTTTTAGAAAGCATTTTAATAATGATATAAAAATAATTTTTTTTTTACAAAAATAACATAAAATAAATGTTAAATTTGTTTTATACAACTGGTTTTATCTCTTTTAGTTCCATGCTATTTGATATTATTATAAAATATTTATAATGTAATAATAGCAATAATAATAATAATAATAATAATAATAATAATAATAATAATAATAATAATAATAATAATAATAATAATAATAATAATAGCAATAATAATAATAATAATAATAATAGCAATAATAATAATAATAATAATAATAATAATAATAATAATAATAATAATAATAATAATAATAATAATAATAATAATAATAATAATATATATATATATATATATATATATATATATATATATATATATATATATATATATATATATATATATATATATATATATATATATATTACAATTACAGAACTTTCATGATAAGATCATACGATCTTATCATGAAGCCATTTACAATATCAAATATAATAATAATAACAATAAAATTAAATTAATCAATAAAAATAAATCAGCATAGACTATACATAACTGTGCATTTAAAATATAAATATACTGGATAAAATATATGAAACAAAAGAACTAAAAACAAGAAAAAATATTTTCTGCTGAAAAAATAACTTCTTTTATTTTTCGCTTGAATGAACTTAAAGTCCATTTTAAAGACAAATCAAAATTTGGCAAAGCTATTTTATTCCATAAATAAGGCTTGCGATAAGAAATAATTAGTTGTTCAAATTTAGTTTTGCAGAAAGGTTGTTGTAGATTTTTTCCATTGCGAAGATTTTATTTGTTTATGGGTTTTACATTATAAAGGTGTATAAATATATCAGGAGATAATTGATTTTTACATTTAAATATGAAAAATAAAATATTATAAACATTTAGTTCGTATACTTTAAAGGCTTTCATTTCTCTCAGAAGTGGTTTTGAATTTGAAAAACAATTTACAAAATTAATTAAGCAAGCTGGGTGTTTATAATGCTGATAAAAAGATTTAAGTTTAGTTTAGTGCGCGCTTCCCCATACAATATTTGCATAATTTAAATGGCAGTGGATAAAAAAATAATATAGTTGTTTTAATTGCTGTTTATTTAACATATGTCAAACTTTATATATAATTTCAATACTTTTAGCAACTTTCATGTAGATATTATTGATTTATTGTTTCCAGGATAAGTTTTTGGATGGAATGCAAGGAGATAACTTGAGTCAAGTTCAACTTGAACTTTACTTTGTAACCAATAGCGGCAGAGTATTTTTTGAGGGGAAAACCATACTCTGCCGCTATTGGTTGCAATGTAAAGTTAAAGTCGAGCTTGACTCAAGTTCGCTTCTTGCATTCCACCCCTTGTCTACAAGAACTCCAACAAGATTTGTAACTTTTTCCCTTTTTAGTATTGTATTATCAATAAAGAGGTCAGGCATCGTATTTGGTAAATATTTTTTTAAGGATATTGGGTAAAAAAGTGACCATTTTGTTTTATCAATATTGAGGGACAATCTGTTTTTCTTAAACCAATATGAGATTTTATTTAATACTTGTGTCATATTATTAAAAAGTGTACTTATGTTTTCATGAGATTGTAATAGGTTTGTGTCATCAGCAAAAATTATAGTGGTTAAATTTTTCGTTTTTTTTTAAAATTTTTTTAAATTTTTTGTTAATTCATCTCCTTAAGGCCAAGAAGGCCACTACAGGCGAGGAGGCTACTTATTTGTGGTTATAATCCTCTCTCAACTCTATATTTCTAAAATGCAAACCTTGACGAACAAGGCACCTGCGTGGAGAAACAAGTTGAGCGCGGTACTACCAGGGATGTGGTAGGGATCAAATTATAATCCTATTATTAAAAAAAAGTGCAAGTGGGCAATCAGTAGTTTTTAATTTATCTATAAATCCTTCATTCATTTATTTGCAATTTTCGGCAGAATATAAATAAAAAAATTTTGAGAAAAATAAAACAAATTGACTGATTTGAAAAACTGATCGGTTGAAAAAATGCAGATTAAAGAAAAAATTTTCATTGTTAAATACGTAATTTATTATATATTATGTTATTATTAAAACAACATATAAATTTTTTTTATTAAAATAGTAGTAAAATAAGAACTTCAATCATTTAAGTAAAAAGATTTTCACCATTAGTAAAATGAAATTAATTTAAATAAGTGAAACTTTATAAATATAGTTTATGTAATGTATAATACATTCGTCAATGAAGCAAGTTAATAAGTTCAGGGTTGTTAAAGCAGAAAAATTACTGGTTTCTATTAATATGATGATTAAATAAAAGTTTTAACAATAAATTTAATCGAATATATTTTAAATAGTAGAATTAATAATATAAAATTATTAATGAATTATTTATTTTTATTTATTGAATTATATTGATATAAATTATTAATAAGTTATTAATTTTTGATTATTGAACTTTATTGATAAAAAGTAAATTTAATGGAATGTTTTAAAGCAAAAATCAGGCAGTATTAAAAAATAAAAGGATTTAAGAAAAAAATTCTTATTCATTAACTTCTTTTTGCTTTAATGACTGGCTAACAATTAAAGTCGCATATCATAAACAAGAAAACTCTTTCAAAAGCTTTTTCACAATTTAAATGATTTTATGAAATTTTAGCATATGCATTTTCCAAATAACATTCTGATTGTCAAACCTTGCTTTAAAATCTCTGATTTTTTTTTAACCGGTCAAACATGGCCGTCAAGAATTCATTTTGTGAGGTCAAAATAGCATTTTTAGTCATTTCAAATGGTCATTGACCATTGACCGGCAGTTCTTTTCCATGCTGGTATTGTTTATAGGGTAAGATTGGGTAATGGGAATTATACAATTTGCAATAATGCAGATCTTTCTATATTTATGAATGGTAATGCACTTGCTGAATCATCTACACTTCATCTTCTAAGATTAACTCTTACTTTTGATCTTTCTTGAAAATCTAATTGATTACAAAGTTAGTATCTGCTAAGGTTGCATCTCTATCATACTCACCACTTTCTTACCCAGGATCTTATTCTTTATCTCTATAAATCTCAAATTTGCCTATGTATGGAATACTGTTGCCATATCTGGGGCGGATCTTCCAATGATACCCTTTCTATTTTGGACAAGGTGCAAAAAACAGTAAATAAACATAGTTGGACCTGCTCTTGTAGCCAACCTCCAACCATTATCACATCGTTGTAATGTTGCTTCTCTTTCTTTTTTCTATAAATACTATGAACATCAGTTCTTTCCTTGAACATCAGTTCTTTGGAATTCTACTAGTGGTTACTTCAGGCCTTGTGATGAATAAAAACTGCGCGACGCAAAAGCACGACGTGATTTTTGACGTCATTAAATTCTTTTTATTTGCTTTTCATATTTATTGACATAAACTGCACCAATTTACTTAATCACCGCAAAACTACTTTAAACCATTTATGTAGAAATGTTATTATTTAAAAATGTTTTGAAATGTTTCGTTTTTTAAAATGTAAAAACATTTGTTTAATTTTCTCGGCGTCTGACATGTTTTGTCTATACTAAACGAATAAAAAACATAACTAAACATTTAAAAAAGATTATAAAATATGCTAATATTTGATTCTTTTTTTTCTCAAATATGTAATTTAAAGTTTTTCAAATAATTTTTTTTTCTTTTTAAAAAGTCTGCAAGTTATAAACTGGAAAATTTAATATTGTACGATTAAAACTGTGCAATAGCTAATATTTTACTAGTGATTTTATATAATATTTTTTTATTTTTATTTATTTTCATAAAGCGGTTGATAAGCACAATCCCTCGTATTACTAAAAAACTTTAACGAACGTTTTGAACAGATTTTTATAGTTTACAAGGAATTTTATTTTTGGCAAAATAAAATGAAATAAAATGTTAGAATAAAAATCTTATAGGTATAAAAGACATATTTCAGCGAAAAAATTTTTCTTAAAAATTATTTGAAAAACTATTGACGTTCTATTTTTCAGCAGCTGTTCTATATATCGATGTGTATAGCCTATATCGATACCAAATATCGATGGGTATAGCCTATATCGTAAAGATCGTCAAGACGAACGTCTAGGTGGCGGTGTAGCTATCTACATTGCAGACATATTTAACTCTCATGAAGTTAACCAATTTTATACAAATCAACTCAAACAAGTCTAGGTATCTGTAAAATTTAACAAAAAACATATACTTATTGGTTGTATATACAGACCAAATGATGCTAGTTTAATAAAATATGTCGCTCCTTGAAATTAGTGTATAGTTTAATTAAAAAGCCCTACGATGACTGTTTGATTGTCGGTGACTATAACCTCCTGAATATAAAGTGGTCTAACGATGGTATTATATCTTTTAACCCAAACAATCCCACGTAGTATGACTTCAGGAATATTTTCCAAAACAGCCTTTTTACACAACATATCACATTTCCTTTTTTCCAGACTGATTATGGTTCCTCAAATAATATGTTGGACTTGTTATTTACCTACAACAGTAATTCTATTTTAAACTTGTCTCCTAGTACTATACTAGGTAATAACACTAAGGGTCATTTTAGTATCACTTGGAGATTCTTAGTTTCAGAACTGTTCACCAGAAGTGAATCTCAATCGTTTAATTACAAAAAAGGTGATTGCGATTCAATATCTAACTTTATTGCATCAATCGACTGGGAGTTTTTATTTCTGCATAAAACTGCAGATTAAATGTTCAATATACTAATTTCTAACTATCGCACTGCTTGCACATAGTTTATTCCCAAGATTAATAAAACAAAAAAAAAAGTATGATCCTTGGGTTACCCCACATATTAAAAACCTGATCCAAGCAAAAAAATTCGCTTGGCATATTAACTGCTCTACCAAATGAGAGAATAATGAGCTTAAAATAAAATACAATCGACTTAATTGTTCAGTAAAAGCTGAAATATTTAAAGCAAAAAAAGCACATGAAAAAGAAACAATATCAAAATCCCAAAACAACCCAAAACTCGTTTACAAATATATCAACAAACAACTAAAAATTAAAAATCGAATTCGCTCTCTCAAAGATACTTCTGGCAGAATTATTGAAGCTCTTCCTGATATTGTTGATCTTCTGAACTCTCAATTTGAATCTATGTTTACACTTGAAAGCTCTGAAAATTTTCCTTTGCTAAATAAAAGTGGTATTTATTCTGAATGCATTTATAATGAAACTTGGATTTCTCTATCCCAGATATTATTCAGGAACTTGCCGATCTAAACCCTTAAAAATCCTTCGGATTTGACGGCCTGCATCCCTTATTACTCAAGATATGTGCCAAAAGCTGTGCAATTCCATTAACAAAAATCTTTCATGAATCCTTTAATTCTGGAGTAGTACCCAGTCAATGGAAATTAGCAAATATTAGTCCGATCTATAAAAAAAAGGGAGATAAATTACTTGCTGAAAACTATAGACCTATTTCACTAACATCTGTTGTCTGTAAAATCTTCGAAAAACTTGTAAAGAACAAAATTTTAAAGCACATTAACGGTAATAAAATGCTCTCTGCAAATCAACATGGCTTCCTTTATCATAAATCATGCGTAACTAACCTAATAGAAACTTTTGATATCATTTCGTCCTCCATAGCACCCCACCAATTTAATGATGTAATCTATCTTGACTTTGCCAAAGCGTTTGATTCTGTACCTCACAACAGACTTTTGTTAAAATTAAAATCTTTCGGAATTAATGGCAAACTCCTACAATGGATTAAATCCTTTTTAGTGGGCAGAAAGCAACGCTTTACAATTAATAATACCAACTCTGCATTGGGTGATGTTTTCAGTGGTGTTCCTCAAGGTTCTGTTCTCGGCCCGCTCCTCTTCATTCTCTACACAAATGATCTTGCAAAACTCACTGAAACTTCTGAGATGTTTGCCGATGATACTAAACTTTTTTCTAAAACCTTATCGCAATCTAATTTTATTGATCTGCAGGATCGTCTACGCTTGGTATACAAGTGCTGCGTCATTCATTACGGCCGAAACAACCCCCATTACAATTACTTTCTGCAAAATAACCAAGGAATCAACCGATGTCTAAGAAGCTCTACTAAAGAACGTGATTTAGGAGTCATTTTACATCTAACCTCAAGTGGAGCGCTCATATTCAAACAGTTGTCTCTAAGTCCTTACAAATTCTTAGTATACTGAAAAAGACATTCACTTTCATTGATGAAAAAATGGCTCTCAAATTATATAAGGTTTTTATAAGACCACATCTTGAATATGGAGTGTCTATTTGGGCTCCTTATTTAAAAGCTGGTATGACTTTGGTTGAATCTGTTCAACACAAAGCAACAAAATGGGCTTACAGCTTGAGGCATCTTTAATACTGCGAAAGGCTAAAAAGATTAAATCTACCATCACTTGAGTTTCAACGCCTTCGATGCAATTTAATCCAAATTTTTAAGTTAATACATCGTTTTGATATAGTTAATGATAAATATCTACCAAAATATATTAAATCCATGTCTCGTGGTCACCATTCTAAAATAAGGCGTGAGTATGTTCCAAACTGTCTTCCAAGATATAATCATTTGTATAATAGATCAGCAAAATACTGGAACAAACTACCAGAGCAAATAACTTTGTACTCCACTGTACTTTCCTTCAAAAACAGACTAGACTCCTGGTTGTGGAATAAGTTTGGAACAACTGTTTATAAAACTGGTTGTTTATAGTGGGGTGTTTTCCCTGCTCGCTGTATGTATACATTCTATGTAAATTTATGGCTACAACTATAATAATAATAATACTTATTATTTAAGTAATTTTTTTTGAGTTATTTTTTACAAAAATTTTAATTGCTGTACTTTTTTATTGAATCAAGTAATATACATTTTAATATTAATCCTTTTATTTTTTTTATTTGCGCTTACCAATTTTTAAAATGTTTCTGCGAAATTACTCTTAAATACTTTAAATACGTCTAACAGTTATTAAATGTTTTTAAATCTATGGAATAATTTTAAAACCTAACAAACCCCCGTAAAATAATTATTTAAGTTAAAAATCTAAAACTAAAAGAAAATATTTTTGTTCAATTTTATTGACAACTTTGCTATTGGTGATTAATTTTATTAAAATGTTAGCTTAAAAAGATTTAAACTTTTTTTTTTTATCTGATTTTTTTCTACTTGTAAATAATGAGCATATTTAATTTTTTTGTAATCCAAACTTTTATATCAACTGCGTGCGGTTTTTAAAATACTTTATTAAATGTTAAAATAATCGTAAATTACTTCATTAAAATTCCACTCAAAAATATCTTTAAATATACTCAAACAAAAATTTTTTTGCTCTACGCAAATAGCCCTAGCTACACGCAAAATCGCTCTTGGACGGCGTAAAATTCACATCGCCCGACGCTTTATTGCAAGGCCTGGTTACTTGCAGCCTTGTTGGAAGTGATAATATTTTAAAAAAATAAAATAAATATGAGAATAAATTTTTTCAAAAAACAAATTTATTTAGGTTATTTATTTAGAGAACAAGTTTATAAAGAGAAGAAAAAATAAATAATTAAAAATCATTATAAATAGTATAAATAAAATTGAATAGATAAAGTCTAATAAAAACTAGATTAACTCATAAACACTGGATTATTGGTTTTATGTTGCAATATCAACACAGATAAACAGTAAATCATTTTTTGAATTTGAATTTTTTGTTTGTAAAAAAGTTTTTATATAATAACTTTTTTTTTTTAATTATAAAACGTTTTCTAAAAGCTTTGTAATTTTGTGTTTTTTAATTATTAAAAAGAAATAGCGCTTCGAAATTACTTTTTATCCTAAAATTGAAAGAAATTTTTATAATAAATTGTAAAATGCGGTAGTGGTGTAGTGGTAAAACGCTCGCTTTATAAGTGAGAGGTTCCGAGTTCGATCCCCACCACGTCCCTGGTAGTACTGTGCTCAACTTGTTTCTCCGCTCAGCGGCCTTGTTTGTGGGAGTTATAGAGTTGAGAGAGGGTTATAACCACTATTAAGTAACGTCTGTAGTTGCCTTCTTGGCCTTGAGGAGGTAAATTTTTCTTTTTGATTGAATTTTCAGGAGTAGTATTAATTTTTAATAAATTGATTTTTGGCTGGAATGATTTTTTTTTCCATTTTATAAGATTTGTATTAATCCATACTACACAATCAGTATGTGACAACTGCAAACATAAAATTATGCATAATTCATTAATATTTATCTCTTTATTTTTAAGAACAATTACATCAACTTCATTTTCAAACTGAGGTAAACTTTTTTTTTAATATAATTATTATTATTGTATTACTTTATTAAATTAAAATAATTTTATTTTGAAATTATATTATTATTTTTTTCAAATATGTTAGGCTTTTTCTCTAATGTCTTTTTCTTCTAATGTCATTTTCAAAATAATTTAGTTATTCACAATTAATCCATTATTTAATTAAACAGTTTATAAATTTAAATGAGTTAAATATTTAATCTTAATAATTATTCTTTATGTGCAGCTTTTAAATAATGGTTTCAAGAACAAAGAAAGTGCTGATATTCCAGTATTGAACAGTTTTCATAGTTCCAATGGCTTTGAAATTGATACTGTAAGAAAAGAAATTGACAATGAAATAAACAAAAATACAAGTAAAAATGAAATAGTTACAAATTTAGAAATAAAATATCCAAAAAGTAATAATGGATTCTTGTTTCAAAATGTTGAAAGTATTTTAAATGATGACCAAACTGGAGAAGTTACCGTTAAACAAGAAGTTGTTGACCATAACATTGATAAAGCAACAGTTGATGATAAAACTCTCAAAGCAGAAGAAGAGTGGCATCTTTTTAAATGTGATCGCAGAATCAATAAGGTAATATAAAAACATGTTATTTACTACTTAGTACAATTAAAATTTTACCACTTAAATGTTAAACTTTTTTTTTTTTTTTTTTTTTTTACTAAATTAAAAGTTCCTTCAGTTTCCATTTCAGCACAGCTTTACACTTTTAACAAAGAACTCTCTAAAAACATTGTCAAACAATTACAAAAAAAAAAAAAAAAATACAAACAATTGTTTATGTTTGTTTTATTTGTGTTTTTACATCAGAGTTAAAATTATAATCGATCAAGCATACGTAAGTAATAAGTTTACCAAATTAAAAAAGTTGCACAGCTAACTAATACAACTAAAGTTTATCTAACATTTTTATTTTTAAATTCTCTGAAAAAAATGTTAAACTATTAAGAACAACTATTAAGAAACACAATTGTACTTAATACTATTAGTGTGGTATTACCATTATTATTTTTCATTCCCAAAATTACCATGGTTATTGATTCTGTTACCGTGTTGCTCTATAATTGGTTCACATTATTTGTGGAAAACTAATGTGAATCTTATTACATAAATGAGAACTCTCTCACTGAGTCATTTTCCTTACATTTTTTTGCATTATCCTTTACTACTGACCTTTCATGGAAATCATGTATACAATCGGTTGATAAATTAGGATCTGCTAAGGTTGCTTCTCTTTATTGTGCTCTCCATTTTCTTATTCCTGATTCCATTCTCTACCTCTACGAACCTCTTATCACTGTATGGAATACTGTTGTCATAATTGGGCTGGTTCTTCTAATGATGCTCTTTCTCTTCTAGACAAGGTCCAAAAACGCATCGTAAACATAGTTGGACCCGCTCTATCTGCTAAGCTTGAGCCTTTCTCCCAATGTTGTAAAGTTGCATCTCTTTCTCTTTTTTAAAAATATTATCATGGATGCTGCTCAAAGAAGCTATCATCTCTAGCTTTTTTTATTTTTTTTTTATTTTTTTTATTTATTTTTATTTGCATTCACTCCCAACAAGGCTGCAAGCAACCACTATTAAGTTGGGAGTTACTAGGAAAAAAAAGAACAGAGTTATAGAGCAAGGAAACGGTTGACAGAAAACTTGAAAAGTTGAAGGTTGTATGAGTCAGGAAAACATGAAGATGGGAGAGAGTTCCAAAGGATTGAAGTGCGGGGAAAAAAACTAGATGAATAAAAGTTTTTAGAGCATGCAGGGACAGATACAGTAAACGAATGAGACTTAGCTGAATGACAAGTAAAACGAGAATGAATTTTAGTTGATGGAACTCGAGATGATAACTCCTTTGAGCAGTGACCATGATAGTATCTGTAGAAAAGAGAAAGAGATGCAACTTTACGACGATGGGAAAGAGGTTCAAGCTTAGCAGATAGTCCAGGTCCAACAACATTTACAATGCGATTTTGGACCTTGTCAAGAAGAGAAAGTGAATCGTTAGAAGAACTAGCCTAAATATGACAACAGTATTCCATACAGGGACGAATAAGAGATTTGTAGAGGTAGAGAATGGAATCAGAAGTAAGGAAATGACAAGCACGATAAAGAGAAGCAACCTTAGCAGAAGCTAATTTAGCAATCGATTGTGTATATATGGTTTCCATGAAAGGTCAGTAGTAAGCGATAATCCAAGAAGACGTAAAGAGGAGGACTCAGTAAGAGGATTGCCATTCATTAATATAGGAATGTTGACCATATTGCGGTAGTTGTTTGCAGTAAGCAATTGGGTTTTTTTAGAGTTGAAATTTACAAGCCACTGTGAACCCCAATCTATTACTGAAGTGAGATCAGATTCAAGATCAGCTGCTTGTTCTAGGCGATCGAAAAGAGAAGACTTTTTGTCAAGACAGGAGTATAAAGTTGAGTCATCAGCAAAAAGAGCTACTTTAGATAAAAGGTTGTCAGGAAGATCGTTTATGTAGATAAGAAACAAAACAGGGCCCAGGATGGAACCTTGGGGAACCCCAGAAGTTACTGGAAATAAAGAAGAGTGTTGGCCTTCAAGGATGACTTTAATAAACCGGTTAGAAAGAAATGATTTGATAATCTCAAAAACTTTTCCAGAAACACCATATGAAGAAAGCTTATGGAGAAGACCAGCATGCCAAACTTTTTCGAAAGCTTTAGATATGTCGAGAGCAACCGCCCTAGCCTCACCGCCTCCATCTAATGCACGATAAAATCTTTCAGTTACAGCAGTTAGCAAGTCGGCCGTAGAGCGAGAGGATCGAAAACCGTATTGATTGTCTGACAGCAGTTTATTTGACTCAAGATGAGATGTGAGGAATTTGTTGATCAATTACTCAAAGACCTTGCTAATAACAGAAAGAAGACAGATCGGACGATAATTGGAGGGGTCAGAATTTTCTCCAGAGTTTTTGAATATTGGAACCACAGATGCCATTTTCCAACAAGCTTTCCAAACAAGCTTTTCCAAGCTTTTCCAACAAGCTAGTTCCATCAACTAAAACTCATTCTCGTTTGACTCATCATTCAGCAAAGTCTTATTCTTTTACTGTATCTGTCCCTGCATGCTCTAAAAACTTTTATTCGCCTAGTTTTTTTTCCAGCACTCTTTAGAATTCTCTTCTATCTCAACTCAACTCTTAGGAACTCTCTACCATCATGTTTTCATGACTCATACAACCTTCAACTTTTAAAGTTTTTTTTTTATTTTTTATAACATTTCCTTGCTCTTAATTTCTTTTTTTTACTTTCTATTAACTTCCAACTTAATAATGGTTGCTTGCAGCCTTGTTGGGAGTGAATGAGAATAATAATAAAAATTATTTCTATTTTATTTTAAAAATTAAAGTAGAAGTGATTGATTATTTTTTGTAATTATTAAAAAACTTCATTCAAATAACAGATGTTTGTCAAGTTTTGTGTAAATATTTATATTATAACATAATCTGTGGTTACACATCTCCATTAGTTTTTAAAGGGAAAGATGTTGAGGACTAGAATCATTTTTACACCATGTTTTTTAAACTTTTTTAAGGTTTAAAGTATACCAAAAAAATAACAAAAGTGTTTTTGATCTCATCTAGTGAATGTTTTTTTGTACATTTTTTAATAATATTTTTTAGATTTTATCTGAAGTTACAGAAGATAACATAGCAACTGTTTTTATTGAATTGGAACATTTGATTGAAGGTATAAACTTAGTGATAGTGTGTAGTTGAAAGGTGCGGTTAAAACAATACAACTATTATTAACTACAATAAACTATATTATAATACAACTATAAAAAAAGACTTTGATAGCAACGTTTTATGAATCATGCAAAATTGCTGGTAGTAAAATTTTTAAAAATAAAAACTAATATTGTAAATTTGTAATTAAACACTGTATAAGTTCTTAAAGTAATGAATAATTTAAATGTATAAAAGTTGGTTTGACATGAAAAAAAAAAAAAAATACATTTACTGTGAAAAATAATGCATTAAGTAAACTGCTTCAAATAGATCTATGACAAAAAAAAAAAAGTCAAAAATCACTCTAGAGATTGTTTTAAATATTACCCAATGTAGTATTGTTGCTATGTTACCGATGTAGTATTGTTACTATGTTACTGATGTAGTATTGTTACTATGTTACCAATGTAGTATTGTTACTATGTAACCGATGTAGTATTGTTACTATGTTACTGATGTAGTATTGTTACTATGTTACCAATGTAGTATTGTTACTATGTTACCAATGTAGTATTGTTACTAGTATGAGAAAGGTCTTTGAATTGTTAATTAACATCTAATATCTCATTTTGAGTCTAATAATTTACTCTCTGACAATCAATATGTACTTCGATTCTATTGTTTTACTACTGACTGGTATTACAGCTGTTAAAGTAGATCTATAAAAGTATCTGTTGTGCATTAAATGGAAAAGCTAAGGCTATTGTTCCCAATGTATCAAAGGCCTTTGTTAGGCCTTGCATGCTGGCTTTCTCAAGTTTTTTTATATGGTGGTATTTAATTTTTTTTTTTTTTTTTGTATTAAAAATATTATTTTTCTATAAAAAATTTTTTTATCATTTATCATTATTAAGTTTCTCTTTGATGCACAACACTTGTCTTCATTTTTAATGTACCACAAGGTTTCATTCTGTGTTGTTTCTTATCTATCTTAATATCTGCTAATAATATCTTTCTGATAATCTTATCTTTAAGGTGACTTCTTTTGCTGATGACACAATTCTATTCCAAAAGTTGTCACTTTTCGATAAAAGAAAGTGATGTGTCAGCTAAGGGCTTGCAGTGGCTTGTAAATTTTGACACAAATAAGAGTTGTGCTAATAGTTATCACAATAATGTTAGTATTTTTATAATGATGAAAAGCAACACATTTACTAAGTTGTTTTCTTTCTTATAAGATTATTTTTCAGTGACCTTACAAAGAAACAATATATCCAATCTATATTGCATCTGTTAATGTTTTTTTTCTCTTATCCTCAAGCATGTGCAATCATGCATAAGTGTGAATTGACAATTGAATATTTTTAAAACCAGACTTTCAAATCAGACTTTCAAATATGGAAAATTATGAATTTTTTTTTAAAATTATGAAAATTGAATAGTTATTACCAGGGGCGGATCTAGGATTTATTTCTTCTTTAGTGAAATTTTTTTGTGTAAATTTCAAACCCTCTCCCCCCCCCCATCATCCAGTCTCACAACCCCATCCCCTTTTGTGCACAATTTCTGTCAGGTGCCAAAGAAACACCCCCTACCACTTCATTAATTGTGAATTTTTTCCCATCTACCCGTATTCATATTTTCAAAAAGTTCTCACTTCATCTAATTTTTATGAGCACCCTCCCTGTTTACTTTGTTAGTTTACTTTGTTAGTTTACTTTGTTAGTTTACTTTGTTAGTTTACTTTGTTAGTTTACTTTGCACACTAGAGTTTCATGACTGAGTCAAGTTTTTTTAAATTATGTATGTTAAAAATCCTTACTAAATTTGGGTCATTATTTTTTTTATAAAAAATATCCATAAAATTAAATTGAATTGAAACTATACCTATATTTCATTTTTGATATCAGAACACAAATAGTACAGTCAAATATCTATTTATTGAGTATAAACTCAATTCAGAATATATGCTGATGCTCTACCTCCACAGTATAAAGGTTGAAAGAGTATCTGTCTGGAAGGTATTTGTTTAATGCACATGACCACATCAAGGTTCCTTCCTATTCATGTGTACGATTTTTTTATCCATAACGATTGAAGGCATATGACAAAAAAATGCACCATCAATTAGCAAACTGCTTTTCTCTGTACATTTTTATTCCTGGATTACATATAAAATATAATATATTAAAGCAATGTGTAGTAGTGGATCAAGACTTTTTTGGGCCCATGGCTGTTTTAAAGCATGAGGCCTTTTTCCATAATAAATAAAATAATCTATTTTCAGATTTACTTTTAAAAATATTTTTTTTTATGAACAGAAACCTCCAAAACTGAGGGGTTTTGTTAGTTGGTATTTTATGGGTTTTTACTTCAATAGAATCGTATGTTAATGCGACATTTTATTCTATTTATATGTATTCCAGGAATAAAAATGTGCAAGGAAAAGTAGTTTGCTAATAGATCGTGTATTTTTCTGTCATATGTCTTCAATTGTTCTGGATAAAAAATCATACACATGAATAGTAAGGAACCTTGATGCAGTTCATGTGGTTTAAATTTTGGATGTTGGAATAAAGCGTTGCATAGTTTAAATAGAATAAGGCTGATTAATAAGAAATATATATAACTGATAGTTATTGCAAGGCATCAAGCTCTAGGCAACATCAATCAGTTGTATTTTTTCTGGAAAAAGTGTTGCTTATATTATAATTGTTATCATGCAAAATCTATATTTAAAAATAATATGTTTACATATAAAAACATCACAACAGCAATATTGCAAAACTATGCTAGCAGTTTGTACTTTGCTAAGACAAGCATATGTTTTTCAAGTAAATTACAAACTGCCAGCATAGTTTTGTTATATTACTGTTTTGATGTATATGTATATCTTTTTTATATTGATATATACATTTTATATTTAATTAGAATATAAATAAAACATATGTATATAAAAAAATATATATATATGTTTAGATATAGAAACATAACAGCAGCATTATCACAAAATTATACCAGCAGTTTATAATTCACTAAGCCAAGCATATGTTTTTATGTTACAAAAAGAGAAAACAAAGTAATGTTTACTTTTTGCAAATTCATAAAACTGCAGATAAAGCAACAAATTATCTTCACTGAGGAAAATTTTTGCTTAATTGCGTAATAACATAAAGTAAATAAATCATTATAAACGGTAAATAGCTCAACAAGTTTATCCAATTTCGAGCTTTTGATGTTTGTTTCTGAACAGAAATTTTGCTTAAGATAAATGCAGGTTTTCCTTATACAGAAACCATAAAGAAATTACTTCATAAGACAACATCTTGCAAATTTCATTTAATAAAACGTTTTGCTCTAAAGCCATTCGTATATAATAACAAATGTAAATAAACATAATATATATATATATATATATATATATATATATATATATATATATATATATATATATATATATATATATATATATATATATATAAACATAAGCACTTTAAGAACTATACATATAACTGCAAAACACATATGCAATTTATCGCTTATTTATCCGATTTTTTCAAGTTGTACAATTAATTTTCAGACTTTTTATCTAGATCCAGATCAGATTAGGGAGATTGACCACTTAGTTACATACTATTTTAGGCATAATTTTTGTTTTGTTAGTTAAGGTGATTTAAAATACACACCTTGTACCGAGATTAAATTAGGCAAAACCTATTTTTCCTAATGCATGAAAAAGCCATTTCCCTAATCATAGTTTGTTACAATTTGACATAATGCTCAACCACTGACATTGTCTTCAAAAAGCTTCAACTTTTAGCTGGAAATTATCAAAGCAAGTTTGTACTAAGTTTTGTTGGAGTGCAGTAAAAGATGGAGTTTTTTTGTTTGTTTTTTTTTGTTTTGTTTTTGCAATAGTCAACTGTAGGATAGGCCAGCTATCAACTAGCAAAATCACTCTGATTGAGGCAATAATTAATGTATGGGAACACAATTGTGAAATCAAAGAATTGTCCTAAAAACCTGTAAGGTGTTTGTCCATAAATTAGGTCACACTAGTGGGTGGAGTTGTGAGTGATTTTGTGTTAACTTGTATTGGACTTGTTACCTAAGAGTTACAATTTTTTTATGATGACCCCTAAGTTTTAGGATGACCCCTGAATGGCATGATATAACATGTTGAGCATTTAATTAAAAGCATCATTTAGTCATAAGTCTTAGTTAGATGTTAGACATGGTGTAGTCTTAGTTAGAGGTTAGACATGAAGTCTTAGAGGTTATCTTTTATTTATTAATATGGTGGAGAATTAGTTTGAGATTATCTTTTGTTTATTAGACACAGTGGAGTCTTAGAGGTTTAGACATGGCAGAGTCTTAGTTTGTGGTTAACTTTGGTTTAATAGACATGGTGGAGTCTCATTTAATATTATTATTTAATTGCTACTCAGTCCCCTAGAAAGAAACACTAGACTTTTTAATAGGATTTGATATTTTACTTTAAAAAATAAAATCAACAAGTTTATTTAATATAGCCAAATATTAAATATATTTACTAAATCTTTTTTTAAATAAGTTAAAAAATTTTTTTCATAGAGGGTCCGTTGTCATCTCGATATGTCAACTGTAGTGAAGTTAAACAGTTAATTGATGTTTTGATAAAAAAAAGTATTCAAAATGAAGATTTTTTGCCATATGGACCATGTTTATTAAAGTTAGTGTCAGGTAAATCATTACAATCTATTGTAAGTTTCTTCTAATATGTTATCAGTGTGTTATATACATATACTTTAGCTAAATATATACTGAATAAATATAATATTACTCATGTTTGATGATGAAAAACTTGGAAGATAAAATTTGGCAGACATTAAAAAACATAGAGTCTTGAAAAATTAACTAGTATATAAAAACTACATGATATGTACACCACATTTTCAATAATTTTAAATATTTTTCATGGCTACTTGAAAATTCTTTATTCACTTTTTTTTTTTTTTTAATTTTTATTTACTAATTGTTTTTAACAGTGTTTTCTGAATTTTTTTAGAGCACTAGTTTTGTTAACAGTGTTTTATTATCCCATTATTTTTTTTTAACAATGTTTTATGAACTTTTTTTTTTAAAGCACTAATTGTTTTAACATTATATTTTTCTGAGCATTTATTTTTTTAATAATGTTTTCTTTTTTTGTGCTCTAATGTTGTTTCAACAATTTTTTCTGAATTTTTTTAGAGCACAGTATGATAGAGTTTCAAAAGTACTTTCCAGACATTATACATGCACATAGAAAAGAAAATATAACAGTAAATTTTTACATTTACATGCTCTTGTTAAATAATTTAGTTGTAGATATATTCATATTAACTAGCTGGGGTGACCCGTAAAATACGGGTCTTTACCGAACCGACCATTTTTATACTTATCTATAGCTATCCGGACGTAAACTAAGGGTCTTAGTAAATCTATTCTACACCGACCTTTTCTATACTTATTCCTTACCTCAATATTTTTTTAAAACCGTTTAAAAATGTACATATAAAAAACTATACTTACTTTTTGATATGACAAAAACATTTCTGTTAAAATGTTCTTTTAAAAACTTCAAACGATTTTAATATTATGCCGATTATAAAAATTTTAATAAGAAAAAACGTAAAAAAGACTACGAACTTAGAAAAATGCTAAAACATTCAACACGTGACGCCGTTAAAGTACGCCTTAGTTAACGTTCATAACATATACACATCTAATTAGATTTTATTTAAACTCAGTTGTTGCAAACTTGGTTTTGAATTTTTAATTACACTTCTTATGCGTCATAAATAATCTTAAATTTAAATAGAAAATATGTTTATGGGCTAATTGGTAGACGCGCAACACTTAGACATTTATAGTCATCTTACCCCGGGAGTTCATACTCCAGTGACTTTTTTTTTTCATCCCAACTTACAACAAAAGTAATTAAAAATAAATGTTATCATTGAAACAGTTTTAAACATTTCTTCCTATTTATCTTTGAACTTAACTTTATTCACTGCAAACATACTTTTGGTGTTTGTAAGCGTTATTTTATTTTTAGTATTTGTAGGAATTATTTGCACGCACGTATTTTAAACAATTATTATTTTAAACTTTTTTTATTTTACGTATTTTAAACAATTATTATATATATAATAACAATTTACTGTTTCATCTAAAAATCTTATTTAATTTAGTTTAATAATTTCTTAAATATAATATATATAATATAATTTAAAATATTTTATTAACCCTATTTAAATAAGTATCAAAACTCTTTCCTTTAATTTAAAAAGAATTTAAAATTAACGTAGGCTATAACGATATTTTACCCTTTCATCAACATTTATTTAAAAAGTAAATTTGGATATAGAAAAACGGGTTAAAGACTTATTATTTTAAATAAGTTAGCTTTATCTATTTAATGTTTTTCGTAAAAGCGTTTCTTTAAAGACTCTTAACAAATCATTCAAGCTGTTTTTACTGCCTAAGTTATTAAACCTGTTGTGTGTGCCAAAAATCGATACTTAATGCAAATGGAAACTTCGAGTGCTAATGGTGATTAAAGCATAAATGGTTCCTATTCATATATAATAAAAGGAAATATGAAAGACAAAGCAAAAATGATTTTTATATCCATTTAAACCAATAAATCCCAAAATAAAAAAATATAGATATTTACTTAAAAACATATTTTTCTTGATATAAAATAAAAATATAACCTTTAGTACAAATTACAAAAAAAAAAATTTATTCAACAGAGCTACTTATAATACAATTTAAATTGAATCATTGTTTCATAAATATTAAGCTTTAGGTAAGCCATAATCAAGTCAGCTATAAGAAACGGAACTAAAAATGGAACAAAGTTATTTAAACGCATAATCATAATCATACACATTAATTACAAATTAACATGTCATGCAATCAATACTTTTGAAAACTCAAAAATGCGAATAAGAAACTTACTTTTTTATTTTTACATAACCCTGACAGACCAACATGAATGTGAGCTAAATCTATTTGCATAAAACATCACAACAATTAATTAAATAGCAGAACCACCTCCAAAGGACAAAAAAATTAGTTTTTTAAGGAAAATTAGAGTTATTGGGAGGGGAGGTATTAATAAATAAAAAAGCTCAACTTGAATTTAAAAATTAGTTCATAGTTTTGTTGAGGGTTATTGAGTTATTCTGAGTTTATTATACATATTTTAAACTACTGACACCACACACTTATATTCTTAGTTCTGGAAGGTGCTAGATAGAATTTGATTGTGTGAAAACCAAATCCCTTTGAGATTAACATTAACTTTATCAAATGTATGACCGTGACTTTTATTTCTAGCTAATGAGCATTGTTGATAAAGGTGTCTTTATTTAAATGATTTACTTTGATAACATTTAACATTCATGGGAAAAATAAAAAACAACACAAAAATAAATTTACAAAAATATATTACAAAAAAAAAAATGAAGTGGCTCAAAAGTTGTCAATTTCTTTACATTTTAATATGTAAAAAAATTATTGACAACTTTTGCGCCACGTTGTCTTCTCCTCCCATCCGCTCTATTCCCCGTGTTGTATGGGGTGCCATCCCTCCATCTAAAGGAGGGATGGTCGTCCCCATACAAACACCAGCGATGGAAGGCCCTCATAGATAGAGGGCCTGGATGCTGGGAGCGATACTTTCTGAATTCTTCCCATGACTTCGAGCCTGAAAAAAAAATTATATATAAATACAACTATGTACCAAGGTAATACTTACAAAAAATCTACTGTAAAAAAACAATAAAAGCAAATAATGTAATAAATTAAGTACAAGTGAGCACAACAACTTATTTATTTTACTCACTAATACTTGACTTATTACATTAACTAATTAAACTGGAAAGCACATTTGTAGCTATATTAAAAAACAAAAGGTACAATAAAAGCAATCAATCAATGTAATAAGTCAAGTAAAGGTGAATATAACAACTTACTTGTAACAGAAGAAGCAGCAGCTAGAGATAAATAAAAGAAAATTAAAAATGCAATAAAAACAATCAATCAATGTAATAAGTTAAGTAAAAGTGACTTACTTATAACAGAAGAAGCAGCTAGAGATAAATAAAAGAAAGTTAAAAATGCAATAAAACCAATTAATCCATAAATTAAGTCAAGTATAAGTGAATAGAACAACTTACTTGTAACAGAAGAAGCAGCAGCTAGAGATAAATAAAAGAAAATTAAAAATGCAATAAAAACAATCAATCAATGTAATAAGTTAAGTAAAAGTGACTTACTTATAACAGAAGAAGCAGCTAGAGATAAATAAAAGAAAGTTAAAAATGCAATAAAACCAATTAATCCAATTTAAGTCAAGTATAAGTGAATAGAACAACTTACTTGTAACAGAAGAAGCAGCAGCTAGAGATAAATAAAAGAAAATTAAAAATGCAATAAAACCAATTAATCCATAAATTAAGTCAAGTATAAGTGAATAGAACAACTTACTTGTAACAGAAGAAGCAGCAGCTAGAGATAAATAAAAGAAAATTAAAAATGCAATAAAACCAATTAATCCATAAATTAAGTCAAGTATAAGTGAGTACAACAACATACGTTACTGAGGAAGTTGGATTTGTCACTATATAAGTGATTACATTATATTATTTATTAAAACTTTTATGAGACATAAAACATAATATAGTTACTTACAAATGTAGTTTAAAATGATATCTAAAAAAATTGACCAAAAAGTACAAAGTCCAAAACTAATCTCAAATTGAAAAAACGCATTTAATATTAGATGTACATAAATAATTAGGGTGTATAATAAACATAAAAGCAATTTTACTCACCTATGGACTTTTGTAAATCTTCTAATTTTTCTAAATAGATGAACAAATTACTAAAGCCAACCTCATTATTTTTTATTTAATATACATAAAAGTAATATAATGAAATTTTGCTTACTAACTCTACTTTCTAAATTTTCTAAATAAACAAAATGTATGAAAGATTAGTTCATAAATTTATTTACTGTAACATAAACTTCGAAAAAACTGAAGTAAAAAAGAAAAAATAGAAAATGCTAACTTTGATTATCTAAGAATTCTTTCAAATAAGGCAGAAAAGACTCTGTCTCTTCTGCCACTATCTCCTGCGCATCTAAGATATACACACAATACAATATATACATTTAGCATATCATATGATAAAGCACTACATCTAGTCTAGAAAATATAATAATCACAACATCTGGTCTAGAAAATAAATTCCAAGTTTCTAGTTGAAAAACACATAAAGATTTTTTTCTTATTTCAAGATTTGAATTTTACATATAATAATGAAATTTCACTATTAAATAGCTGCGTGTATATAACTATATAACTATTACCAACAATCAAATTACTATTAGTATACAAATATTTGATAAAAAATATGCTACTGATTTCTCCATACTTGAAATAAATTTTTTATAACTATCACTTTATATAAATAAAAATTGTTTACTTCTAAAGAAATTATAGTTTACTTACTTCTAAAAAAGTCACCATCATCGTCTAAAAAGAGAATTACTTGATATTTTTATTTATTTCCAATAAATAAAATATGATAGCAGTGCTTATTTTGTCTATCAGTTAACCCAACACTGTTTATAAGAGTGTAAATTGTTTGTCTATTTATATTTATATATTTATATATGCGTACTAAATAAAGTATAGCGTTTGTGCTGTATACGCATATATTAGATATATATAGATATATAGATATAATATCTAATATAAGCGCATATAGCACTAACACACATATGCAATAAATACATACCGTTTAAATTTTCTTGTGTGTTCATTTCTAAAATAAAAAGTAAATATTTATTCTCAATTCTTACACATATTCTTAAGTCTAATTTAACTTAAAATCATAAAAACTTAATTTGAAGATTTTAGATATTCAAAACAGTAACTCACTCAGATTCTAAAACTATAAGAGAGCTATAATGAGCGCGTGGCTGTCTTTTGAGTTGTTTAAGCATCCAGTTGGCTTGCAAAATGTAATCTTTAATCGCTTATATTTCTTTAGATTTTAAAATACGCTGTTCGAAAATCGGATTTGGAGTATTTATAATTAAGAGAATTATGTAATTTATGCAAACAAAAAGAAGGGGAAATTCAAGGGTTGCAAGACGTCCGGCTTTTATGAAGAAGAAAGCAGTAAAAGAACTGAACTGTATATGTTTGGGACTATATTCTACTCTGTAAAAGCCGGTCATTTGGCAAACCTAAGTAAAAATGATGTTACACATTACAAAGAGACAATATAGTGAAAGCAATATCAGCATTTCCATGTATATCAGGAAATTGGAATCCTGTGTTTAAGCGAGTCATTGTGCGATAGTTCTTTTCAAGTTGTTTTTGCTGCTTTTTGAAACTTAAATTACAATTATAAAATAAAATGAAAAAAAGACATCAAATATAAATACTGGAAAGTTTTCATACTGTTTTAATAGACCAATAGAATAATTTATCGATGAAAACAAAGTTTCTTAGACCCGCAGTACTCCTACAACACCACACTAAAACAGTTTCTCTACCACACATAACATTTTCTACTATTCCTAACATAGTTGTTATTGGTGACTAAAATTAGAAGAGCATAAGATTTTTTTTTTACTTAACAAAATAAGAGTTATAGATTTTTCTATAACTCTAACTAAAATGCTACAAAAGAACTCGGTTTCCTGTAAAACGTTTTTCGAAAATAAATAGAAAAAGCTTTGTTTTTTATTGTGGTGTTAAATCGAATGAAACAATAATTGTTTATGGATTAAGTAATAAAGGTCCGGTAACTTTATTTATCTAAGACAATTCGTAATTTATTTTTCTGCCATACACTAAAAAATATCGAAGTAAATGGTTGGTGTGAATTAAGTTTTTATGATGCCTAAGTATGCGCAATTTTTCCACATACTTTTGGTTTATTAGAATCGTATATTTATATCATATGCCAATATTTTGATGATTCGAAACAAAAACTTTGAATTGAAGATTTTTAAGGTATTTTAAAGAAATAACGCCATCTAACGTAGTGATGAGCAGATTCGAAAATTACGTGGACCTAACAAAAGTGTATTTAACATAGTTACCAATTACGTGACATTTCTCCCAGTGTTTTGGCAAACTTTTTTATAAAATTTAACCTTTCCTATTTAAAAAGGAGAAGTATTTGACAAAGAATCAGGTGACGAATCCTAATTATGTCAAAAATTAGCTCTATTTGTTTGAAAAGCAAATTTTCTACAATAAACTCGCAACAAATTTTTCTAAATGTTTATAAATTAGCAAATTATTAAACTACTATAGCTATTATTTGTACCGAAAATTTGTAAAATACTTAATGGGAATGGAACTATCTAGATCTGTAATTACCATGGTAATAAAAGTATTAACGGTTTCCATTCATATATAACGGAGATATATATAAAAAAAGCAAAATGAGCAATGTATCCATCAAATACTATAATTCCAAAGAGAAAAAATTTACAAATTTGTGTGAGAAACAAAAAACATTTTTCTTGAGATAAAATTAAAAAAATAATTTTTTTTTTTTTAAATTTTACAATATCTATTATATATAACATAAAAAGTATCAGAAGTACTTTATAAAATCAATTTGATTTGTTTCCCTATAATATATCTTTTAGTAAATGGTATAAAGATTAACAAAACTTCCCTTTGGATGTTAAAAAACGATCAACATTAAGAGAAGGCATTCGAATTAAAATAAAACAAAATTATTGAAAACATAACACATTAATGTACTCTTTTATTTAAAAACTCAAAAGTGTGACCAAGGCGATATCAAATAAGAAACTTACTTTGAGATTGTTTTTTTTGTGTGAATAGGTTTTGTGTAAAGGTTTCAAGATTTTTTGTTGCAAGTTTCGATTATAAACTCTTTTCAAAAAAAGCACACTAAAAATAATCAAAAAAAGATAAACCCTTACAGTTTAATATAAAAATTGAATGCTTGGCTTTTAGTGAATGATTATATATATTCAGTTTCAGTATGAAACAACCCTATAATCATTTTTAACGATAGACACCGACGTGAAGGTAAGCCAAGTCGTCTATCAACACAAAACATCACAACAGTAACATCACAAACATCAATAACAAATAGCACAAAATCTTACAGTAAAGACTCAATAACTTAAACCACCAAAGGATCCAGCAATTAGCTTATTAGAAAATATTTCAGTCAGTGGTAGTATGATCCATAAACAATCGCTCAACTGGAATTTTAAAATTAGTTTGATTTATTCAAGTTGATTTATTGAGTTATCCAGACTTTATTGTAAATACTTTATTTACTAACAGCATAACATACTTGCAAGTACACATTTTGTGATTACAAACAGATTTTATTATGTGTTTCATGTCAGTACGCCGCTTGGCTAGCAAGGACAACACTCTTGCCATAAACAAAGCCAAGTCACATTATTCAAAGTACACCGCTTGGCTAGCAAGGACAACACTCTTGCCATAAACAAAGCCAAGTCACACCACTTTGAAACCATGAAAACAACATAATAACAACTCACAAACTATAAACAGATAACATAACAAAAAATACACTTCATATGTAACAGCCATTTACACATTAATTACACATAAATACTTACAAAATATAACATACTTATAAGTACACATTTTGTGATTACAAACAGATTTTATTATGTGTTTCATGTCTGTACATCACTTGGCTAGCAAGGACAACACTCTTGCCATAAACAAAGCCAAGTCACATTATTCAAAGTACACCGCTTGGCTAGCAAGGACAACACTCTTGCCATAAACAAAGCCAAGTCACACCACTTTGAAACCATGAAAACAACATAATAACAACTCACAAACTATAAACAGATAACATAAAAAATACACTTCACATATAACAGTCATTTACACATTAGTTACACATAAACACTTACAAAATATAACCTTAACACATATTTAAACACATAATAAATATCACACATTACTGCATCAAGCAACACACAAAAATACTTTAAATTACAGTTAAAATATTTATAAGAAATGAGGAGTTTAATTGTAAAAAATTAATTATTTATAGATTTAGTACATTGGTAAATACAACATTGTTTGTGTAGCATTTGTTAAATGACATACCTTGTAATGAATGCTCATCAATTTTAAAAAATAAGGTATTAAACGATCTTGTTCTTGAACATGCAACATAGAGTTGACCATGTGAAAAGCAAGGGTTTTTGAGATAAATACCAACTTTGTCAAAAGTTTGACCTTGACTTTTATTTATGGTCATTGAGTATGCTAATCTTACAGGAAATTGACGACGCTTAAGAGTAAAAGGTAAATTTGAATCAGATTGTGTTAACTGAACCCGAGGGACAAATACCCTCTTGCCAACTGAAACACCTGTTAGAACTTGCCCATCAATGTAATTATTTTGTAGAGCACGCACTATCAATCGGGTATCAATAGTATCAGCACTTAAATAAACCTTAACGTCACCTGGTAAACGGTCCAAAACTTCTTCATTTATTGCTAAAGAATCAACATTATTGGGTGTCAAAATGGCACGTTTAGCATAATCATCTTCTTCTGCAACTCCAAAAATCTTGTCTACTAAAGATTCATTTTCTCCAAGCAAGCATTGCTCAGGAATCTCAATGCACCCGCGAAAGGAACCATCTGCTTTTAAAGGTAATGTTCCACTACCAAGTTTTAAAAGCCATTGAGAGAATTCCTCTTCTTCGGCCTGAACCCTCATATTTTCTGTTAATGAAAATCGCTGAACATATTGCCAATGTTGAGAACATTTTATACAGGCTTCAACAATATCAGCTGGTTGCCCTCTCTTTACAACCGGAAGTATTTGCCTAAAATCCCCACCCATAAGAATAACTTTACCACCGAAAGGAAACTTGTTATTGCAAACGTCTTGAAGTAACTTATCAATGGCATTTAAAGCATGTTTAGGTATCATGGATGCCTCATCTAGTAAATAAAGGCTAACTTGCCTCAAGAATTTTCCGTGTATAGAATTTGGAGTTACATTGCATGTGCTATTTTCCAAAATCGGCACAGGAAGTTTGAACAAACCATGAAGTGTACATCCTTTTTTTAAAAGAGTTGCAGCTATTCCTGTCCATGCAGCTGTTGCAGTTATAATATGTCTACTGCTGGTTTCAGCGATTAAATAATTGTATGTAAATGTTTTACCACAACCTGCAGGGCCATCCATAAAAAACAATCTAGACTGCTTGTTTTCATTGTTGGGTTGCTCACTAAGAGCAGAAAGGATAGCATCAGCAATTTGACGCTGATTATCATTTAACAATGGTCTAACCCTATTTGCTTCATCAATTAAAACCTGAACATCTTCCTCTTCATTTTGTGGGACATAATCTAAAAACTCATCTAAAGTAGGAAGATTAACATCAGCTAAAGTCTTACCATTCTGATTAATTATAGATTCAATTTGACGCAAAGCTGCCTGCTCAGCAATTATTGGTGGCATGGAATGGTGAATGTAATCCTCCATCATAAAATCTTTAAAGGCATTCCAAAGATTTAATGGATCATCAGGTTCACAGAAAGTCAAAATAATGGAAAACAACTGTCTAATTTGATTTGGCAACCGAGTTGCAGCAGCCTCAGTTAATGTATTTCTCCATTCAGCGTCGTCTTGTAACAGACCTAATTGAGAACATGCTTCTCGGAATGTATTAAAAACTGTACCATTAACAGTACGCAAATCTTCAAAAGAAACTGCACCTCTAACATGCAAAAGTAACATTCTAAGATAAAATATTTCACCTATTGGACTCACTTTATACATCCTAACAATCACCTTATTGCTACCTCTTTGCCTAACTTTCCATTTACAATGTTTGCTATCAAAAACAAAGTGGTAAGGAATTTCAACATATAGATAGTGTCGGGCTTGTTCATTTTCAACATTTAATTTAAACCATGCAGTTAGGTGAGTGTCACGCTGTGCTGCACGGTCTAAAGCTGCCTGTTCTTCGCCTTCTACAAAATATATCATCTGATTATCTGGCAGATGAACCTGAAGTCGAATGATGTTATGTGACATATCACTTAAAGAATACTCAAATATTCGCCACAATGCTTCTGGAGCTGAGACATAGCGACAATTTAAAAACGTGTTTATTTCATCATGGTTAACTTGCTCATTTATCACCACATTGGCACAGTCATGCCCTTTGTAAATGTACTTATATAAATAGTTAACTGACTTTATGGTCATGCAGGCTTCAACATTTATGTGTGCTTGATATTTTTTAGAAAGCCATGGGTTATAAGGTACAACCCAACGGTTGTCAACTTGATTACCTTTTATATTTACAATTCTTCCATTATCGACGCGCCTATAGCGTGGATAACCATTAAAAATTGCAACAGTGTGGGGATTAAATTCCTTAGGAAATTTTTTTGTGCATTTACCATCTTTCATGCAGGGAGAATTGGGATTTAAAATTCCACATGGTCCATGTATCATGCATGATTTTATAATTTCAAAAAGTTCAGGATCAACAGCTGGGTCTGGGATTTCTGCTGATATCAAACTATCAATATCTTCTGCTGTTTCTAGCTTATCAGCATTTACAAAGTGCAATAAAATATGTACATGTGGCAAACCACGCTTTTGAAACTCAATAACCTGCACATGACTTACAACTTTGCCTAAGACTCCATGCTTAAAAATATCCTCTAAGAAAAATTTAAGTTTCATTTTAAATACCCGACAAACTAAATCAGGTCTGTCATTAGCAGTTTGGCCTGGGTTTAAATTTTCTACTATTTCTCTCCATTTTGGATTGCAGGTAAAAGTAATGAATAGATCTGGTTTACCATATTTCTTTATGACTGCCATCGCATCTTCAAAGTTTTCTTTTAATGCTCTTGGACTACCAACATATGAAGAAGGCAATATAACAACACGGCCTGGTCTTACATTAAGATCATTAGCACGATTAATTACATGTTCATGCAATGCATCATATTGCTCACTTCTAAGTTTGTTTTGGTTATTTCTAATAAAAGCAAGGCGCTGTCCCTTAACTTTGACATATGCATCAACAACATATTGCTGAAAAAGTTTCTTACCATAGAATATAGGACTAAAAGTTTGTCTAACAGCAAGCCTATAATTATAATACTGAGACAAAGTAACATGGTTTCTAACACGGGTTGCACGGTCAGGGTTGTGCTCTAGTTGATTGTGCCATCCAGCATCACCTCTCGGGAAGAATATTGGATATACCAAAGGATCCAAATTTGCAGACATAGACGAAATTGTTCTTAAAGGCTGACCTCGAGGGTATATAACAATTTCCCTGGATGCAGGTGGAGCACCATCATCTCCCACAAACACAATAGCAACTTCCTCATGGGAAGGAAGATTGTATCGACGTCTATCATGACCTTCAAGCAAAGACATTCTTACAACAGAGGTTGGTCTACCTTCTAAAGCTGCTTGGCGGATTTCTTCATCCTCTACTTCTGCCATGTTTTTAAATGCAAGAGCAAATGGGTTTTCTTGATTAATTAATGTTTGCAAGAGTTGCATTAACTCATGTATACAACCATCATTACCAGGTTGTTCCATTCTGAATGACACTGCTGCATTAGGATCATAGATATACAGCTGACAATATTTGGGCAGACAACCTTCTGCAGGCCTTAAATTTCCAACACGATGCAAAATTTGCCCACAGACCCTAAAACAGAAAGGGCCATTATTTGAGGGAGGAGCTATTTCGGCAGTGAAGGAAGCAAAAGATAAAGAGGAATTATAACTCCTTATGTGTTTAAAAAAATTTTTATTTACAGCATGATCAACATGGTTTCCTGTCATTAAACCAGTCAACAATGGCGGATAAAGAGAAAGAGGAGCTAATGCAACTTTTCCTGAATGGCAGCACAAAAAATGAGTTTCATTTAAAAACTTCTTTGCACTGCAATACTGACAATTATGGTTTAATTCTCCGAGGTAGTTACTCTCTATAGCAATATTATTTCTTGCTATGCGATGCATATTATACCTATTAAGTTCTCGCCTAGCCTGATTTCTTTCATTTTGATTACAATTTATTTCAGCTCGCCGGGGCTCATCTCTTTCAATTCGACGACGATTTATCTCAGCTCGCCGAGGCTCATCTCTTTCCATTCGACGACGATTTATCTCAGCTCGCCTGGGCTCATCTCTTTCATTTCGACGGCGGTTTATCTCAGCTCGCCTAGCCTGCCTTCTTTCATTTTGACGAAGTCTAATAATTTCATTTCTTAAATTATTAGACATAATTAGGCATCAAAGGAGTGTGTAAAAATGATGCCTAATATAATAAAAGTTGAAGTTTCTTTTTTAAACTTATCTAAAATAAAGTGTAAGCAAATAATACAGAGCATAATACTATAATCTATTATATTCTACCATATATAGCATTGTGTTAAGATAACATAGTTTTATTAAAAACTTAAACTAAAGTTATAAATTAATGTAATATTTTCAACTAAGTATTGTTTATATATTTATGGTAGTTGTTATCAATTATTGACAAAATATTATAAGTATTTAATCAAAAAAAACAAAAAAAACAAATGTAATTTAAAAAACAAATTTTTTACATATAAGAACTCATAAATAAAGCAAATTAAAAAAATTTAAGGCCTGTCAACTCAGCAGGTACTGCTAGCATGGAAGGATAAAATGTAATCATCCATCAACAAAACCCTTTCATTACTTTGAAAGGCATTTAACGCAAGATTTGCAATAAATAAATACAAAACTACTAAAAGAACCTCTATAAACAATCATATATTTGCTTCAAGTGAAGAAACTTGGAAATATTGAAACTTCTTTTACTATTTTTTTTTTTTTTTAGATATTTAATATTCTAAAGAAAAAGGGACAATAATTTAAGGCAAAAAAATTAAAATGTCTATACATATAATATATGTATAGACATTTTAATTCTATATATTTTATTGTGTGTGTGTGTGTCTATATATATATATATATATATATATATATATATATATATATATATATATATATATATATATATATATATATATATATTGATGTACATACAAAACATTATAATAATAATATAAAGAAAACATTCTCTATACAAAAAATCCTAAAAATTTAACAAAAGTTATTAAAACTTATGCTTCAACACGCTGTATACTTACTTTTATATATATAAAAAAAATTTGAGTTAAACATATTTAATGAAGAAAATCAAAACTCTTAAAAATTTTAATGAGGAGGAGCTGTTAGTAAAGCCTGCTTTTTAACAAAATTTATTTATTGTCAAAAGCATACATTGTTAAGAACAGAGGATAACAACATTAAAACACATTTTTTAAACAATATTTTTTCAACTCATTTTAGAAATACACTAATTACAAACAGAATTAATTTATGTGTTTTATTATGACAATACACCACTCTGCTGGCGAGGACAATATTTTTGCTCTCAACAAAGCCAGGTCACATTATAGCAAAGTACACCACTTGGCTAGCGAGGTCAACAATCTTGCTGTAAACTAAGCCCAGTCACAACAATTTGAAACCATGCAAACAACATAATTATCACTTACAAACTATAAACATATTACATATAACACACCACAAACATTGAAACATTTCATATATTTACACACTTACAAAATATAAACCCATATAACCTTAACACATATATACACAATAAAACACAATATAAATAACACACATATATAGATAAATATATAAATTAAGAAAAATATATAAATTTGAAACTTTACAAATACAACCTTATTTTTGTTTTTTGAAATACCTCGTAATAAATGTTTAACAACTTTCAAAAACAAACTATCAAACAATCTGGTTTTTTATACGGATTTTTATAACTTCTTTTAAATAAGGTATTAAACGATCTTGTTCTTTAACATGTAACATTGAGTTGACCGTGTGAGATGCAAGTGTTTTAAACACTAACTTTATCAAGAGTTTGACCTCTTGACCTTTGAAATGAGCAACGTCTTCTTGAGTCGTCTTTTAATTTAAAAATTAGAGATTAATTTTATAAATTAATAAATTTAAATACAATTGACAAAAGACTAAAATGCATGATTTAAATAAATCACCTGACTTTAAAAGTTACTTTACTAATTCAATAATAACATAATGTTCATCCTTTACTACAGAAGTTATCAAATAAAAATTGTTGATCTTATCACTAATTAAGCTGATGAAACAAAGTTTTTGATCTTATTACTGATTAAGCAGATACTGACAGATTATTAAGATTTGAAAGAGCCCCATTAGGCGAGTTCAGAAGTAAAGCAATTTATGATAAAACTCAAAGGCCAAGTATGGTAAAAAAATCCGTGTAAAGGTGCACGAATGGTGAGCAGCAGCGTTAAGTTAAGTATTAATTATAAGCGATTAGCCTAATGTCTGTTACTGATCTCTGTACATTTGTTATCCTTTAAGTAACTTGGCTAAATATAAATTATGGACCTTAAAGTCATGGACTTTAAAAATATGTGCATTAATTACTATTTATTGCTAGTTAATGTTTTAGAACAGATTATAATGTAGCATAAATTTTGTAATCATAATATATATAAATTGCAATCAACTTCTTTATAAAATTAACAAAAACTTTACATAAAAATTGATCTTCTTGTAAAGATGATATTATCATATGGAGACATTAGTGTGGGTTTTTATGAGATATCTTATATGGAGACATGCAATATAGCTTGACTCTTTCACACCTATTTTTCTAGAAAAAAAGATTTTGCAAAAAAGCAAATAAATCAAAATAAATTTTAAAATTTACCAGAAAAATTTACCAGAGTATCATTAGATTTTCTAGTTTTTCTAAAAAGTTGTCTAGATATGATATTTTTTTACATTTGTCTTGTACTGCTTCAAATATTATCAAAAAAACGGTTTTGTATATTTTATATTTTTATTTATGTTATTTAATTTTTTTTTGCTATGAATTCCCATATTGCTATTTTGTTAATATTTAAAATACTCCATAAATTTATTAAATCTTACAACTGACCTAGTACCAACTTGTTTTTACAGAGCAGTAAACTGAGTGTTTTTATTGTTGCATGACTGTTAAAAAGATTATTTATAAACATTCACACCACTAAATGGCCATTGCAAATATGATTTCTTTGTTGAAATCATGTTTGCAATAAAACTGCATATAGTAATTAGATATACATTCATCATTGTACAGTCTAGCACAATCTATAAAGGTCATATAAATTTTGATATTGCAAAGTAACTTGTCAATAAGTTGAGAAAACTAACAGTAATGCAAAATATAGCTACGGAGAAAATATTAGTTAGTATATAAAAGTTGTGAGCAGCTGCTATTTAAGTTAAGAGTTTTTTTGCAAAAATCCATCGACTTCCTATCGCTTGATTGTTAAACGCACAAATGTCCCAAAATCTACAGTCATAGATATTATAAACAAGTTCAAGACTACTCAAAGCTTCGAAAGAAAACTTGGAAGTGGAAGAAAAAAAACTTTCCATAAATCCAAAAAGGTAAAGTCGATTTTACGTTCAATAGCAAGAAATCCAAATCAGTCACACCGAGATCTAGCAAGAAAATTTAAGACTTCTTGTTCTTATATCAAAAAAGTACTTAAAAATGCTGGAATTAAAGCATTTCATAAAAAAATACACCTAAGAGAAGCTTAAATTATGAAATTAAAGAAATTCGACGTTTAAAGAAGTTGGTTAAAATAATGGCGGATAAAAATATGTGCATAATTGAAGATGACGAAACGTATTGCAAGGCAGATTTTTCACAACTTCCTGGTCAACAGTTTTACTATGAAAACAAAGATAAACCTGTCGATGATCAATTTAAATGTATTCGCCAAGAAAAAAATTTGCATCCAAGTTCCTTGTGTGGCAAGCAATTTGTAGCTGTGGTATGCAGTCCACTTGTTTTGTCACTAAAAAGACCTTGACTGCCAATCTCTACATCAAAGAATGCCTCAAAAAAAGACTTTTGCCTTTTATAAAAAAACACAAATACCGATGTGTCTTTTGGCCCAATCTTGCTGCCTCTCAATATTCTAAAAAAGTTTTACAGTGGTGCAAAGATAGTAATGTGAAAATTATTCCTAAAGATGCGAATCCTCCAAATCGTCCTGAAGAGCGCAAGATTGAAGATTTTTGGGCAATAGTTAAAGGAGTTATTCGTAAGACAGGTGGACTAACAAATAATAAAAAGGACTTCCAAAAAAAGTGGATTAATGCCACCAATATGGTGAAAAAAGAAAAAATCTGTAAAATGATGGCATCAACCCGCTATAAAGTTTGATTTCTTGCCAAGCAACCCATCAAGCCCCTTAAAATTAAGTTGAAACTCTAATTTATGTAAATACATTTAATAATAAAAAATTGAAATAAAAAGCATTTATGGTTTTAGAGAAATCTCAATTTAAAGTTGACCGGATTTTTCTGTGTCCACCCGATAAATTATAAAAAAGTTATATAAATCATAAAAACATGACAGAGGTAGAGAATTTCATTACACTGATGTGCTCAGAAAAAAGCTATACAAGATTTGAAGTTTAAATTATCTGTGATAGGATTTTATTTTAATAAATATAGATTAAGATAAAGTTTTATTAGGCAGAACAAGAGATGAAAAATGCAGGTCTTGAGTTAAATAAAAAATGCTTAACGCATTTGCATAATGGAATTACAGCAAAACTAGTTTAACTAAATTTAAAAAACCTCAAAAGAATATAGAAATATTGAATGTTTACTAAGATTCTGGGTTTTTAAAATATAGAAATATTTGTTATAAGTATTTCTTGACATTTGACACAATCGTGTTTTTTCTAACTTAATGAAGAAAAAAGATTTATTTTTATTTCTTAAATATATATTATTATTTTTGCAAATAACAAGTCAGCGATTTCTAAAATGAAAACTTTATATATTGCACAGTGGCCAGAATTCACTTTTACTAGACGAATTTCATAATCAATTTAATATTAGGACTATATTCACTGAAATAAGCATGAGTACTAATATGATGTCTGCACTTCTTATAAAGATGTTTTTTTTTATTTTGTTGCTATGGATACCTAAAGTGATTTAAGTCTTTAAATTATGTCATGTCAATACTTAGTGCACAGATTGTAAAACCATGGCTAAAGATAAATGTTTTCTATTAACCCCAAATTTAATTGTAGTTGCTTGCTGATTTGTTAAAAATGTTTTGTTTTTTTTCTTTTTAAAATATAATGATGCGATAAATTAAAATTAAACATTTATTATTTTAGGTGTTATTTATAAAACAACATATTCATATTTATAGAATATTTATTGCAAATACATAAAAAATATTTTCAGTTAAATAGAAAATGCTTAATATAGATATGCTCCACAGACAACATGCTATCAACATGTGGCAAACACTTCTGTCAATTACTTGGACATATGCTTTCATTGCCTCGACAAACTTGTACTTTGTAAGTTACTTTTTTGATTAAACAAAAACAATGGTAAATGTTACAATTCAATGTAAAAAAAATATAATTGCAAAAATATTTTGTAATTTTTCTCTGCCTCCCAAATATGCCTTTCCTTCCACTCACTTTGTCTATTTTGTTGTGGAGTGAGTTAAAACTGTGAAAAACTATTGCCATTAGTAGTGATTATGTTATGTATGATAAGATATTTTTATACAGCATTTAAGATTAGTTTTACCTTATCATAATATCATCATAACCTTCTTGTTTTAAAACAATTAAAGTTAGAACATCAATCGATTATATTCTGTTTTTTTTTTTTTTTTTTTTTTTTTTTTTTTTTTTTTCTGTTTTTGTCAATATCTATGTATATCAATATAATTTTTTTTTTTACAATTAAGATCATTTATAAAAAGAATAAACTAATCCAAAGTATACACCACAATACCATCAATGTCATATCTAACATATAAACTTTTTTCACAGAAATATATTTAATATGCTTTTATTTGATTCCAATGCACTTTTTAGATCATTATTTTAAAATACAATTAAAAGTTTAATATTATTTCTTTCATTTGATATGATTTTAAAAACAGAATTATAATATTATTTTGTTTCATTTTTTTAATGTGTTGCAATACAATGATTGTTGCAACACAAAGGTATTGCAATACAATTATTGTTGCAATACAAATGTATTGCAATACAATGATTTTGAGTTATTTAGGAAATCTTTATAGTTTTTTACTGCAAAAGCTTTAACCAAAAGATTGCTACAACTAACTTTTGCAAATATTTTTGAATAATTTATATATTACTCCAAAAAAATTTATATTTTAATTAGTTTTCTAAACAAACATCAGAAAAAAAAAAAGAATCTTAAGTTAACAGGTGCAAAAATCTTAAGTCACATTTGCTTTTTGCACGTTTTTAAAATGTGATCTTTACACCACTGGTGAGCTGCGAAAACTCATTAATTCCAAGGTTTTGAAATTTAACTTTATCAATACCCCAGTATTGATAAAGTTAAATTTCAGTATCATTACCAATCTCATAAACTATAATAGAACTAAATTATTTAGGACATTTTTGAATAAATATCAATAATATCTTTTGAATTTATTGGTAGATTTCTGAATCCCGTATCAGTTTACTGTACATAAGTTTTTAAAAGAACAAATAAAATTAGATTAAAGTTGTATCACATTCTTTTAGAATTGCTGGATAGGATTGTAGGATAGGATTTTTTGAATTGCTGGGATTTTTTTGGGTTTTCAAAACAAAAGTATATAATAGAGGTTTTTTAAAGTAATTTAAGTAATTAAATAAGTTACATGTTATATGTTTTAATTAAATTAAAAGTAAAAATATAAACTAATATAAATATCTTTTTAAAACTTAAAGTATAGTGAAATAATACTTTTTAGATGCAATATAAAGGCACAGTTTAGGAATATTGTATTATGTTCAATGCTATATTCCAACACCCTATTTATATTAAATTTGTATAAATTATAAGGAGTTAGCAAAATGTCTTAACAGTGTTCTACAGATTTTTTAAAACATTTTTCTGATTATTACATTAATACATCATTAAATTTAAAGTTACAACTTCAACATTAATTTTGAAATTTAAAAATCTATAATTAAAAAGTACAATTATAAAAAAGATTGCAACCTTATTATGTGAAGGTTTTTTCTTTCTAAACCTCAGTAATATAACAGTGAAAATGTAAATAAGGAATTTTGAAATAATAATATTAATAATAGATTGATATTATCAGTAATATAAATAATAATAAGTTTTTTTAAAATATATAAAGTATTGCTATTAAAATATAAAAAAATATTAAAATATAATAAAAAAAAAATAAAAAATTGTATATAAAATAGTAATTTATTATTATTATTATTTTATTGAAAATATTATAGTAATGTTATTTATTGTTAAGAATAATATCATTTATTGGTCATATTGTTTAAAAAAATTGTTAATTTGTTGTTTGGTTTTTTACTTTTTGAATAAGTTGTCTAACATTAAATTTTAGAAGGATAAATAAAATTATTTTTCATAAATATAATAAAGTTATAAATGCAATATAGAATATGAAGTACAGTTTTGAGCGTTTATTACAATATTTTATAATGTTCTAGTTAATGAGTCATTACGAAATTGGAAAAAGAAATGTTTCATTTTTTTTAAATTGGAAGAACCTTGAAACTAAAGTCTAAGTAATATTAATCAAAACATTAAAACTATTAGAGATAATTTTTTTTAAACTTAAAACAATAAGAGATGTGTTTTTTTTTTTTTTTTTTTTTTTTTTTTGCAACAGCAAAAATAAAGAAACAAATAGAGTGCTCAAACACCTGAAAATCCTCAAGATTTTAAAAATTTGAAACAATACCTCCCTGTTGAAATACCCTTTTAACAAGTAAAAATGTTAAAATTTCAAAAAACAAACATAAAATAGGGATTTTTTCTTCAAGTTGTGTGTAAATACTATTATATTAAACCCCTATCTCCCACCCTTATACATTTAAGTACGCTTTTTATAGAATCCCACCCTTATACCTTTTTATAGAATCCCCCCTTCCCTTTTAAGTAACAGTTTTTATTGACTCAAGTAAAATGCTTATGCCTCACTAATTTAGAAGCCAAACATAAATGTTCAATGTTTTATGGAGATTTGCTTATTGTTTTAATCAATGCAAGGTTTTAAACTATTTAGTCAGAAATAATTTTAAGTTTGGGAGTGCAGTGCAAATTGTGCAAGGAGTGAAAGGGTTAGGATATTGGCAGACACCCAGTTATTTATCTTATTGTTATTTTTTGTTTGTTTGTGCATTCTATATTTTTATGTCGCTCCATAAACATTAATACATCCTAAAGTATTTTTTTTAAATTCAAAATTCATGTTATATTTTTTATATATATGATTATCTCAGATGTTAGGTTTTGAGACTTTTGATTAGTCTTCAACAGTGTCATTAACTAAAGTAAGCCTAACATATAATCTCTAATTCATGGGTCTGATTTTTTTACTTCTCCCCAGAATAAAGCAGAGTTATTTGCTATGAAATCTTACTCTAGTTTGACTCTTGAATCTAATGGCCACACTCTTCCTGCCAGTTTAACAGACTAACCCATTATTAATCATCCAAATCACTCTGGCTTCCACTGCTAAAGTTAATTCTCAGTTAAACACTTCTACAGTTTGTGCTTTAAACAAGATTTACATCATAGTCTAAAAAAAGTGTTCTCCAGAATTCTCTTCAATTTTTAGTAAATTTTTAAAAAGTGCTAAATAAGTGGTTCCAATTTTTCAAAACTCTAGAAAACACTTTGACCTCTCCAACTATCCTAAGAATAGTCTTCACTCTGTTATTAGTTTTTTTATATGAAGGTTTTGAGATTATTTTATTCTTTATTTCTAACTGCAGTATTAAATTTATTCTTGAAGGCCTATACTCTTTTTCATTTCCAGTAACTTTAAGGGTACCACAAGGTTCTATCTTTGTTCATGTAAACTTCTCATAGGATCATTCCTATTGAAAAACTGTTACTGCAAGAAGTAATAGGTGGTTCAACTTTGAAAGAAGATAAACCTTCTTGCGAAGTGAAAAAGTATATAAATATATGCCAGTATTTAATAAATAGTAAATGTAAGCATAAAACTATAATATAAAAAGTATTATAAAATTTTTTTGTAGTCCTGGCTATCAACCCCTGCTAAATCTTATAATTTTGCTAGGGCCAGGGTTTTGCGGGTTTGCAAAAAGTCTCATTTCAGCCGGGGGGGGGGCTAGTCACTTACCAGTTGCTGTTTCTTTTATAGTGTTGCTGTTGTTGTTTTTTAAACAAGCTGTCTCTATTGCATGCATTTCGTTCTTCTTTTTCTTCAGTTAGTTTCTCTGTTTTTGTGTCTAAAAAGTTAAAAATAAATAGTACTAAAGTTTAAAACTTTTTATATAAAAATAAGATTTTGAAATTTTTTAATCTATTAAAAATAAATTTTGAAACATTCTAATCTATGAAAAATAAATTTTAAAACATTCTAATCTATGAAAAATAGATTCTACGAAACAGTTTTATCAGTTGTTGAGGAGTGTATCGCAAGATGGAGTTATCCTGATTCAGGCGAGGTTAAAATTTATAAACTTTTTTATTATAATTTTAGTATTAAAATTTTTGTTTTTTTATTTGTTTATTTTGTATGTTGTGTATTTTTTATTATTTTGGTTGTGATTAGCATATGGGCAATTCCATGGCAGAAAATGAAAAAGTAGTCAAATTTTATACTCTTTTTTTTTGTTGACTTTTAGCAAATGAATATTGATATAGACTCATGAAAATTTATTTAAAATATATCTTTAGTTAATTTAAGTCATTTTTATGCTTCCGAAAGTTACAGTTTTTCTAATTATTGCATGATATATAATTGTCACATCATTGTAAAATGTTATTTTAATCTTGAGTTTATTTAGTGTGAAAATGGAGCTAACATGTTCAATTTGTTGTTGGTCAGATTTTATACTTTGAAAAATATATATATTTCGAGAAAATAACAAAAGAACTTTTCCAATTTTCATGTAACGTAAGTTAACAAAAACATGATAAAGTTTTGTTTTTTCTAAAATTTAGTTAAAAAACTTAAATTTTTTAATATTATATGCATAAGAATATTAAATGTTACATTTTACATTTAAAGTTTTGAATAACTATGCTTAGTTAAAGCACATTTTATTTTAAATTTGTATAGCGTAAGTTAAAACTACATTTACAAAAGTTCTGGTACTTTTTTATAAAGATTTTGTTACTTTCAAAATAAACACGTTTTTATGTAATTCTTATTTATTATTTTTTTTTTAGTAAACAAATCATTTGTAAATGCAATTAAGGGGCGTCATCCATAAAATGTCACCTTATATTTGTCAATTTTTAACCCCTTCCGTCCAGTCTCAAACTATCACATATACCTGCACCCCCTCTTCCTCCTAAACTGTAATAGCAGTTTTTACTTCAAAAATATTTTTAAAAATTTAAATGTAAGTATTTTGCAGGATTTTAAAAGTTCAATCTAATTAAAATAAGGCAATACGCATAAACATGAGAAGTGGAAGTAAAATTTTGGACAAACTAAAAGATTTTCTTGTTTAAATGACTTAATAGGTATTAATAAATTTGTCATACTAAAGTCATTTTTTAAAGTTGCTCTTGGTCTTGCAGAAAAAACTGTTTTTGATTTAATAACTTTTATAAATGTTATGAAAAATCAGAGTGCCACCAGTTTTTTAAAATTGACTTTATTAATTACTTTTGATGAATGAGTTCAACACTTTTGCAATTCTTTTGTTACATAACTCAAAAAAAACTTTTAAAAATAGATATAAAAAATCCACGATAATAATCACTAGGTATCTTAAGTGATATAACATAAGTTAGATATATAGTATCAAAAAAACAAGTTTATTTTCCTTAGCTGGTCATCTCTGATGAATTTTTATATATTTTTTTTAGTATAGAATTCTCAACATCTTGCAAAAATTTCCAATACAATCTTCTTTACTGATTCGCAGAAATTTGACCTAAATGTTGAAACTATTTTTTTAACTTAATTTCTGCAAAACATAAGTTAAGTAGCATTTTCAGTTATAAGTTTGCCCTCTTTTGTCCAGACTCAAAACTTTTTAACTTATTTTATTCTTCAGACTAACAGCTTTCATACAAAATAGCTGAAAATTTAATTTACAGTTAAATACAGTTAAATAGGCAAATATTTGATAAAGTTGTTGCGCGTGTAAGTTAAAAATGGAGTTGCCCATATATTGACTAAAAATAAAATTTTTTAAATTTATTTTTGTATAAATTGTATGTTTCAAGCATGTATTTAGAGGTATTTATATATTTACTCTTACTTATAAATATTCTTTGGTGTCTAGGCAGAACTAAATGGTTACCATGAAAATTTAGCAATTGTGTTTGGATTATCTATTAAGTATTTGCTTTTAGAGATAATTAAAAGAATGATTTCTTGCGACAAGTATTTTATTTTTATATTGTTTTTATAATTTTTTGATCTTCTTTGTTATTTTTCCAGCTGTTATCTAAATTTGTGAAAAAAAAACCTTTTTGTTCTTTTTACTAATAGGTCAGTTCATTATATTTCAACCCATTTAAAGAAAGCTTTGTATCTTATAAGTATCACATTTAAACAATAATGAAGGTCTCTAAATAGTTAATACCTCTTTATTTGTGCCACTATTAACTATAAAATCTAGATAAAGGAGGGGATAAGCGAACATATCTTTCTTTTTGTTAAGAAATGACATAATTGGTTGCATCCCTCACACAGGCTAGTAGGTAGGTTAGAAGGCCATAGGTTTCCAAAAATGTATTCAACAGTTGGTAATTAAATAATTGGCTTATTTAAAAATGTTGGTATTTTCGATGCGAACGTGAAGTTTATAATGCTTTCATTTTTAAATAATTAGGTCTAATGGTCTTAATTGCTGGTAATCTTTGATCAAAATAAAGTGATAGAAAAATTTACAAGCATCTCAAAATGGCTAAAATTTGGACATTTTAGACAAATAGGCAACTTTTAGATTTGAGTTAAACTGAACTGCAACAAGCTGCTTTTTTTTTGCCCATTTTTTGCAGAGAATAGTTGTAGAGAATTGTGAATGAATAAAAAAATACTTCAGTTAACTTTATTTTAGTGATTTTCAGATTTTTGATTTAGTCATAATTTTTGTCTCATATGATGCAAGTTAATAAAAATCACTTTTTTAAAGAGAGAACTATCCAGAAAATAGTTCTAGAAAAAATGAGGCCACTGGGAAGTCTGAAATTTCAAACTTAAACTATTTACATGATTCGCATAGAAATCAGGAAAATCTGAGATGGTGTCCCACAAGCCATTGGTTGAAATATAATGAACTGACCTTAATATGATGCTACTCGCGTTAGTAAAACAAATAAAATTCATAAACAATATCTACAACAAAGACTACATGCATAGTCTTTGTTGTAGATATTGTTTATTGCAACTTCACAAAAATCTAGACATAGTTTATTATAGAGAACATGAGTTTTGTTGCTTTTTTGAATTGAACATTAAAGATTTCTTTAACTGAGAACAAATATGATTATTTAAGAAATGGCCATCAAAAAAAAATTAGTTTATATATTTTTTTTCATTTCAGAGTGATTTCTAAACAGATAAAAAAGTTTGTATGGTTTTTACGTGAGACCATACTCAATAAAACTTTATCTAGGTATTTCTGTCAATAATTATTTTAATCTTTTTTTTTTTCTTTTTTTTTGAAGGTTTTTTTTTAATAATTTTAATTAGTTTAATTTTTTTTAATAATTTTATTTTATTTATTTTTTAATAATTTTATTTTATTTTTTTTAATAATTTTTTTTAATAATTTTATTTATTTTTTTAATAATTTTATTTTATAGAAATGTTCGTGAGGTTTTTTTGGATGCCCTGATTGAAGTTCAAGTACAGAATTTTAAAAAACATTTTGGTGAAGATGAAAATAGCGAAGGTGCAGAAAAATTGAAGATAGAAGATGAAGCAAGATACGATGGAGATAAAGCTAGACATGAAACAAGACATGATGAAGATAAAACAAAACATGACAAAGATAAAGGAACTATTGAAAGTTTAAAAAACATCAATAAAAGTAAAACTTTAAATAAAGAAAATATAGATTTAAATAGATAATATATTTTTGAGGATTCTAATTCAAGTCTTTTTAAAATTTAAATATTTCATTTTATTTTTAGCTACCATCAGTGCATCTTCTGAGAAAGTTTTATCAAAAAAAGATGATATTTTTCATTCAACTAGTGCATTTGATCAATTTTTATGTGTCAAACAACTCCTCAGAGAGCAAGATGTTTCTGAATTGATCCCAATATTTATAAAACACGGGCTTGACGTAAAATTTTTTTGCTCTCTATATTTTTACATTTTAAAATGCAAGGGTTGCTAATTCAAATGTTTTTTTGCTTTTTTATATTGTTTATGTAGGATTATGCCATCATGTTACCTACAATCAAAGCCCGTATGGAGGTTAGTTACTTTTTTTACATACTTTTTTTTGAGAGAAGGTTCTGTAAAAATAGATTTAAAACAAGTTTTACAAATTCAAACAGAAATTTATTTTTGATTGTATAAAAACAGGTCAACAAGTGTAAAAACTGAACGAACAAGTCAATAAGTATAAAACTGAGTTTATTGATTTTATGATAATCAAATTTGGTATATTTTTTGTATCATTAATAATTTATTGAATATGAATGACAAAATATTTTTTTATTGCTTTTTATTATAAAATTGAGATTATCCTTATTTATTTTTTTTATGTTAATAAAAGATTGAATGAAACTTATGCTTGTCAAAACATTCAATAAAATTTTATAATTTAAAGCTTCCTTGTTTTACTGTAAATAGATAGATAAAGCTTCCTTGTTTTACTGTAAATAGATAATGGATAAAGCAGAGACAAGAAAATGAACAAACAAAATAATAATCTAATGGTATAAATTTAAAAAAAAAAAAAAACTAATATCGATAATAATTTAACAGACAAACACAGCACAGTAACTAAAGGAACAAAAATAAATTCATCTATATATAATAATAACAATAATAACGATAGTAATAACTAATTAAAATAATGAAATTTAATAGTATGAATAGTAGTAAGAAAAAAAAGTATTACAAAAAAGTTATTAAATTAGAGTAAAATAATAGGATGAAGAAATAATACTAATGCTAACTAAATATATAATATAAATACTAATAAATATAAATATAATCATATATACTAAATATAGAAATAATAATTAAATAAAGTGTAGACATTAAGTATGGTAATGATACTATTTTATTTTATGAGTAGCTGTCAAGATAGCTTTGTTTAATTTTACTTAAAAAAGCAGATCTTGAATTCAAGTTTTTAGTTTTTATGGATTGGGTGAGATTGTTTCGCTCGTTGGTGCACTGATGCTTTATTTGAGTTTTATTGTGCATTCAACAAATATATTTTTGAATGATGAGGATCTATGGTGATAGGAGTGGAATCTGTCATGCAAGTAACCCATACTAAGATACAATTCATAAGTTTGATGTTGTCATGTAGTTTTGAAACCTGTGATAACTTATATAACAAAGAGACATTGTCCAAACGGTCATTCTGACAGTGGGTAATTTCAATGGCTTAATTTTGTTAGTAAAAAATTTTTTTTTTAAAGATTATTAGTTTGTCCCCGGATCTGGCAAATGTATGGTATGTGAGATCCAAATATGTTATGATAAATGCTTCTAACCAGTATTTATACTGGTTACAGTTTTTTAAGTTGACAAAGTGCCTTACTTTGGCTAACAAACCAATAGATCGTCAATTTTGACTGTAAATAAGAGTGATGGTGTTTAAAAGTAAGATTTTCAAGATACCTTACTGATTTTAAAGAAGTTAATATCTCTCCATTAATTTAAAAGTTTAGTTGCTTATAAATTTTTTGATTTTTTGTTTTGGATTTTTTTTAGCATTGAGTGAGATTTTATTAGCTCCCAGCCAGTTAAGTATTGATGATATAGCCTCATTGGTTTCATTTTGAACTTCATCAACAGTCCTTAATTATAAGTAAATTAGTGTCATCAGCAAAATGATAAGTAGATACATTACTGAGGCATGTGTTTAATTTATTAATGTATACAAATATAGAAGAGGTCCAAGGATAGATTCTTGAGGGATTCCTAAATTGACAGGTCGGATTGAGGAGGTAATTTCATTTATAGTTTCAAGTTGGAGTCTGGTTTAAATAAGATTTATACCAGTTCAAAGGAATTCCACAAACTCCATAATATGCTAATTTAGTGAGAAGGATATGATGGTTTACCGTGTCAAAAGCTTTCTGCAAGTCAATAAACACACCACAAGTAAACTTGTTTTCATCTAGTGCTTTTCAAATAACCTCTGTTAAGTCAATAAGACCATAGGTAGTTCAATGCGTGTCACATAGCTCAACCTACAAAAACTTGCACCTGCAAACCTTGATTTACAAAATAAAACATCTACTAAAAAGTGGAAATAATTTTTAGATGTCCTACTGAGGCCTAACTTGTTTTCTACCTATTATAGTCCTTTTTAATTCAACCAATTTATGATGTTTTCATTTTTGACCGATTTTTTTCTCAACTGATTTTGAAGACTTTTATTTTTAACCGATTTGAGATAAATTGATTTTCAAGCCATTATAGGCAATATTCATTTCAACCTTCTAGTCTGTGTTTTTACTATCCCCCCCTCCTCCCACACACACATCTTGTATTAAGGACTCGACAGTAGTATATAAAAAAAGAGGTCAGATAAGCGACATTGGTACGGGAGGAGGCATAAACATCCTTTTTAAATGCCCTTCCGTAGTGCTCTATGATAAGACCTAACGGTCTTATCGTATTCTCCTTGGAAAATAAAATATTGATTTTGTTCTGAAAGGTATTTTATTCTGCAATGTATTTTATTCTCCTTGGGGAATAAATTTTTTTTTTTCTTTTATTTATTAAGGTGCTCCAACAAGACCTAACGGTTTTGTTGTAGAACTGTGTGGAAGAGCATTTAAGGAAAAATTTCACGCCGCCTTACATACCTAGACCAGGCATCAAACCTCGAACCTCTCAATTATAAGCCAGGGCTCCAGTCACTGTGCTACGGCTGATTAAATTCAGGTCTGATTTAAATCAACAACAAATTAAAAAAATACATACCGGAAAAGAGTTATAAAGTCAATCGAAAAAACAGTTGATCAAAAATAAATTAGATTGAAAATATAGTAGGTTGAAATTCTTTTAGGTTGAGAATTCAGAATGTTGAAAATGCAGTAGGTTTAAAAATTAATAATTCATGTTTTAATTAGTAGTGAGTATGAAATATCAAAAGTTGTAGGTTGAAAATCAAAATTGTCATATTCTAAGATTTTAGAAATTTCAAAATTAGGTCCAGTTATAGGCCATCGTTCAATGTCTATGTTAAAAACCTATATTGTAATTTATAAATATAATTAAAAATATCAAAAAACTTATATAGTCTTGCATACATTATTTTCTAAAATATTTTTCCTACATTTGACAGTAATGAATTAGACCTGTAGTTAACAAGTTTAAGTTTGGAGTCATCCATGTGAGTTTGGATAACCTTTGCAATTTTGAAAAAGTCTGGGAAGTATCTTTTTATAAATGAGTTATTTATTATTTTACAAATGGATTCTGCTATTTTATTGGATAACTTTAAAATTGAAGTAGGGATACTATTTGGGTCTATCTTTGTATTCGCTGTAGAGATATAAGTTTCTATCTCCTTTTTTGTTACTGGTGAAAGAAGAAAAGAGTTATAATTTGGGTCCTTAAGAAAGTCATCAAATTTATTTTTAGAAGTTTTTTTAGATTATTTTGAACAAGATTATTGGCCATGTTTGAAAAGTAGTTATTTAAAAGAGTTAGCAATAGTTTTATCATCACTAACTATATTTTTAGCATTATTGAAATTTATTAATTGATGTTTAGGCACAAAGTTGTTTATTTTTATGAGTTCCTTAATTTCTTTCCCTGTGTTTTATAAATTGTATTTTAAAAAAATATAATTAAAAAAATAATATCTAAATTAAAAAAATAATATCTAAATTAATTTATTTCTAAATTGTTATCTAAAAAAGTTGTATAATAGTTTTTTTTTACTGATTTTTTTCTGTACATTTTGAATAAATAAAATGTTTTTTTTTTTTTAATGGAGTTGATGGATGAATTAAAAAAATTTTATTTAGTTTATCCTTTACTTTTATAGACTTCAGAATTCCTTGGGTTATCCAAGGCTTATTTTTTCACTTGTTTTTTAAAAAACAGCTTAGTTACATTTTAGTCAAATCTATATAACAGAAATAAATCTGCAGATAAATTACAAAAAATATATCATCTGAACAGAAAAAAAATGTGAAGAAAATATTATTGTTTTTGGAATTAATTTATGTACCATTAAAAAATTACTAAAATTAAATCTGTAAAAGTTATTTACACAAACATTGATTCCCTTATAAATAAACACTATGAGCTCAAACAAGTTGTTATTTAAAATCTCAAATTATTTTTATAACAGAGACTCTACCTAAAAATAAAAAACTTAAAACCAATGATCTAGATTTTCTATTAAAAGTTACTACATACAAAACACAGCTTAATAAACCTTGATTTCCATCACTCAGTTGTGAAATTATTACAATAACTTTTAAGTTGATATTAAGTTTATATTACAGATCATCAAATAGTAATGATGAAAACACCAACTGCATAAATCAGCTCATCGCCAAGTTTTCTTACAAATATCCTAGCATTCTTATTGTTAGTCCTACATATTTCAGAAGCAATACATATTAGACAAAATCCTTCTACAATTGATCTTTTATTTATATCAGAAGAAAGCATGATTTCCTTTTTAACATATCTAGCACCCATAGGCAAAATTCATCATTAACTACTTTACTCTATTGATTGATCTATTGAAAATTTACTGCCAAATTATACAAAATATTTATACACAAAAGGGAACTATGATAAATTGAATGGACACCTCGCAACTATTAAACTTTGTCAAAATTAAACCAAACATGGAGTATATTTTTCAATAAACTTAAAACTAGTATCAACAGTAATAGACCAAAATCTAATTATAAAATTATAAAATGCTCATAATTGATTGACTCTCTAATAAATGTAATTATCAAATAATGAATATATATTGAACAGAGATGGTGAAACCTAATAAGTAGCACATTTCCCGAAACAAAGTCATGTAGAAAAAGCATGTAGAAAAGTAACTATTAAATTCAAAAAAAAAACTTGCTTAAAACATAGACTGAAATCCAAAAGCATTTTATTCATAGATCAAATCAAAGTGAAAAAGACACACTCCCAGTTATTGACAATGAAATTGTTGTAACCTCTTATCTAGATATAGCTCAACTATTCAACATTTTGTTATTACTTTTTCAAATGAAAAAAGAAACAGCAAAACTACCATTCAATCTTACATACAAAAATGATTATCTGTTCTCAAACCAGGGCTTTAGAGCCGAGGTCTAAAAATTAGCTCCAGGCTCTGGCTCCATTAGAGTTTTTGGCTCCAGCTCCGGAGCGGCTCTACAAAAAAAACAATTCAAAATTTTTTTTAATGTTTTATGACAATAATTTAAGTACTAATTTGTTAATAAAAATCTTGATTCATTCTTTAAAATAAATCTAAAATATCAGGTTTGAGTGAAGAACGCAGATTGCTCAATACAAACTTAAGAGCAGATACTAGCCTCTCTACACTTGCTTGTGAGATAGGTATACAAGTGATAACTCTGAATGCTTCTTAAATTCTTTTTGGTTTTTTTTCAATTCCCTCAAAAGCTGAATTCACTTTGGAATGTCCCATTTCTTCCATTATCCTACAGTTCTCCAAAAAATTTGTATTAAAAGTATTTTTATCAAAAAAATTAAAAAAAGAAGTGTGACCAAAATTAATTTTGGTCACACTTCTACTTTTTTCTTTTTTTATCCTTTTCAAACTCATCCTCTTCTACATCGGAATTAGATTCAAACTGAAAGATAATGTGCTCTAGATAGCACAGCAGTATTTCTTATTTCTTGACTTTCTATTATATTCTTGACATCTCACTTCTGCACAGATTTTGAAATGTCTTCTGCAAATAGTCCTTGATTCTTCTCTAGGTCAGATTTTCATTTTAGCGGTTCCTTTAGGAACTCTCCTGGAGTAAGGTCAATTAACTGTCACATCATGTGGCTTTTTTAAAAGATTGCAAAGATGACTAGATTTATCCCTTATTTTAGGGCGTAGAAAGAATATCTGATCAACTACAGCAAATTGTTTACACTGGACGCATAAGTAATAATCTTTTAATTATCCGGAATGTAGAGCCCCAGCGTGTCTCATTATCCAAAATTGAAACAACTTTGTATTGCTTCATTGCTAAAAATATTGTATGCAAGTTTCTTAGTTTCTTTACAACATAATAGACTTTTGCCAAAAGTTGGGCAAGGTATGCTTTTTTTTAAATCATACGAATAGCTAGCTGCATAGCTGCTAGCCGCAACAGGATTGTGTTGTCCTTGTGCCAAAGTTTTTTTGCATTATAATATTGAATATCTATTTTCAAATAGTTATTTTGGTGTCAAGTGTCTGAGTCTATTTTCACATAAATAAGTTTCTGTCACAATATTTTCTTTATTTCAGCTTTCTTTTTTCAGCAAATTCATTAATCAAATTGTGTACAGAATTGTGTCCAGTACTGAATACAAAAGTTTTATCTAATAAGCCTGTAACCAACTGAAATCTTTTATCCGCAAATATTTTCTACAAAACTCCGTTATTCACTACCATTTTAATAATTCCAATTTTAAAAGTTTTAGCACTAACTTCAACCAAGGCTGGCGCGATAGGGGGGTGCGGGGTGGGGGAAAAGGGGGTGTGTGACACCACCACCACCACCATCCCATCAATGATTTTTAGTCGGCAAATTGGACCCTTAGTCAGCAAATTGGACCCTTTTAGACTAGTTGTAAATGTCGACCCTTTTGATATAGGTTAGTCGGTAATAAAAGTGATAATAAAAGAATCTATTTTAAAAATGTTTCAACTAATTGAAATGTTAAAACAAATCATGTGACTTAACACATAGATAAAGTATTTTTCATTAAGGATTGTCCATAAAGTACGTACATAAAGAATCGTACATAAAGTATGCTCGAATGGGGGAGAGGGGTCAATTATGAAAAAAAGAAGACACTAAATTAAAAAAAATATCATGAAATGTTGAGTAGGTAGATTAAAAGGGTAGGTACCTTTAGGGAGGTATAGGGTATTTAAAAAAGTGTAAAGCAAAATTCAGGATGGGGTGGGGAATCAAAAAAAAAAGCTTACGTACTTTATGGACGACCCCTTAATCAATCATTGATATTGTTTAAAAGTATTGTTTAAAAGTAACTTATTGTGTGATTCTTATTGAAGAATAAACTACTCTACAATAAGAACCACATGACATAATATACAAAATAGTTGGATAAAAATTAAGTTCATTTTTTTATAAACCTTATGAAAAAATGGATTATTTAGAAATTATAAATATTTTAATGAGCGTAATTGTTAAAATTCTTTAAAAAAATACCATTATATAAAATAATAACTTTATGGAAATTTGATATTTCAAAATATCAAAAGGGTGGAGCTGGCTCCTGAGCCAGCTCCGAGCCAGCCCTGTCAAGAAATATTTTAGCTCCAGCTCCGGAGCTGCTCCAAAGCCCTGTTTCAAACTATATTGATCTAATCCAGAATATATAAAAGCATACCTCCTAAATCTAAACTCATCTAAATCACTATTCCCTGGCGAATCACATATGATAATATTTAAGAAAACTAGCTTTCAAATTTCTAAATATCTTTCCGCTATTTTTAAGTCCTTAAAATTTCAAAAAAAAAGAGACAAATCAAAAGTAGTTAGTTATAGAACTATCAGTATAACTTGTACCTTATTTTTTATTGTACAAGTATTTTTGAAAAATTATACAAAAACATATTACAACTATTGTATTATTAACAACATCTTATAAAGTCTGCACCAACAAGGCTTTTATCCAGTGTATTCCTGCCTAACCTTCTAAATGTCATTGATTATTGGACATCATTTGATAATAATTTTCATATTGATAACATTTACTTTGATTTTGAAAACTCATGATATAATTGGATATTATGTTGGATAAAAAACTTTCTGGAAAATCATATACAAAGACTTGTCAATGGCAATTACTCAAACTTGGTATTAAAAAAAAAACTTTAAAATAGTCCAATCAAAAGTCTATTTGCACAATTTTAACATTTTTCATTCTATTGAAAATATTCGATCTCTGCAAAAATTACAAAACAATATTGACTCTCTTGTTAAATGATCTCAAAAATGGTGAATAAAATTTGATATTGATAAATGCTCTGTACTACACCTAAGACACAACAACAAATCCCATACTTATTGTATGTATGACTCAGAACAAAATATAAGAGTTAACATTAAACCCACAAATTGCAAATAGAGTTTGAAACAAAATATATTTAGATGTTCTCATAGATTTCAGTTTATTATTTTCAAAACACACTTCTATTTAAGTCTCCAAAGCAACACAAGAAAGAACATTTACATCTTATCCGCATTTATTATCTTTCAAAAAACTATTTAAACTAAGATGTGTTTTGATATGTAAACCAGAAGCTTTGATATGTAAACCAGAAGACAACACCAATAGGAGTTAAGAAGATTTTTAAAACAAATAAAATATGACTTTTTGTATGAACAAAGATTGTTGGCACTAAATGACTAGTGTGAAATACAGACTCATTTGTGGAGATCTAATTATTGTCTTAAAATGGTGCAATAATAATATATGTGATAAAAGTTTATTTAAATTGATAGCCATTTTAATAAAATTGATAGCCATTTTAATACTAGTACTCATGTCAGGGTGACCACAGCTCCTCTAAAATCCGTTATTATTCTCTAAAAAGTTAAAAATGTGATAAAAAACCCTCTTTAACTCCTTTTTTTTATTTATTTGTATAATGTTCAAAATTCATCATCTGCAAAACTGATTAACGTCTGAGATGAGGAAACTGATAACGTCTGATTGTGTTCTAAAAAATCAATTTTAACAAATCCATGTCATCTAACATAAAAAATAACATTGTTGATCCTTGTCCAAACCCCAATTATGTGGAAATATTGGCGTTAAGCCAGTAAAAAAAATCCTCTAAAATCCACTATTTTTATTCAAAATTTTGTAGTTTTGCAAAATAAATCCTCTAAATTAAAGGAAAGTCTCCTCTAAAATCCTCTAATATCCTCTTTTTCTTATAAAAATATTATGTGGCCACCCTGCATGTATTTAAACAGTTAAACAGAAAAAAGCTAGTCAAGTAAAGGTTTTTAGAGCATGCAGGGACAGATGCAGTAAACAAATGAGACTTAGTTGAATGATGAGAAAAAGTGAGAATGAGTTTTGGTTGATAAAGCCAGAGATGATAACTCCTTTGAGCAGTAATAATGAAGAGATGCAACTTTACAACAATAGGAAAGATGCTCAAGCTTGGCAGATCGAGTTCAAGCTTTTATGTTTACAATGCGTTTTTGGATCTTGTCTAAAGAGAAAGAGCATCATTAGAAGAACCAATCCAAATATGGCAAAAGTGTTCCATACAGGTACAAATAAGAGATTTGTAAAGGTAAAAAATGGAATCAGATGTAGGAAAATGGTAAGCATGATAAAGAGAAACAACCTTAGCAGGGGCTAGTTTAGCAATCAATTGTATATATGGTTTCCATGAAAGGTCAGTAGTAAACCATAATCCAAGAAGGCGTAAAGAAGAGGACTCAGTGAGAGGGTTACCATTCATTAATATAAGAATGTCTACAGCATTTTAATAGTTGTTTGCAGTAAATAACTGAGTTTTGTTGGAGTTAAAATTTATAAGCCACCAAGAAGGCGTAAAGAAGAGGACTCAGTGAGAGGGTTACCATTCATTAATATAAGAATGTCTACAGCATTTTAATAGTTGTTTGCAGTAAATAACTGAGTTTTGTTGGAGTTAAAATTTATAAGCCACTGTAAGCTCCAATCTGTTACAGAAGTCATATTAGACTCAAGATTGGCTGCCTGTTCTAAGCAATCGAAAAAAGAAGACTTTTTGTCAAGACAGGAGTATAAAGTTGAGTCATCAGCAAAAAGAGCTACTTTAGATGTAAGGTTGTTGGGAAGATCATTAATGTAGATAAGAAACAAAACAGGACTATGGATAGAACCTTGAGTTACCCCAGAAGTTACTGGAAATAAAGAAGAGTGTTGGCCTTCAAGGATGACTTTAATAAAGCGGTTAGAAAAAAATAATTTGATAATCTCAAATATTTTCCCAGATACACCATATAAAGCAACTTTATGAAGAAGACCAGCATGCTAGACTTTGTTGAAAGCTATAGATATGTCAAGAGTAATAGCACTAGCCTCTCCGTTTCCTTCTAATGCACAATAAAGTCTTTTAGTTACAGCATTCAACAAGTCAGCTATAAAGCAAGAGGGTCAAAAACCGTATTGATTTTCTGACAGGAAGTTATTTGAGATAAGATGTGATAAATTAATTGATCAAGGACTCAAAGACCTTTACTAATAACAGAAAGAAGGCTGATTGGACCATAATTGGAGGGGTCAGTATGTTTAACAGAGTTTTTGAAAATTGGAACAGCATTACAACATGCCATTTTCCAGCAGGCAGGAAATCGAGACTCTTATTAAAAGTTAAGTGAGAAGTGAAGAGAGTTTTGGAGAGCAGTTTTATAAGACTATGGCAGGGATGTTGTCTAGACCACACGCTGTAGAAGAGTTTAATTGAGATATGACGATATGACTTAAGCAACAGAAGCTGGAGTGGTTTTGAATGTCTCACAATGGGTTAGCTTGTTTAATTTGAATGGAAAGAAGAGAATGGCCATAAAATTTAAGAGTTGAATCAGAAGAAAAGTTTATACCTTTATTGTAAATTTATTGTAAATCTTAATGATAGATAAATATTTTTGAATTTGAACTTTGTCTCAATTTAATGGCTTCGATATATAGTGACATGCAAAAATGCTTTTTCATATATGCATTTTATTTATTCAAACCTTTTCTTTTAAAAACTTTTTTGAGGAGATTTCATAATTTATTTTAATGTTTTAAATAATTTTATTTGTGTGTGTTTGTGTGTGTGTGTGTGTTTGTGTGTGTGGTGTGTTTGTGTGTGTGTGTGTGTATGTGTGATGTCTTGATACTAACTAAAATAAATTTAAGGGCGCAATTTATTGCTGACCACACCTTTATGTATAATAAAATATGTTTATACCACATATTTATGTATAATAAAATATGTTTTACTACACGTTTTTGTATAGTAAATTGTCTTTTTTAGTGTATAAACTTCATATAATGTACTTCTTTAATTTTTTTTAGGCAGCTAATATAAAAAGATTAACAGCATTTCAAATTGACACTGTCATAAAAAAAACAAGTAAAAGTTTTTATTCAATATTTTTGATACTGTATTTTAAACATTTTTCTGAGTATTTATTTTTGTGTTATTAAATTATTATGAAAAAAGCTTTTAAGACACTTTTCATTTAAGATTTCATCAGATAGTAAAATCTAACTATTTTACTATGGATGAAATCTTAAATGAGAGAGACATTGAGCTGGCATTCATAAATTGAGTGAGTATCTGTTTATTAATCAGATTGACCCAACAATGTAGAAACAATAACCCAATTATAACCTGAATAACCTGTCTCTAATCTAAAATAAGATATATCATGCTTAAAATAATAATCAAACTTTATGAAAAAGAAGATTTTAATTGAACTTAGTTTAATAAATTTAATTACTTATTAGTTTTTTTTATACACACAGTCTTTACATTAAATAATTATTGACAGTCTTTACATCAAATAATTATTCACAAACAGTTTTTACATCAATCAATTAGTCACACACAGTTTTTACATCAAATAATCACAGAATAAATATAATCAATTGTTCACAAACACTAAAGAGATCCACAACAAATAATTGGAAATATACACACATAAAAAAACACATATTTTCAAACTAACATCAGCATAAAATTCATTCCTATAAAGTACTAGCATCACATATTTTCTTACAAGTTATAATTTTAACCAGGGGCTAATCTAGACCCTTTTCGACAGCAAAAAATGCTATATATGGCATATTTTCTCGGCAAAAAATGCTATATATGGCAATGTTTTCGCCAAATTTCCTTAGGGCAGGCACCAAATTATTTTTCTAGAAAATACTGCTTTCAACAAAAAACTCCACAAAAATTCAATCGCAATAAGCAACATTCATTAAATATTCAGATGCACTTTACCAACATTAAAGTTCAATCAAATTCTTAAATCCTCCAAAGATGGCACACTAAAGTAAAAGGGTTTTAAAACTATTAAAACAAATAAAAAGATGGCACACTAAAATAAAAAAAATTAAGAAAATAAGTACGCAGAAAATAAGTATGCAGATTAGCTTCTAATGCTTCTCATTAGAGTTTTTTTTTCTGTGCAGCCAATAAAAATCTGAGCTTTGAACAACATCCAACAACACCTTAAATTGATTACAAACACTTCCTAAATAAAATAAATAAGCAATTTTGTAAAATAACTTCAAGAAGTCACAAATCTTATTAACTTTGTTCTTATTTTTTTTAATGATGATTCTTGTAATTTGAACTACTCAAATTGTAAATGAAGGAATATAGTAGCATCTTCATGCATTAGTTAAATTACTTTTTGTCTCCATTTTCTTACTTTTGCTTTCTACTTTGTGACCCCTTTGCATATTTTTTTGGGTCTCTTTATCAGAATCATCTATCTCTTTGAATTCTTCTTGAACTATTAAATTCTAAGTATGAGCACAACAAAGAGTATAAAACAAATTGTCATTGCATAGTAATACACCTTTCAATGTAAGCTGCCTTTTCAACTTACAGTTACATTATTTTTGGAAGATTCGTCCAGTGTATTATAATTTTTTTTTCTTCTGTATACTATATTCAATCAGCAATGTATAAATTTTATATATAAGCTTTCCAGTGTGAAAGGTTGGCATTAAAGAAAAGTTAAGAATTTTCTTTTGTAATTCTAAATTTTCTCAGTGAGACATCAGTAGTTATAAGTGTCCACAAATTAAATGTTAAGCATTTTTTTTCCTGGAATGGATTGCATTAAGTCTTTGAATTTGTGTTTCACTTTTTATACATTCTCAAAACATCTACCTAACAATCTGTTTATGTTATGGTATCAAGCTATTATTATGCTTAATAGCATAAATTGCATAATTTTTTTTTTAAAACAAGTTCACTCCCAACTAAGCAACCACTAATTAAGTTTGAAGTTAACATATTTCCAAGCAACCACTAATTAAGTTTGAAGTTGACTGAAAGCAAAGAAGAGAGTAAAGAGCAAGATTGACAAAAAAATTAAAATCTGTATGAGTCAGAAAAAAATAAAGGTGGGAGAAAGTTTCAAAGCACCAATGTACATTTCGCAGCGCTTATGAAACAAAGTATTTTTAAAAATGGTAAAAATACTGATTAGTCGGTCAAAATAAAAATCACCTTATAATTGGTTAAAAATTAAATTATCTGAAATTGGTAAAAAAAAGAAAACTTCATAAATAGAATCTATCAAATAAAAATTCATAAATGAAATCGGTCAAAAAAAAATTCCTTACTTCATATATCTTTATAAAATTTCTATATCGAAAATAAAAATCAATATAAAATTAAATAAAAACTAACTATAAAACTTTCTATATTGAAAATAAAAAATCAATGTAATCAATCAATGAGATTCTTCATAAAATATATATTGAAACAGCAATTTATGCTTAAAGGGACCACCAAATTCCAAGACATGTTGTGTTCATATTAAATAGAGTGTTAAAAAAAAACGTCTGAGCAAATTTTTTTTGATTAAAACTAATTAATAAGTATAATAATATAAATAAAATAAATAATAACTAATAAATAAATAATAATAGCAAGAAAAACAAATCTTGTTGTTTTGATCGAAGCATGTCTTCTCCATTTTCTGCGGTATTTGGAGTCTTTAAAATAAACAGGACTTTTCCAGGTGCATTATACAGACTTGATAATTTATTCAAGTGCGTTTAATTCATAGAAGTTTTAGTACATGATATCATTGGAAACATTCTAGAAATTCTTTAAAAATTTTACTTTTAAATTTTACTAAAATAGCTAACTATAGTTAGTTGTTTTATTTTCTAAAATCTTTATATTGAAAAATGTTTTATGTTTTTTTGTAGCTATCAGAGCCGTGCCTACATGGGCCATGGCGATGGTGGACCTAGGGACCCCTATGGCGCCAAGTCGGGTTATATAATATTTCCGATGATTAACGAGTGTGTTCTATACAATTTAATGCAAGTTGTTTCGACAAATCTAAGGAACAGTCAATTAAACCTAGCACTAGAAAGAGATATAAAAAATAAGAATATACTAATAAAATATATCATTTGTAATTAACTTTCAAAATTTTGACAATTTAAAAAATATATATTATAAAACATTTATTTTTGTAAACAAATGATAATAGTTTAAAAGATTTACGGCTTTGCAGATGTGGCTCCGAGAATGAGCCATAATATTAAACTAATAGTTCATTTGATAATATATTCTTAAAACAATTTATGCTAAATATCTCAAAACCCAACGAATCGTGAATAATGCAATTGCTAAAACATTTCAACAGAATACTCCAGAACTTTGTTTTGCTTGGTCAGCGTATTTTTTGAACCAGTAGAATTAGTTTGTTCGTAAATTTGGCGGGTTTTTAGTGTTAGTGCATATTCTTTTTATTCTTCCGCAAGATGTTTTAAAAACATTCAAGTTAATTATGTTTCCATGCATGTCCGTAAAATAAAAATTAATATATAATAATATTTTAATTTTTAAGCCCACCGTCATAATATATATTGGATGTTATAATAATGGAAATATAAATAATGAAATAAGATCACCTCAATACTAAAAAATACATTTTTGAAAATCAGAGAAAAAATGTGTTAATAATTTTTTTTAGTATTTTTTTTAGACTTATGTTAGAGGAACAATCAATTTTTCAACCCAGAGTCTTTAGGTATAATGACGGCAAGGACTCCGGGGCTCCAGGCTTAAAAACAATAAGTTCCAAGTCATTAAATCTCATGTTGTTTTTTTTATAGCAGATAATAAGTTAACCAACATATTTAGAGCTTCTGGACACCAGAGACCAGGAAAAAATAGAGATATAAAGCCGAAGTCCTTTTGTGACTCCGCATTCCTGATGTGTATTTAGATGGTTCTTAAAATATTTAAAAAAATGTTATTTTAAGTAAATAATGCACAAAATGTGTTCTTTAATAATCAGCAATAATTTATGTATATTTATATAGATTTTCAAAAACTTCGTGAACGAGCAGTTTCGTCAATTACAACAAGTTTATCACATTCTCCAGATAATCTCAATCCAGCTAAAGTTTCATTTGATTCCAATATAATATCCGATCAGAATAAATTATCATTTGATCAAATTAAAGTATCATCCGATTCGAATAAATTATTATGTGATCCGATGAAACTATCATCCGATTCGAATAAATTATCATGTGATCCGATGAAACTATCATGCGATCTGATGAAATTAACATCCGATTCAAATAATTTATCATGTGATCCGATAAAATTATCATGTGATCTGATGAAATTATCACCAAGAAAGCAAGAGAATTTAGAAACTTCAGATACATTAAATCTTTGTTTAGTAAATGATGGTAGTAGTGCATTGTTAAACAAAACATCGTGTAATTCCACTCGAAAAATTGCAATGAACTTTAATAAGTCCTCATGTAAACCATCAGATGCATTGGCTTTTGATGTGAGTGAGTTGAACTCACCCAATACCGTGAATGAAAATGCAAATGATGCAGAGTCTTGTTTAATTAAAAAAGAAGTATGCGCAGAAATAAAAGTTTCAAATGTGTTAAAAAATGTAAATGCAATCCAAAATATTAATGACGATTTTTCAGTAAGTAGTACTTCAGCTAATATCGATGAGAATAATGACGATGAACCTGATGTTGTCATTGAAGATGAACAATATGAAAATAGTTATTTGGATAGCTCAACAGTTAATAGAAATATAATGGGAAATAATAAGTTAATAGAAATACTTTCGCAGTACGACATAAAAGGTCGTGGTGTTATAAAACGACCAGAGGTAAGCACGAGTCCATCTATTTATCAAAGTAAATATGTTAATGGTTCTAATTATAATACGTATCGTGGAAACCCAAGAGATCGATATTTACATAAAGGACAAAGAGGATTTAATCGAGGAAGAGGTAGCCGAGGATACAATAAAGACTTTCAAAAAGCAACAAACAGTTATAATAAGAGATTAACTAATAAAGATATTGATAAAAATTTTTCTTTATTTGAAAGAAAGTTTGAAAGTGAAAGTGATAACTTTGAACCTAATATTGAACATAATCAGCCATTCATGTTTGGAATGCGTCGACCTAGAGCATGTCTAAGATGTCAGTCAAACTCCCATCAATCAGATGATTGTAATGTCAACAACCCCTTTTTCACATAAGGATATTGTAAAGTAAAGCGTTTTTTTAATTTTTTCTTGCAAGGAGATGTGACAACGAGATACTATTTCTCTTTTATTGTATTCTTTTATAAAAAATATAAAAAATTCTGTTAGTTGAATTTTTGTTGAATTATTTTTTTAATAAGGAAATTGTTCTACTCATGAAGATGTGCTGTTTTAATAACTTTTAATTTTCCAAATTTGTTTACACATGTATCGTATTTTTTATCATTTTTATTTTCTTAATAATGTATCTTTATGATTCTTTATATCTGAATTTTATCAAGAGTTTATTACAAGAGTCTCTTGCGGATCGGTAAGTTTAAGTTTTTCAAACCTATGAGACAGTCGGATAAGTACAATAGGGTGGGTCATAAATTTTTTTTTCTTGTTACAGGCTCTAAAGATTGTATATAGTGATTAATAGTGATACTATCAAATATGAGAATGATTGTGATAGATTTAAAGGGCGCAACTTTATTGGGAAAATTATCGGTTCCCTAATATTTTGGAGGAAAAGTTTTTCAAAAGTAGGTTGACCTGGTACTCAAAAGAAGCGAAATTTTATAAAAAATTCAAAAATAATAATCGTTTTATAAAATCATATTGATGGAAAAAAATGTTATTAAAAAACTTATAAAAATATAATTTTTTCATTTTTAGTTAAAAAAAAAACCATAGTTATTATGCAATAAAATCTTAAATAATAATTTTTATATAAGAAAATTATTATTTTCGAAATTTTTATAAAATTTTGCTTTATTTGAGTACCAAAGTCACGTAATTATGAAAAAAAAATTTTTTAATAATAATAGGGCCTGCTAATTTTTGTAATCAAAGTTGCAGGTGGAAGACATTGTTCAATCCATAAAATTAAATACTTTCCTATATTAGTACATAAAAAAACAACTTTCTAGGCCATTGCCAGGTTAGCAACTCAAAAAAAAAATTTTACGACCCACCCTAAAGTAAATGTCAATATTTGCTAGAGTTGACGTCATAGCATTTGGTAAACGATCCTTGAATACAAACCCAAATATTCTCAAACTTCGTGGATATGGATAGAGAGATACTGGCAAAAACTTGCGTTTGACTAGGGTGTACCAGATAGGAACTTTTGAATTCCGGCCGGAACAGGAATTGTTAAGAAAATTCTGGTCGGAACGAGAATTATACTTAGGGATCATCCACGAGGTATGTACGCTCTGATGGGAAGAGGGGGTCTGCAAATGGTGTATATGAGATGGAGGGCTGGAATAATTATAAAAGTAAGGAGACACTAAATTGAAAGAAAATATCATAAAATGTTAGGTAGGTAGCTTAAAAGCGTAGGTACTTTTAGGTAGGTGAGGTGAGGAGTACTCTAAAAAGCGTATAGCAAAATGCATTTTTTCTTTTTTTTTTTTTATTTGCATTCACTCCCAACAAGGCTGCAAGCAACCACTATCAAGTTGGGAGTTACTAGGAAAAAAAAGAACAGAGTTATAGAGCAAGGAAACGGTTGACAGAAGACTTAAAAAGTTAAAGGTTGTATGAGTCAGGAAAACATGAAGATGGGAGAGAGTTCCAAAGGATTGAAGTGCGGGGAAAAAAACTAGATGAATAAAAGTTTTTAGAACATGCAGGGACAGATACAGTAAACGAATGAGACTTAGCTGAATGACAAGTAAAACGAGAATGAATTTTAGTTGATGGAACTAGAGATGATAACTCCTTTGAGCAGTGACCATGATAGTATTTGTAGAAAAGAAAAAGAGATGCAACTTTACGACGATGGGAAAGAGGTTCAAGCTTAGCAGATAGTCCAGGTCCAACAACATTTACAATGCGTTTTTGGACTTTGTCAAGAAGAGAAAGTGAATCGTTAGAAGAACCAGCCCAAATATGACAGCAGTATTTCATACAGGGACGAATAAGAGATTTGTAGAGGTAGAGAATGGAATCAGAAGTAAGGAAATGGCGAGCACGATAAAGAGAAGCAACCTTAGCAGAAGCTAATTTAGCAATCGATTGTGTATATATGGTTTCCATGAAAGGTTAGTAGTAAGGGATAATCCAAAAAGACGTAAAGAGGACGACTCAGTAAGAGGATTGCCATTCATTAATATAGGAATGTTGACCATATTACGGTAGTTGTTTGCACTAAGCAACTGGGTTTTTTTAGAGTTAAAATTCACAAGCCACTGTGAACCCCAATCTATTACTGAAGTGAGATCAGCTTCAAGATCAGCTGCTTGTTCTAGGCGATCGAAAAGAGGGGACTTTTTGTCAAGACAGGAGTATAAAGTTGAGTTATCAGCAAAAAGAGCTACTTTAGATGAAAGGTTGTCAGGAAGATCGTTTATGTAGATAAGAAACAAAACAGGGCCCAGGACGGAACCTTGGGGAACCCCAGAAGTTACTGGAAATAGAGAAGAGTGTTGGCCTTCAAGGATGATTTTAATAAACCGGTTAGAAAGAAATGATTTGATAATCTCAAAAACTTTCCCAGAAACACCATATGAAGCAAGCTTATGGAGAAGACCAGCATGCCAAACTTTGTCGAAAGCTTTAGATATGTCGAGAGCAATAGCCCTAGCCTCACCGCCTCCATCTAATGCACGATAAAATCTTTCAGTTACAGCAGTTAGCAAGTCGGCCGTAGAGCGAGA
>NC_061158.1:46116491-46118991 GCF_022113875.1 Hydra vulgaris | reverse complement strand
GGTTTGCCTCTTTCTAAATTAAAACTTTACTTGTAAGCGATGATTGTAGTTAAAATTAATTTAATAACTTTTATACACTTTGTCTTCTATATCTACTTTAACTTATTTAAATGAATTTGTTTTACTTTGTGTGTATGCAAAAACAGTATAGTTTACCTCTCACTGCAACAATTGCACTTTTAGTTGCAAATGTATTTTTATTAAAAGCAATGCACACGTATTCGCCAACATTTGAAACGTTTACTTGAAATACTTTTAATACACTTTTACCCCTGCACGCATCAATTTTGAGTGTTACCACGTGATATTTTACACCTTTATGATTAGTCCAGTTAGTGGTATCATTGCTTGGGCGTCTATGATCCCAGCGAAAAAACATGGGTTGATCTGCAACAAAATAGTTTTATGTTATATCCTTCAAATCAATTTTTTAAATTTGGTAAAAAAACCGGATGTTTTATAATATTATAAGTATATATATATATATATATATATATATATATATATATATATATATATATATATATATATATATATATATATATATATATATATATATATATATATATATATATATATATATATATATATATATATGTATATATATATACATATATATAGTTAACGCTAAAAAACAAACCTTCGTCACCAGCCGCTGTACAAGTAATCTTAAAGTGTTCTCCATAATTAACGGATAACTGATTTGGAATGAGAGATGTGATATGCAAGGTCTCAAATTGATGACGTTCTACAAATAAACAATATTACGTAAACTATATATTATAATAATATGTATTAGGGAAACGTTACTCTTCTTCTTCCAAAAATCAAACTTCTAGTCATATTTAAGAAGGTATTACGGTTTAATTGAAACCGTTTTTGATGAATTCTTCTGAGAAAACAATACCTAAGAAAACTTTGAGCAACTTTGCAAATGTTGGGTAATTGAGTGTTTGATTGGTTTCAATTCTTCCCATCTATTAATTTTTTTTTGCTTTTACGTGCAGCATTTTAATGTAATCAAAAAAAAGATTCGATTATCTGCCATTCCTTTTCCACGTGTAAAATAAAATAAAATATATATATATATATATATATATATATATATATATATATATATATATATATATATATATATATATATATATATATATATATATATAAAATATATATACAAAAAAAAGATTCAATTATCTGCCATCCCTTTTCCACGTGTAAAATAAAATAATATATATATATATATATATATATATATATATATATATATATATATATATATATATATATATATATATATATATATATATATATATATATATATATATATATATATATATATATATATATAAAAGATTATCAAGGAACAGATAACTAAATATCTTGAAAAAACGAGCTGCATCTCAAACAATCAACATGGATTTATGTTCAAAAAGGGATGCACGTCTAACTTATTGGAAAGTGTCGACTACATTACAAAAGCGTTAAGCAAAAGAAATTTTGTCGATATTGCATTTTTGGACTTTTCAAAAGCGTTTGATAAAGTTTCTCATCGTAGACTACTACATAAATTGAAAGCATATGGTATTCAATGGTAGTGTTGGCAAATAGATTGAGTCATTTTTGACTAGCAGAAAACAACGAACAGTTTTAGGTAATCACTCTAGCAACTGGACCGATGTTTTAAGCCGAGTTCCACAAGGGTCTGTATTTGGTCCAACATTATTCATTATCTACATAAATGACTTAACGGATAATTTAAAATCAGTTCATAAAATCTATGCTGATGACACTAAACTGTTGCAAGAAATAAGACCTGAGTTTCACGATGCTGATTGTCTGATTCTTCAAAATGATTCAAACATTATCTCAGAGTGGTCAAAAGAATGGCTTATGGAATTAAATGTTGCAAAGTGTAAAGTTATGCACCTTGGTCATGGAAATATAAATCATGAATATGTAATGAATGATGGTAGTACATCTCTTATTATAGCGGCAACAGATATTGAAAGAGACCTGGGCATCTTTTTATCTAAAATGGAATCAACACATACAGGTTGCAACACGTAGAGCAAATATGATACTTGGCCTACTAAAAAAAACATTTAGATCAAGAGATTTTAAGCTTTGGGGTAAACTATATATACATATGTTAGGCCGCACCTGGAATTTGCTGTTCCGGTATGGTGTCTTTACTTAAAGGGCGACATCAAAGAAATTGAAAAAATTCAGCACAAAGCAACAAAAATTCCTCATGATATAACAAGTTTACCTTATGCTGAAAGGTGTCGGCGTCTCAATTTTACTTCTTTGGTAACTCGCAGGCGACGCGGCGACTTGATCCAACAGTTTAAACTTGAAAACGGTTTTGAAATTATTAATTGGCATAATCCACCTCTTCGCAGATGACCATCCAACGTACTAACGCGTGATTTCACTTACAATAATGCTCGACATAATTTATTCACAAATCGTATTGTGAATGATTAGAATTATTTACCGT
>NC_061158.1:46053991-46111491 GCF_022113875.1 Hydra vulgaris | reverse complement strand
CCATGTTAAGATTCCATGCTTGGCCGGGACATTTACATTTGTAAAAATTCGCCCATTTTTCGGGAAAATAGGTTTGAATCCACCAACTGTTCTTTTATAAGCTTTTGTTTAGCATCACTGCACTTTATTGCCTTTCTCTTTATTCTATATAACTTTTCTTTATCTCTAGACTGCACTCTTTTTGATGTTATTTCTGATCCAATTGACCAATTCTTCTCTCTTTATCCATTAGCCAATGTCTTTGTTGATGATGACTTCAATGATCATCACATGTTTCTGATCCTAGTCAGTTCTTAGTTTCGAAACATTCACCCTTAGGTGCTTTTGATCACGGGTCAGAAGCACCTAAGAGTGCTTCTGATCCGTGATCAAAAGCACCTAATCCGATTTACAGAAAGTTGATCTCTTTAAAATTATTATTTCATTCTTCTTCATTATCAGAATCCCCCGATCATTTTATCTCTTACAGCTACTTTAAAGCTGACTGGAACTCTTTCCGTGGTTTTCTTCGTGATGACCTTTGGGTAGAAGTCTTCCTGCTAACAAATGTGTTTCTTACATAACTTGGATTCCGAGTTGCATGAAATTTTTTATTCCCTCTCAACAGTTTCAAGTCAAGCCTCACTCTTTTCCATGGTTTTCCTCACATTGTGCTGCTACAATTTTCAATTGAAACCATTACTTCCATAACAATCAGCAAAACAGTTCTGCAGAAAACAGACGTCTGTTTACTATTGTTAGAAATCATCGTAAAAAGGTTTTGTCTAACGCTAAAGCCCGCTATTCTTAGATCATGAAATATCGTATTTCATCTTAAAAGTTAGGCTTTCGTGACTTCTGGAGAATCTTTAACTGTATCAAATTATAAGGGCAAATCTGTTATTCCACCTCTCTTGTATGGTTCAGAATTTGCCACCTCAAGACAAAACTGAATGGTTTGCTAAGAACTTTTTATTAATATCATTTTTTTGATTCCACTAGCTGCGTTCTACCTGATATAGCCGATGATTAGGTTGATCCATTGCTTGACATTTTTATCACTCCATCTTCTGTATCTAAAGAGATTTCTTGCTTAGACTCTTCTACAGCTTGTGGTCCGGATAACATACCTGTTATAGTCTTGTAGTAGTGTTTTTTGGAACTGTCATCTGTACTTTCAAAACTATTTAACAAGTGCTTATCAGAGTCTTGTTTTCCAGTTTGCTTGAAAGCGGCATCTGTTATCCCTATTTTCAAAAATTCTGGAGAGCGATTTGACTCATCGAACTACCGTCCCATTAGTCTTCTTCCTATCATTAGCATGTTTTTTGAATCTTTAATTAACAAACACTTAATCTCTACTCTTGAATCTAATAACTTACTTTTTGATTATCAGTATGGATTTCGATCTTCTCGTTCTACAGCTGATTTGCAAACAGTAATAACTGATAGGTTTTATTGTGCATTAGATAGAGGTGGAGAGGTTAAGGCTTTTGCTTTTGACATTTCTAAAGCTTTTGATAAAAATTGGCATGCTAGTCTTCTCCATAAGCTTTCATATTATGATGTATCTGATAACATCTTTAAGATTATTGAATCCTTCTTTTCTAATTGTAGTACAAAAGTTGTCCTCAATGGACAGCACTTCTCTTTACATCCTGTAACTTCAGGGGTTCCTGAAGTTCGATCCTTAGCCCTATTCACTTTTTAATTTACATTAATGATCTTCCAGATATTCTCACATCTAAGGTGGCATTGTTTGCTAATGATACTAGCAATTACTCTCGTTTTGATATGAAGCCAACACTCTCTGATTGCTTGTAGGAGATATTTGAGCTTGAAAAGGATCTTCTGCTACAGCATTGGGCTCACAGTTGCTGGTGAACTTTAATTCAGATAAAACCCAACTTTTTTAAGCCAATTGTTATTGCAATAATTTAGATCTTCCTATATCTATGAACGGTAATGTACTTGATGAGTCATCTACACTTCATCTTCTAGGATTAACTCTTACTTCCAATCTATCTTGGAAACAATAAGCCAAAAAAAGAGCTAGCATCTTTTGTGCCATCTACTAAAATTCATTCACGTGTTACTCGTCATTCAATTAAGTCTCATTATTTTTCTGTGACTGTTACTAAGTGCCCTAAAAACTCTTTTTTGTCTAGTTTTTTTCCTCGAACATTAGTTCTTTGGAATTTGCTTCCTTTGTCTTGTTTTCCTTATTCATTTAATTTGCAATCTTTTGAGTCGTCTGTCAATCGTTATCTTTCTCTATAAACTTCATCTTTTCTCTTTCAATAACTTCCAACTCTAAAAGTGATTGTTGCAGGCTTGTTGGAAGCAAAGCAATTACATATATAAATATACCAGATTATACGCCGATGATGGCGTAATCATTTGAATTATCGATGTCAATGAATTTTCCTCTGATTATGAAAAACTGCAAGCGGACATCGACAGCGTTGTAAATTAGTTGCACAACTGTCTTGTGAATTTCAACGTCGAGAAGTGTAAGTTGATTGTCGAAAAAACTAACTGATAAAGCCATGGTTGACATTGACGGTAACGGATGTAATTTAGTTCCAACATTCATTAAGCGTGACCTTGGAGCACTAATATCTGACAACCTCGTTTATAGTCAGTTTTTCAGTCTTTATGCATTCTAATTCGAATTTTTTAACGCATTACCAGTACTTGTCGCAGAAGGTGAACGACGTTTAAGTAAACTAAAATTGAGTTAAAAAAATGATTGTTGGGCCACAATAAAAGAAGAATTTCAATTGGAGATAAAACTCTGTTGCAAGATGACATAAAAGTAATAATGATTTTAGCTAGTTAAAAAAAACAAAAAAAGTGTTTTCAATACTTTAAAGAATCTGTTTAATAATCCAAATCAAAGGTAAAAGATTGACTTATGTTTCTGAAAAAAATTTATATTTATATTCTAATATTGAGTCTTAGCATCTTTCAACTGTAGAAAAGCAATGCATCGACATTGACTTGAAGAAACCAGACGTTAAAGTAGACTGTTATCAATTTTGTTCCAAGCTTTTTAAACTGCAACAGTCAGCTCGTTTCTCAATCCAAATTGCTACAATGATCCCCACAGGTTTTCAATAGGATTTTTTTTTTTAAGGTTATTTAGGTGCTCCCAGAAGTCCTTACGGTCTTATTGCGGAGCATCGTGGAAGAGAAGTTTAAGCAGCCGTGGCGCAGTGGTAGCACACTTGCCTCAGAAACATAAAGTCCGTGGTTCAAACCCCACCTCTGGGCAAGTTTTGCGACATCGGTTGGGAAGGAGGTGTGAACTTCCTATTAAATGCTCTTTCGCGGTGCTCTGTGATAAGACTGTAAGGACTTCTTGGGGCACCTAAAATCAATATTAAATAAAAAAAAAAGTTTAACTAGAACTTTACGCATCCTTTCTTACCAATGTCGCTTATTGGGCTAGAGCTGGCGTTGAACCTCAGACCTCTGGGTTCTGAGACAGAACTCTAACCACTGCGCCACGGCCGCTCTAAATTCAAGTTTCAAGGCAGGGGATTTGGGTTGCCAGTCCATAACTTCAATATTCATTTTTTTAAGACACTCTTTTATTACTGATGAGGATTAAATACTTGCTTTATCCTGCTGGAAAAGGAACTCAACAACATAGTTTAAATGAGCGAAGAGTAACAAATACTCAGAAAAAAATATCAATTTACTTTTCCTTCCGCGCAAAAAACTACCCCAAACTATGATGGATTCACCACCAGATTGACGCTTAGAAAAAACTGCTTTTTTGTCTTAAAACGTGCCAATAGATTTGTAGTCCATCTGGACCGAATGAATTATATTTTTTTATCCAAAAAATTAACTTTCCCCCGCTTGGAATTGTACTAGGTTACATGCTTTGTTGTCATTCAAGACGGTTCTTTTTATGGGTCCAAGTGAGCATCTGAGATTGCCTAAACGGCTGCTAAAATTAAAACTTTGTAGGTTGGGCTATCTAGGGCGCTGCGAATCGGCAGTTTTTATTTTGAATTGAATCTCGAATCAAAGAAGATTCGAATCACGTTTCGAATCGACCTTTTGAATCTAAATTTAAGTATTTTTTCATTTAATAATACATATTTCAAAATAAAAATAAAATAAAAAATTGTATAATCTTTTTATTGATGTTTCTTGCCCTGGTTAATCTTTTTAATGACTGGTTAAAAAGGTATTTAAGGATAAGTAACGTTATTTCGAAAGCGCAGAATATCTAAAATACCCACCACAAAAACAAAATGAGTAAGGATTCGATTTTTGAAAATTTTCGAATAGCATCTCGAATAATCTTTTTGATTCGATTCTATTCGAAATTTCGAAGCTTTGCAGGGTTCAAGGGCTATCATTATTGTTTGCACTGTAAGTATATTTGATTGAAAAACTATTAAGCAACATTATTTTAAATAATTAAAACAAAATGCTATAATATAAGTTTATAAGAGCTCAGATTCTTGCTTCTAGAACATCCATCTTAAAATCAACACCGATTTCAAAATCGTTTTTTTTTAGTCCAGGGTGTTCTTGAGCCTCTTAAACAAAGGATAGTTGAGCGAAGTATCTCAAAAGATAACTTTGTTTTTAAATAATAGCATTTTTATTTTGTTTTTATTAATAGTTTTATAAATGTTTTCGAGTCTTTTCCTGTAGGCGCATTTTAAAACTCTCCTTTGGTAAAAAACTGTTGTGAGAGTCTTCTTTCAAAATGAATCGTATCTCAAGTTTCTTTTTGCAAGTCATTGTTATGGAATTTAAATTTTTTCATTTTTTGTATAACGCTTTACGGAAGGCAAATTTAAATTCCGTAATAGCATTTAAAATACGGTAGATAAAGTAGCAAATTTTTTGCAAGTCTTGTATTTCGCCAAAAAACCCTAGACTTAATACTGATGGGAATACTTAATAATGGCGATAAAATACTGTTAAATAATACAATACAATAACAAGTATAAAATTACCTTCCACTTTTAAAGAGAACAACTTCGAAATTTGTGTTTCATTTTTTTCACCCACAACGCATTTATAGCTTCCATTATCAGTAATCAGTAAAGAGTCAAAGTTTAAGATGTATAAATGTTCAAAATCCAATTCGTAAAAAAATCTATTGATAAAAAAAATTATAACAATAGCAATTCTACAGATAAATCAATTCTGACACATTATTATTATTAGTAATTTAAATTCAGATTTTTTTGAGCTAACAATCTAACAGGTTCACATGATATAAAAAACGTTGAAAATGAATTAAAAGCCGCATTTTTTTTATTTTTGTATCTTTTTACTAAAAAATAAAAACCTTCAAAAAATGATGGGGTCCTAAATTTTATGTGGCTGTATTTTTTGAGTGCCAAAACATATCTTAATAAAAAATAAAACCTAATTATAATTTATATTTGGATTCAAGATAATAGTTTTTTTTTTTTTTAATTAATTTTGCTCAACAAGGGGAATTCACATGGTTTTTGCTCAAATCAAAGTTATTTTTAGTGATTAATTGCAAATAAACTAATAGCAAGTTAATGATATAAATACGACAAAATTTAGGCAAATTGGTCTCAATAAATTACGTCAACCGTCTGTTAATTTGTTTAAACTAAACTATTTACATGAATTATAATATTTATTATATAAAAATAATCTAATACAAAAATATTAAACAAAAACGTTTTGATACAAAATGATCATTTTGTATTTCTCCTTTTATCTGAATGAAATCTTTTTGCAGACTCGAGTCTACATAAAGCAAGATTTTATTCAAATAATAGGAGATAAACCTGTTTATATTGTGTTTTTTATATTGTTTTGTCTTGCTTATGATAAACGTGTCGATAAAGACAAAAAATCTCTTTAGAGAAGAATAGTTTTTTGACTTTTCGATAAATTTATTAGAAATACAATCGGCAGGACTTCCAGAAGATGATAAGATCTTATCATGAAGCCAATTACAATATTAAATATAATGAAAGATAATCAAAATAAATCAATAAAAAAAAATCAACATAAACAAAATATATCAGTGTATACAAAAAATGTATATAGGGGAAGTTCGTGTACCTAGGGCCGGATTTTTTCAATGTCCAAAGTTATGGTTTTTATTATGCGTAATATTTTCTCCTTTCTTGATTCAATTTTTCTATTATATCGTATTTTAAAAATTGTTTAAAAAAGTACTTAGTTCTTCCAGTAATAGGCCGATAACAACAGCTTAGTACAATGTTTTTTAGATTTTTTGCTTATAATTCTAATTTTTAAAAGCTCTTGAACTCCATCAGAAACACTCATATTGCGTCTAATTTTAAAAGGATATTTTCTTTTACATAAAAAGAACTCTTCTTTCTCGCTTCTCAAGAGCTTTTTCCTTCGCCTATTAATTTTTCTGAAAAAAACTCATTTTAAAACCTGAGAGATTCAGACGATTAGAATTAAAATTTTCTGCATCTATTTCTAATCATCTCCAATTCTTTAGAACACCACGTTTCCATAAAGCAAATTATTTTTAAAAAATATCTGTTTCACAAAATATTGGATTCATCGTCTAAATTTAAATAGGTACCTTGAAAAATTTTAAGTGTTTTTTTAAAGTTATTGTTATTAATTTTAGCTGTTTTTGTAACCAATTATTTAGGATAAAAAAGAAAAGCAATTAAGATTTTGTGATTATTTATTGTAAACTACTTTAGCGTATTTACAGTAAGTTCTTTGGCTTCGGTGTAGAGTTAAGTATTTACAGTAAGTTCTTTGGCTTCGGTGAAGAGCTGCTCTCAAATAATTATCATACTCTCGCTAAAATCTTTATTAATGTATACATATTCGTTACAGAGTTTCACTTTTTTGTATTTTTCAAGAATATGTTTGTGGTCATTTAAGTTTAGAAACTTCACGACAATAGTTCTTTTCCTTAAATTTTTCTTTCCCATTATCCTATTTTTCTGTGTACGGTTTTGTATTTTCCTGTGTACGCTTTTTTATTTTCCTGTGTACGGTTTTCTCTTTCGATTTCGATAATTCACTTCTTATTTAATATCAGTTTTTTCTTAAAAATCTTTTTTTAATAATTCCTCATTTTTTTCCATATCTCACATTCAATTTTTTTTCAATATCATTTTTAGAGGAGACAGTTTGAACTTTTAAAAGATTTTGAAGGTCCTTCCTTGTCGTTTTATTTCTAAAATTGCCCCTGGATCATGAATTAAATCTGAACCTAAATTCTTATCTTTTTAGAATTTCCGGAAGCTGAATACAAACTTATTTAAAAAATATAAAAGGTAAAGTTACCAGTGAAAGTGTGGAGACTTTTTTCATTTTTCAAAATTCATTTTGTTCAAAATGCTGTCAAACTGTTGGTGCTGGTATCCGTTATCCTTGTTACAACAAAAACAACTGCTCAAAATATGCACGCCTTATTTACTTCAAAAAATAAATATTTGCTCACAAAGTTGTTTCTTGTACGCTAAAAGAAATATCTGTTGTTGGGGATTGTAAAAATATAAAATTCGCACCAGAAAGAAACGCTATAAAGCATATAAAAGGTGAAACAATCATGAAATTGAACATCTTTATAACTGTGCAGTGCTAAGAGCAATAAAGGAGATAAGAAAATATATTAAAAGATCTAGAATACAGGAGAACATCTATGCTGTAGTGACAGGTCACGTTCTTTGAGTAGGTTTTACAATGTGATAAAGTGTTAACTCAAAAACGGTTAAAAAATTTGTCAAAAAGATATAGTTTATATTACTGACCTATCTATGCTGGTAACTAAATTTTGTTCATTTAGAAAATTGTATTTTTTTAATTCTATTGTACGTGTTGGTATTGATAGAGGACAAAGATCTCTAAATTATTATTAAACTAAAAAGCAAAAGATACAAAACATTTAAAAACATACTAAAACAAAATAAAAAGCAAGATTATTTTATCGAGTAATTTTATTGAATAATTAATTTTAGTAATTTTAATTTTTTTAAATTAAAAAATGTTAGTTTTAAAAAAAGTAATTTTATCGAGTATGCTTATATAATAGTTATTTTAGCAAAATTTTGCAAAAAAAAAAACTTTATTTTCAATGAAAACTTTGTTTAATTTTAATTATTGTTAAACTCAACCAATATATCGAACAGAAGAAAGTTTTAATTCTTCAATTAAATCTTTTTAAATAGAATCCGGTAATTTTTCTTGACAATGATGTTATTTTATTACTTGTATTCAAATCAAATTGAAATTATCTGATCTAAAATAAAACAAAATATAATCGATTAGTTTAACCAATGTTTAAGAAAAATATTTTGCAAAGTACTGCAAGGTTTTCTTTTGTTTTTAGCTTTTAGAAACTATAAAGTATATAGATGTTTTTATACCTTGATATATTTGAATATAGTGTATTATACCTGTAACTTCTTTCTTTTAAAATTTTATCATCTTTAAACCATATAATAGTTGGCTTCTCATTTGTAGTTATTTCGCAATTTAAATAGACGCTACCCCCAATATCACCATTAATTTGATATTTGCTTTCACGGCTGAAGTACTTGAACGAATCTATTCAAACACGATGAAATATTTTAACAAACTTTCATCTTTTAGAAGTTTTAAATTTTAAAAGATAGTGAATTTATTTGATAGTTAAACGTATTTCCTACAAAATGTTTTGGCGCAATGAAGCGGCAAAGTTTTTCTTTTTGTGTAATTTATGGTATTAACGATAAAACGATCAAAAAACTGTGTAGTTCTTTGGCTTATATTTACACTTAAATTATTCGGTTTATATTCATATATGAATAACGTTTTAAGATCTTTTTTATATATGAATATATTTTTTAATTTAACAAATTAAACAAAAAATTCAAAGAAAAAGCAGAAAATACCCCTACATTTTGTATTCACTTTTTCGGTTTGAGTTTCAGCGTATGACGGAACTAGCGAGATATCAATTCTTGGGTGTGAGATATTGATAGGTCTCAATGTAAAAAAATTGGGCGAACTATATGCTTCAAGAGCTGTGGAGTTTGTAAAAATTGCTAAAAAACATTTTAAGTATATATATATATACTTTAAATTTATATTTATGAAATATTTATACCATTTAATATATATTTATTCTTTTATTCTTTTAATACAAAAGGTTTTACTCCTTAAAAAAGTTTTGTCTAAATATAAAAAAATAATTTAGTTAAAACCCAACATAAAGTTTTACTTACTAGGTTTCCAATTACAACAAAATATTGTAAAACCAAATACCAAAGTATTAAGTGATTTAAACATTGTTAGCAACATAAATTGTTTTGACTTTTAAAATGAATACGTTTGGCAGCGATTTTTTGCTCACGTAAGGTCTGCTAGTGGTTTTGTATAAACAACGGTTACAAAACTTTCATTGACTTTACGAATAAAATTTTGAAAAAACAAAGTTTAAAAAACATTACAACAATCTATTAATAATATCAAAATCAACGACTCTACTTATGTTAGACCATAAGTAGTTTAATTTTTTTTTGTGCAAGTAGCAAAGATATTTTTTGAAAGAAAGTGTTGTTGATTATTGCGTCACTATTCAAACCAACCAAATTCAAGACTAAGAAATTATTATTATGTCGAGATTTTCCTATTCCGACAAAAACTTTATTAAATCAATTCAACTCGCCACTTATAAATCGCCAGGGATTCTGGGATTAGGGATTCATTTATGTATTTTATTGTAGGTTTTCTCTGCAATAGGTGTATTCTCTAATTTCTAATAAAATTATTATTGACATTTTTAGGCCTTTTACTAAATTTTTAGTTCAAAATTTAATAACGGTATATTGTATTTTCAACAAACTGTGATATATACATAATCTTGTTTAAATATATGTAATATAGTTTTTATAGCAAAAAATGTTTGAAAATAAATTTAGAGAGAAATGTAATCTATAAAATACGTTTGCATTTTTTTTAATGTTAAAAAAAAATAAATACCTTGTTTAGTTTATTATCTTGAAATTTGTTTATTTATTATCGGTTGAAAGATAAAGCAATCAGATCGTAGCGATAATTAACTTATCATTTTTATGGGTTCTGAACCCTTTTTTAATAAATAGTTTTTTTCTGTCTTTATATCAAGTTTCATATTCGGAATTTAAGCAACGAAAAATTTGAGTACGAAAAAAACAAACAGTTTTTTTTTAAAAAAAAAAAAAAAAAATTACATTCCAAAGCAAACACGATCAAGTTGTTCAGCTTAAACCTTTGTTCAATCTATATAATTCTTAACAAGTCAAAAAACAATTCAAAAATAAATTTTATCAGATGAAAATCTAACTTAGATAATATGTTATGATATCTACATTATTATTACTATTTTTTTTTACAGTGAAGCATATTTATTTAAGAATTAAAAAATTTATTATTTTAAAGTTCCATTTTAACCTATTCCTAAAACAGGTTAAAACAGGTTAAAATTCCATTTTAACCTGTTTTACTAAAAAGTGTTACAGTGAAGGTGGTAACCCTAGAAATAATTTACTTTTTGAGTTCGAGCTATTTATTGATATTTTGTAGTAAAACTTAATTCTATTTCAAAAAATTAAAAAAAAAAATCTTTCAAAAATTATTTTTGCCTTGATTATCCAAAAATAAATTTGTTAAACTTCAAACAACGGGGTGTATTTAAAAACATAATATCTCACTATATAATAACTCTACCGCTTTGAAATTTTGCAGAAATGTTTGTTATATATAATATTTTCATTTGTCATTGAATTTTTTGATTTGCCTTGATAACTCTAAAATTATGCAAAATGTTTCAGAGTTTATTTATGAAGTCACTCAAATAAGTACTAAAATTCATATAAATCAGAAATTTTCTCATTATATAACAAAATCTTATGAGAAATGATTTATCAATATCTTATAAAAATGCCCTGAAAATTTCAATTCATAAATCCATACCATTTTTAGAAAACCATGTTTTGAAATGTGGAATGTCTCGAAAACTATTAAACCTGGGAAACGAGGCTTTTAATAAAGTATTTTAAAAATAATGCTTAAAAACCACCAGGTATATATGAAGTTTGTTTTTCATTTGCAACCTCAACATCCACTATGCCTTTTTTAACTTTTCTTAGTTTTTTACGCTGTTTTATAACCATATTAGAAGATTTGAGCTTCATATATTTAACACGCTTATTGTCAGCTTCCATTAGTTTCTTAGAAGTTATTTGTCCTTTAATTCCAAAACTTTCTAAAACAGATTTTACTCCTTCCCCACCAACATTAAAATGAAGAACTGCAGAATTAATTGCCAATTCAAAAGTTCTTCTGGATAAGAATACATTTTTAGGACAGCGAGTCCATATTATTGCGTTAAATGCTTCGTTTGCATTTTGTGTTTGTCCGTGGAGGCATTTGGTTAACAGTTTATTATCAGATAAATCTTGAAAAATTGGTTTCAGCTTTAAATGGTAAATTATCCATATTGGTAAATTAATTTTATCTTTATAAAACTTAGTACCATTTAGTTGATCAAGTTGCCACTTACCCCAAAAATTTTTATCTCTGGGACACATAGCATGGCGACACGCAGGATTTTTAAGTGCGGTGCAATGCTAGAGAATGGCTCCTATAGCTTTCTTCATTGCGTATACATTATCAGAATTTATCCGAATAGCAAGACCGTAGTAGTTTTGCATGAAATTAATAATAGTATCAGTAAGTTTCCCTTTACCATGTATTGGAGTTTTTGTCCCATTAAAGTTTTTCACTAAATTTCGAACTCTAGTACCAAGTTGCTTTTGTACATGTCCAATATGTTAACTCCATTCTCTTTGTAAGGATTAGATTCAACAACTTCTTTAAAAGAAGTATCTCCATCTCCTAAATATTGGGGATAAATTATATTGTTTTTTTGGATGGAACGTGCAAAAATTTGAATAGCACCGGCAGCTTCCATGGCACCAGAAGATTTAGTATGGTTTTTATAACAATCATGATTTACTTTCCATCTACCATGTTCAGGTGTACCTTCCTTGGATCTCCACATTGTACAACCTTTACAGTGTTTTGAGAAAGCCTGATAATCTAAAACTTTATCACCAACAACAGCTGTAACTACACCATTCAATGATGCATGACCTCTCTTCTGCCAAGAACCATCTATTGTAACGCGTTTGCAGACTGGCTGACTATTTGCTAGAAAAAATGCACTAGCAGCTCTTTTCATTGATACTTCAGTTTTCTTAGCATATGCAGTTGAACCACTGTTGTCATTCAAGTTGTCAAAAGCTGATTCACCAATACCATACATGTTAAAACAGTTAGTAACATTTTCAATGCTGCCTTTCCCCGACCAATCTCACGAAAACTAATGACTGCTCGAATATTTGACTCATACAACTTGCGACCACGTTTAGTTTTTCGATTAAAATTGTGGCACTCGTTACTTGTGAAACAGGAGTTAATCCAACCACAGCTCATACATTTCAATTCTAATAAATGAGCAAATCCCATTCTTTTTTTCAGGTTATCAATAAATTCTATTCGTTGTTTGTTATCACATTTAGGACAGTACGGGTAATTGGTAAAATTTGCTCAATATCCATAAACATAAAATATTTACTATCATCATTATTAATAGATTCAGTTACAAAACCTGTAGTTTTAAGTTTCCTGGAGCTTGCACATTCAGTTTCTAAATCTGCTTTAGTTTTGGTTTTTCTTTGGTTTTAACCATTAAATTTTTTTCTTTGGTTTTAACCATGTGGCGATTCTTTGGTGGTATTTTTTTCTTTTTTCTTTGCAAAAAATGTTTTGTTGAAATCATTTTTACTAACTAAAATTTAAATAATAAAAAATTCAGATAACAGACTTCAAAACAAAAAAGAAATTAGCCTTCGATAAGCAATTCAAATCACCAGACACACGTCATGCTTATCCTTTTAACTTAAAAAATGTTTTAGTTTTTGAAGTATAGCTAATAGTCACTTTATAGCTTTTAAGTATAACCATAAAAATACAGGCACTATGAAATCAGTTGCATCAGTTGCACACCGACAGAGAACTTAGTGTTTTATATCGTAATTTAAGCTACTTCTGTAAGAGAGCTACAGTTTGCACATGCTACAATTTAAAGCGATATATGTTTTCCAAAAGCACTAGCATGGTAAACAAATATTTGTGTATTTTATTATTTTGGTCTTTTATTTGTTTCTATAGTAATTAATTTTAATTTAAGGACTTCCATGATGCAAAACTTCTTTTTAATAATGCAGAATAAAATCGAAAAGAATTTCTGTCGAGTACCTTTTTTATAAAGTCAGTACATTGTCTTTATAAAAACAATAAAGACGTTTTATCTTTTTTATAAAGAGAATGTACTGACTTTTTATGTATACTAATATTTTCCCTTTAAATCTGAAATGTAACTTAGACTATTTTGCTTTTAAATAATAAATAACTAGTAAATGTCAGTAACAGAGCAGACATTGTCAATAAAATAAATTTTTCATGTCAATAATTTTGGGTAACATACTTAACATGTATGCTGTAGTTATAGTACCAAACATATTTCATTACAAAAATAGAATTTGTTACAAAAATAATAATAATTCACAAATATTATTCACAAAAATTATTGGGACTCATTACTTGACGATATCCAAAAACATTAAAAAAAGTAAGTAAGTGCAATACAAAATCTATTTTCTACATCTCTAATGATTAAACTTAAATACTTGTTAAAGTTTTATAGATTTTGCGACATAAGAAATTGACTCGCTAAAAAAGAGTTGAAGCTCGGCTGCAAACTTTGAAAAAATTAAAGATACTAGATGACAACTAACAGATGCAACAATTTATTTTTTACAAATTGCTTTTGAGATAAAAATCAGAAAACCTGAAAGATAAGTAATTATAATAAGCGTCACTATTTCATCGTACATCATCAAGAAACAATGGCTGGCAATTTCCACACGATCCCTCTGGTGTAGAAAGCTCGTGCAAATACAATGGTAATAAAATAAATGAAAATATAACGCATAATCCAGGACCGGATTTAACGGTCTATGTTGTTACTGATTAAGACATATTTGAGGAGTTAAAAACACAATAGATTTTGTAGCAAACAGGAGTTTATTTTTCCGAAAATATATTTTTTTTAAATCAAATTTTAAAATTTATAATATCGCAAATATATTAAAAACCCAATAGGTTTTGTAGCGAACAGGAGTTTTTTTTTTTCCGAAATTATATATTTTTTAAATCAAATTTTAAGATATATAATAAAAGTTGTTATCAATTGTTAATCATGAGGTAAACACAAGGGGAATTAGGACAATGTTTTTTAAGTGCAAAAAAGATATATATAAAAAAAAAGAAAATGCCCTCAAACTTATTAATCCAAACGCACTAATAAATTTTTTTAGATGAAAATGTCATTCTCAGTAAAGGTTTTAATGACTGATCATTTAAATCAACAAATATTTGAAAGCCAATAATATACAGTTTTTAAATTTTTGCATTATCTTTTTTCAAAAGAAAAATTTTTTCAATTTTAAACATTTTTTCAATTTTAAACATTATTGTTCGAATTTTAAATAAAAATTATGAAATTAATTATTGTGGGAATTAAAAGATGATTTTAAAATCAAGTTTTAATTAATTTATTTAATTTTAGTTTTACGGAAACCTGGCGTAGGCGTGGTGAAAAAAAAAGGTGTGGTGAAAAAAAGGTGTAGTGAAAAAAAAAGTCAAGTTAAAGAAGTTCCACATTAGTTTACTTAAAACGTCATTGTGGTGGACGTAGATATTTTTATTCACAATTCAATCAATTATAATTTGCGAAACGATCTCTGTGTAAATGAAATAGATTGTGAATTATTAAGCACTAAATTAATAAAGAAAACAGCAAAAAAAAATAAAAATAATTGTAAACGCATATAGACCATTATTTATTACTATTATCACAACATATTGACCATTTTTTGTTAATTTAAAAATTTTTTTTAACATATATGAATAAAACGCAGTCATGTCTACTTAGTTAACTAAACGTACTTAGGAATCTGTGCATTGACCTGAAAAACCATGCCTGGATAAATGTTAAAAATTTTATAAACACTCTTTTTAAAAATAATTCGACAATAAGCAAACCAACGAGAGTGAACGATTCCTCTACATTTTTTCTTAGTTGTTTAGGTGCTCCGAGAAGTCCAAACGGTCATATCACAAAGCACCGCGGAATAGCATTTAATCAGGAAGTTTACGCCTCCTTCCTTACCAATGATGCATATATGACTAGAACCGACAATGAACATCAGACCTCCAGTTCTGAAGCATCTACTCACTGAATCACTGTTGCTAAAAATTGAGGAAACTCAATCAAATCGCGGAAGACCATTAGGTCTCGTCACTAAAACCCCATACAATATTTTTACGTATAAAACAAAGATAGATTTATCTCCTAAAATATTTTAATTCTAAATTAACAAAATAGTTCACAAAAACCCAACAAAATATTTAGATAATAAATTAAATTTACAAAGCAGAAAAATAATTTATCCTTCAGACTCTATTCAATATCTTGGGATTAAAATTGATTCTAATCTTTCTTTTCAAGGCCATCTAGATGACTTAATGGAATCCTAGTTAAGTCTGCCATTATATATATATATATATATATATATATATATATATATATATATATATATATATATATATATATATATATATATATATATATATATATATATATATATATATATATATATATATATATATATGTATATATGTATATATATTTGATATATATATATATATATATATATATATATATATATATATATATATATCAAATATATATCATAAATATATCAAATATAAATCATATATATATATATATATATGTATATATATATATATATATATATATATATATATATATATATATATATATATATATATATATATATATATATATGTATATATATATCAAATATATTTCATATATATATCAAAATCAGAAAAACATAAACAAAATTATAAAACTTATTTGAAAAACTTCGCAAAAGTGCAAAAAGAACCTACTATTCAAACTTGCTTAATAAATATAAGCACAACTCAAAACGTGTCTTTCAAAGCATGAAAGAGGTGTCTGTAAAACTTAAACCAAATAAAAATTTACTCCCAAATTTTATACAAATTGACAAAAAATAAATAAATGACTCAAATGATATTGCATTTGAATTTAAAAAGTTTTTCTCCACTATCGGGACAAATTTAAGCGATAGTATTTCATTCATCAAAAGCTCTAACCTAAATTTTATTCAAAGTCATTAAAAGCTAAGAGTTAGCTTTTAATGATTTTGAGGTTGCTTTTAAGTCATTAAAACGAAATAAAGCTACTAAATATGATGAAATTAACACAAATATTGTGATTAATTCCTACGATGCTATAAAAGATATTTTTTATAAAATCTTCAGGGCATCCATTGCACAAGGTCCTTTTCCAGATAAACTAAAAATAGCAAAAGTAACTCTAATCTTCAAGACAAGGGATTGTACAAATATAACAAATTATCGCCCTATTTCAGTTCTTCCAGTTTTTTCAAAAATTTTAGAAAGAATAATGTACAACCGAATTTAATCTTATCTTGTTGAAAATAAAATTCTATATGAAAACCAATTTTGTTTCAAAAAAAATAATTTAACCGAGCATGCCATTCTTCAACTTACACGCAATATAACTGATTCATTTAAAGACTCTTGTTTTACACTAGGAGTATTTATTGATTTATCCAAGGCATTTGATAACCGTCAATCGTCAAATCCTGTTAAAAAAACTAATACCATATGGTATTAAAAATAAAACCCTATTATGGTTTGAAAGTTATCTTACTAACCGTAAACAGTTTGTTTACAATAACGATTATATATCTCATCTATTAATGAATATAACATGTGGTGTTCCACAAGGATCCATACTTGGTCCTCTTATTTTTTTAATAAACTTATACATAAATGATCTTCATAAATCATCAAATTTAACAACAATAAATTTTGCAGATGACACAAATTTGTTTTTGTCTCATAAAGATATTAATATGCTTTTTAATAATATAACAAATGAACAGGGCCGGATTTAGGGAAGGGCTGAGTGGGCTGCAGCCCAGGAACCCCCACAAATTCGGGGCCCCCACAATTTTATGATATTTAAATTAGAGTACTGAAAAAATATTTTATATATATTTGCTATGTGATTTTGCATTAAGTTATACCACAAAAAGTCATAAAATACGTACCCTATCTTCTTTATAAAGTGGATAAGTGTATTTTATACGGCATCAACAAAACGTTATGAACTACTGATTAAAGTTCTAAGTTTAGAAAATACCAAAACTCGTATCCATGTACCACAACGAGTTAATACTACACGATGGTCATGCAGATCTGATGCAACAAAAGCTCTTATACTAGGCTATAAACAATTTAAAAGTACTCTAATTCAAATAGCTGATGACTTTGAACAAACAACAAAAACGCGTTGCGATGCAAAGTGTTTATACAACAAATAGTGCACACTTGAAACTGGAATTTACACGGTTTTTTGGAATAATATCCTTTAAAAAGTAAATAAAACTAATAAATTACTGCAAAATGCGACATTAGACCTTAATACTGCAATATCTGCTATTAATTCTTTAAAGAATTTTATTCAAGCTAAACGTGATAACTTTGATCAATATGAAAAACAAGGAGCAGAAATTTCGAAAACAACAGATTATTTGAAACACCGTTAACGGCAAAGAAATATCCGTTTAAATCCAATGCATTTTTATGAAACACCCGAGGTAGATTTAATTTCTTCTCAAAAATTCAAAATTCAAAATTTTTATCTGTAATTGATACTTTTATTTCTAACTTGGATAGACGATTGTGTGCTTATGAATTGGTATACGAACGATTTGGCTTTCTTTGAAAAATAGAACAACTAAGTAACCAAGAAATTGAAAATGAAGCAATTAAACTTGTTAAAATTTACCAGGATGATATTGATGAACACTTAGAAAACGAATTTATTCAATTTAAAGAATTTTATAAACAATTTAAAGATGAAAGCAGTGAATTTCACAATATTAGTTAAGAACATTTAATATTAATGCGCAGTATTTTTTTTTTTGCCATATTAAAGTATAAAATATTAATTAATAAGGAAGTAAAAGATTGTTTTCCTAATGTTGAAATAGTTCTTCGTATTTATCTTGTTATTATGATTACAAACAGCAGTAGTGAAAGATCATTCTCTAATTTAAAGCACATAAAAATTAGAGTGCGTGCTTCTATGGACGGAGACAGGCTCAATCAACTAGCGATAATGAGCTCTGAGTCTGATATTTTAAGAAAACTTGATTTTCAAAACGTTATTGATAAGTTTGTACAAATAAAATTAAGAAAAGTTCCCGGCATTTAATTTTAATTACTTGACATTATTATTTTTTTTATTTTTATTTATTATTTTTCATTTAATTACTTACACTGAATATTATGATAATATTACTTAATATACTAGTTATACTCGATTTGATTGTTTTTATAATTATTTATTATTAAATAGTATTTAATTTTTACTAGTGTTACTACTACTAAACATAATAATAGATATTATTCAATAAGTAAAAAAATATATTTCCTTATTTGTTTATAAGGGGCCCCCACAGTATATTCCGCCCAGGGGCCACCACATACCTAAATCCGTCCCTGCAAATGAATTAAAAAAAGTTTCTGTTTGGTTTAAACAAAATAGATTGTCTCTAAATATAGAAAAAACTAAATGGACACTTTTTTATCTACCTTTAAAAAACCAGAAACTGCCCCACATCATGCCAGACCTTTTAATTGATAATATAATAATAAAAAGAGAAAAAGTTACTAAATTTCATGGAGTATATCTTGATGAAAATCTATCTTGGAGAAATCATATTGATAATACCTCCAATAAAATTCTCTATAAAGCAAGAAATATATTAAATAAACACCAGTTAACACAATTATATTATTCATTTATAAATTGTCATATTACCTACGCAAATAATGTATGGGGAAGCACTCACAGAACAAAGCTTAAATCTCTTTACCTTCATCAGAAACACGCAACTCGCGCAATAAATGTTAAAAGTCGGTTTTTTCATACGAAACAACTTTTTAAAAAAATGAATATTTTTTTATCTTATTGCCCTATTTTGTGTTAAAAGCAAAGACCAGTTTTTTGTTTCTTATCGAGGTCCGTATCTCTGGAACAAAATAGTCTTATCAAATTTGATTTTTCTACCCAACTGACTTTTGCTTCATTCAAACAGAAACTTAAAAAAATTTTATTTTTAATTGAAAATATCTTGATTTATTTTTAATTGCTTTTTTTGTTGTTATTGTTTTATTTTGTATATTATTTTGTTTAAAATTTTATTTTGGCTTTTTAGTATTTTATCTTGGTTTTTAAATATTTTTGCATAAAGGGGTCGTCCATAAATTACGTCACGCTATAAGGGGGAGGTGGGTTGGTAGTTTATTGACAACTCATACAAAACTTGCTTCTTAAGTGTTACGATTTTGTGACGAGGGGGAGGGGGAGGTCAAAATATGTCAAAAAATGCGTGACGTAATTTATGGACGATCCCAAAGATGTATATTATTATTTCACTACAGACATTGCATTTTTATTTAAAATTAACTATATATTGTAAAGGGCTTCATGACAAGATCCTCATGATCTTCTAGAAGTCCTGTCGTTACTCATGTAAAAGTTGTTAAATATATTTAGTTATTGTAATATTAAACGGCAAAATATTTAAATATATATATATATATATATATATATATATATATATATATATATATATACATATACTCTGCTAAATATATAAGGGAAGTGGGGGCATAACCACTTCCCCTATATATTTAGCAGAGTATTAGAAAAATATTATCTAATATGGCAAAAAAAGTACTACGCATTAGTAAAACAGTTTCCTTCATTTTGCTTATGTCAAAAGAGTGCCTTTTATGTTTCTGAGAAGTTGTACATAATAATGCATATTTTGATAAAAATTATTATATTTACATCATACTTTTAAAGACCTTTTTTTTGAGGATAAAGCAATATTTGATTTTAGTGTTAAAAATATGTGTTATCAGCATTATTTCATCAATTGAAAACCGTTTTTGATATCAACATAATCTAATAAGCAAGCTATGAAACTGTATTCTTTCAAAAAACTGTCTTCTGGGGTGGAACCGCATAGATGCACAGGAGGCACAACCGCATACTTTTAATATTTATCAAAGTTAAGTAATTACAAATAACAACAATTACAATCGTCACATTTGAATGCGTTCATGTAGAAACTTGAATAGTTTTGCATTGAGATGATAGAAAAGTTGTTAAAGATGTTAGAAAAGTTTTGTTTTGAGAAAAAGATGTTTGAAAAGTTATTTGTTAGAAAAGTTTTGTTAGAAAAGCTTTGTTAGAAAAGTTTTTTTTTTTTAATGAAAAGTTTTGTTTTTTGTTAGAAAAGATATTAGAAAAGTTTTTTTTTGAGATGTTAGAAATTAGATTTCGTATTTTTTTAATTAACTTTTATAAATGAGTTTTTGAATAAAAATAAAGCTAAGACTAGTCTTAGCTTTATTTTTATTCAAAAACTCATTTATAAAATTCGATATAGCCGACTATATCGTTATATCATTCGATATAGTCTATAGTCGTTATATCATTCGATATAGTCTATATCGTTATATCATTCGATATAGTCTATAGTCGACTATATCGTTATATCATTCGATATAGTCGACTATATCGAATGAGAAAACTGAGAATGTAAGTACAAGGAATGCCTACGCAGTATGCAAACGTGCAACAAAATCAACAAATAATCTGAGCTACGACAATTGTAAAGAAAACGTACCTAGAACAGTGTACCCCCAACGATTTTTGTGAGGGTGCGGTTGTGCCTCACAATGAGGGCAAAACCGTTTTTTACACAAAGTATAAATTTTGTGTAATTTAATTAATCATTTTAAATACGAAAATCTAATTTAGATTTAAAAAAACTTTGTCAAAAAAATAAATTAGTAAAAGTAAAGTAAATGTAATGTAAAAAGTAAAAGTAATGTGAACTCAAGCAAAATACCTTTTAAAATATTGATGGATGAAAAGAAATTAAATACAAGAATTTAGCAACACTAATGTGTAAGCATTGGTCAACTGATCTTGCATAAAAGTACAGAAAATTTATTTGAAAGTAAATTAGTAAACTGTTGTGTAAACTGCAATTAAATCAAGAAGTCAAAAAATCTATAGGATTACTCCGAAAAACGAAACAAAACAAAAAACAAAACAAAAAAAGTTATAAGGTACTGGTGATATCTCTTGTAAAGTAGTGTAACATATTTTCAGAGAAATACGAATCCTTGTCGTCAAAGTATTCAATTATGGCAACAACTGTACTAGATAAGTATCACTTATAAAATGAACTGTACCAGATAAATTAAAAATTTCTAAAATCGTACTAATATATAAATCAAGAATAACCTATTCTAAAACAACAAAAGAAACAACTTCAGGCTAATTCAACTTATTCTGTATTCTAAAAAACTTTTGAAAAAATAGTCTACAACAGGTTAAATATTTAAATATTATCAAAATTTTAGATAAACCCCAATGTGGTTTCTAAACGCGACGCTTAAATAGCAGAGTATTAATTACAAATAAAAAAACAAAGTTACTAAAAATATAGACGTAGTGTAATACTAAGGCGCCGGATTAGCACTGATTTATACGAATAATTTTTTTTTTTTACAGAAATTAAATTTAAAATGTGTTCATTATAGAAACTAACTTCAAAATATGTTCTAAAAATATTTATGCATTACCTCAACATAGTGATAAGCTTTTTTTTATTATTACTTATTATAGAATTACTTAATAAAAATATACTTAATCATTCAACAAAATTGGAAAATTACTCTTTCGTAAATTTACAGCTTCAGAACGCAATAGGTTAATTTCAAGAGACTGAGCTCGTGTTAAATCCACCAATTTTCTTCTTGTTATTATTTCAATCATTTTTTTCTCCTTTTCTTCCTTATCAACTGTTGCGTCTTTTAAAAAAAAAAATTTTCTTAAAGAATTCTAAAAATAAGCAACAACGAAAATAAGATAATATATCCAAGTTACCATCTCCTTTGTTAACATTTCTTCTTTCTTCTACCGAGACCGCTATTTCTTGGAGATCAATTTTTAAACAATCGTTTGCATCAACTTTTTCTTTTATTTCTTGGCGAAGAGCTTTTACAACACGCTTTTTATCTTTAATGCTTCGCTGATGAATCTTTATATTAAAAAAAAAAGATAAATTGTCAAATCTTAAAATTAAAAAAAACTAATTATGTCTATTGAGGATAGAATATGTTAAGAGTTTCTTGTGCATCTTATATTAATTTTTATAAAAAAGAAAATTTTATAGTACAATGATAACTTGTGCACTTTAAAATAAAATTCATATAAAACCTTTTTGTACATTTCCAAAGTATTTTCAAGAGTATCTATTTCTTGCTGCTTGCTTAGCTTTTGATCTGTGTCACTTAAATATAATTGCAGTTCTTTTGTAACTTTAAGTAATTGCAAGTCATGAGCCACAGTTTGAAGGTCTTCTGCCTGCATAAGCATTTCTTTTAGCTGCCATTCCAACAGGTGAATACCTTTTCTAAAATCCTTACTTTCACGCATGCTTGCTAACTTGGTTTGACCGAGCGCCTTAAAACACAATGCATTTACAACAAATTTTTAAAATACATTTATGTAACTAAAGATCATTACTTTTTTGCATTAAGCAACTGTAATTCGTGTATAAGAATGTATAATGTATTGTGTTATTCTACTTATTTATTAATAAAATACCAAATGAAAAATATATTTTCCACCAAAATTACTTATTTTTTAATGAAAGGTGAACATTGAACAAACGCATTTGTTATTTTATTATTCTCTCTCTCTCTCTCTCTCTCTCTCTCTCTCTCTATATATATATATATATATATATATATATATATATATATATATATATATATATATATATATATATATATATATATATATATATATATATATATATATATATATATATGTATATATATATATATATATATATATATATATATATATATGTATATATATATATATATATATATATATATATATAATATATATATATATACATATATATATATATATATATATATATATATATATATATATATATATATATATATATATATATATATATATATATATATATATATATATATAGAGATAGAGAGAGAGAGAGAGAGAGAGAGAGAGATACAGGTATATAAAACCTTTATTGTGGAATTCAAATTCTCAACAACAGAGCGATGAACTAATATGCATTCTGTATAATCAGGAACCAAATCACAAATACCAACTTCTACTTGACCCTGCTTCAGTAACAACTGTACTTCAATGTTTAAATTGAACTGTAGTCTTTCATCTCGAATTCTACAAAAGATGATTAAATTTTTCAAAAAGATATAATAAAGTTAGCAATCTTTAATAGCATAACAATTGATTTAAATGTATTTTTTAAAAAGTTAGCTGATGCATAGCTTACTTGAGATTTAGGAAACTCCCTTAAACCGAAAAGTAAACTAAGTTTTTGAATGTTATAATTAAATTGAAAATATATAAAAAAAGAAAACTTTTTAACTTTTTTGAATTAAATGTCGTGGACCATTTAGGTATTGAAATTAGACATTTAGACTTTTGTTTTTTAGCTTCAAACTTATGATTTTCATAAGCTTAAAATTTTCTTAAAAGCATAGAAAAATAGCTATAGTATAAGCTAACAAGGATAACAATCTTCACTAGCTGTTTTTCATATTCAATAAAAAACTAAAAGGTTAACTTACTTTTGAATATTCTCAGATGTTTTTTCTATTCTAGACTTTAGTTCACTATCATACTCTTTTTTTTTCTGCAGAAAAGTATTTATCTGCGCTAACACTAAAGCTTTTGACTTCAACTATAAAAGTTTAAATAAAAAAAATTAATCAATAAAACATTTTATTAAAAATGATTTTAGAAAAGAAAATTTTTTAGAAAAAAAAATTAAAAAATGGACAGAACCAAAAGTTTTATAAAAACAATGTTTTAATAATTATTTAGCAAAAATAAAACTTACTTGTTGTTCTTTCTCAAACTTTCCTCTTCGTAATGTTACTAGCTTTGACCAGGTCTCAACTAAAATTTTCTCTGGTTTATTTTCTAATGAGTCTAGTCCGTTTAATGTATCTTCTACTGAATGACCAACTGCATTTACTGCAAGTGAAGAGGGTACTCTTAATTCAAATCTGTTTTCCTCTGCCAAGGATATTTGATTATCAATTACTGCTTTTAAAGTTCTTTGCACTCTAAGTGTGAAATTTCATAATTTTTTATTTACAATGGTGTGGAACTTATGAGAATTAAAAAATATATTTAAAAATTTGTTTTTATTTCTTTAATTAAAGTGTGTATGTGTGTTTACACTTAAACTATGACTTGAACTAACTTGTTTAAAATATGATGAACTTTTTCAACACTAAGCTACTTATCTGTTTTAATCTACAGCAATTTCAATTTCAGCCATACAACATGCAAAATATTTAAGACTGATTGAGGCGCAGCAACAGTTGCAAAAATACAAAACAAACATCCAACTGATATTAACCTCCAGCAATCTTTAAGCAAAAACTTTTTCATGCAAATGGTCATTTTCCCCACTCACTGCAGAAATAGAGAAGGAAGACCATCAAGCACACTAGATTTGTTAATCACCAATGAACCTGACTGCATAGATGATCTATATGAAGGTAACTTGCTTGGTTACACACCAGCAGGAGAAAATCACTGCTTTCTCATTGGCTAATTTGCTACAAACAGCACTTCTGTTAAAGAAGAACAGAAAAGATTTATCTGGAGTAGGGCAAACTATGAAGCAATCTCAACACTAATCACATCCAATGACTGGGTGACAATTTTGAACTCTGGTTTAGTAAACAACAATTATCAGATGTTTGTTGACAAAATTAAAGAGGCGGTCACCCTACACATATCTTCCACTAAAACACTGTTCAAGCAACAAAAACAACCATGGAATACATCAGAAGTTAAAAAAGCAGTGAAAAAGAAAAGAAACCTTTGGCGAAAACATATTGCAACTGGTTGATGGACTCACATAGAGATTCGAGAAAAGTATAAGGCAGCCTGCATGGAGCTAAGATTGTAAGATCAGCAGTTGTTAAGTACAAAAATGAAATTGCAAACTGTTTCAAAATCAATCCAAAATGTCTTCATAACCAAGTCAAACAGAAGCTAATAGCGAATGAAGCGGTGAAATCACTGGAAAACAAAAATGACAATTTTACAACAGACAGTCATAAAATTTCTCATTTACTTAACCTACATTTCCAGTCTGCATTTGTTGTTGAACCCTTACATTAGATGCCAACCTTTGAGAATCAAACAGAAATGGAATGTGTCCTGAGTGAAGCAGAAATAACCACTAAATCTGTGCAAACAAAGCTAAAAGAGCTTATTGAGACAAAGTCAAAAGGCTATGATAACATACATCTACATGTTCTTCGACACTGTGACACTGCGTTAACCAGGCCACTAGCTATAATTTGAAAAAAACGCTGCCTGAAAGCAATGTCCCTAACCTGTGGAAGCTATCAAACGTCACTCCTATATTTAAAAATGGAAGCCAAAGAAAATGCAAAAATACAGACCAGTTTCTCTCACATCGGTACCCTGTATAATAATGAAAAGTTTAATACATAAGTGAATCATTAAACATTGCCTTGAAAATAGGCTCTTCACTAAATCTCAACATGGATTTCTTCCGAGACGCGACTGTACAAGTAATTTACAAGAGATACATGACATCTTAAAAGAAGCACTATTTCAAAACTATAACATAGACATAATTTACACAGACTATGTTAAAACTTTCAACAAAGTACCTCACCAGCATCGTCTTCTAAAACTTAAAGCCTATGGCATACATGGTGCACTCCTGAATTGGATAACAGACCAGTTAAAAAAACAAAAACCGAGGGTGGTTATCAGAAATAGCAGGTCTGAATGGGTAAAGGTTACTAGCAGAGTTCCACAAAGGTTCAGTGTTGGGCCGCTTCTATTTCTGATATATGTAAATGACCTTCCAGATAACATGGTGCATCATATAAAGATCTACCCCGATGACTGTTAGATTTTAGAGGTCATCAAAACAGAAGATGATGCAATAAAACTACAACTAGACATGCAGTCGATTGATCCAAGAAGTGGAAGTCATTCATGCTGATCACTCAAATAAGTCACTGTGCCTTTACTCAATGCTTGACAGAGACATCTATTAAAAAGAACTTGGAACAACAATTATTGAATGTGACTTAGATATCCTAACATCAAACAACCTAAACGTTAAGCATTAATTAGAAGCTGCAGCAGCTAGATCAAATCAAGTACTTGGCTGACTAAAAAAACCATTTTGCACTAGAGGGATAATGTTATGGAGGGTACTCCACACAACATACATTAGGCCTCATCTTGAGTATACTATCCAAGCCTAGTCTCCTCACCTAAAAGTGACATAAAAATACTTGAATGCATTTCATTCAACAGAGAGCAACCTAAACTATAAGCAAGATAAAGCATAAAAATTATGAGGATAGACTAGTCATACTCAATCTTACCAATCTCTAGAAGACGAAAAAGGGCTGGCCTGATTCACCAACATAAAATTACAAATGGAATAAAAAAAGTTGAATTTGTAGTTCTGCAAGTAAATGCACAATCATTATTGGAGTATAATCTGCATGGACATAATTAATAACTAACACAGCAAAATAATCGGGTTGTTAACAACTGGAATGGGCTACCAGCGAACGTAGTCAATGCAAACTCAATTAACTTTTTTACAAGTTGATTTGACGTGCTTTTAAAGCTAACCAGGACACATTGTGTGTCTCAAACTACATCATCATAGTGGTGCCTGGTGCTGCACCACTTCATCAAAGTTTACAGCTAAAACTTTATTTTTATATAATGGTTTTGCTTGTTAAATTTTGATTTATGAATAAACAAATTCAAATTCAAATTCATGTGCGTATGATAACTGTTTATATGAAGCATAAAATGATTCATATTTAGTTTAATAATAATTTAAACCTTTAATTACTAACTACTTTTTAACTAAAAACACATAAAAGTTATATGAAATTGTACAATACTTACTGTGGTCTTTTTTTAAAAAGTTTGTACAAAAAATCAACAGTGAATTGATCAAGTTCTGGAAACTCTTTCCGAAATGTTTTATCTAAATATTTGTCTTCTGAAACTAAACTTTCATATGACATTCTTAAAGTATCCAATTCAGTTTGAACTTTTGAAATAAAGCTAGAACTAAGCTGTTTTTCTTCTTTTAACTGAATAAGTTCATTTAACAAATTATGTTCTTTAGCTTCCATTTCATCACTGATTGAAATCGATGCAGCTAAGCGCATCATTTTTAACTCTTCCTAAAAAGTAAAACTTATTTGTAGTTAAGTTTATAATTATTTAAACAATATTTAATATCATTGCCACCAAATGTTTTAACTTAGTCCATTTAATAACTTACAAAATTATTAAATGTTTAAAAATAAACATTTAAGAATTTTGTAAACTATTAAATGTTTATTTTTTAAAAAAAATTAGCACTATAATTTTTTATGCAGATGTGTCATTCAACATGATTGTTTAATTAGCAAGAAAAATTAAAATTTGTCTGATAACTTATACACCAGCCATTATGTATGTAAATAAAGTATGAAAAATAAAGTATTTGCTCAAACACATTTTATAAAAATTCAAAAACTGTAGCAATTCGAAAAAAAAAAAAAAAAATCACAAGGTAACTTCAGTCAAAGTAAAGTAGTTTATCTTTATCTATCTATTGTTATTTTTCTGTTAGAGCTTTTGTTGTTACAGATTTTGTGTGTATTTTGTGTGAGGAAAATAGAGGTAACACCACTTTTTCCCCTCCCATCGCTTAATTTTGTTCCTCAAATACATTCAAATTGACCTAGAAAACTTACTTGAGCAACAGCCATGTCTGCTTTAATTTTGTATTGAAATAATTGTTGAAGTTTTTCATCGAAATTGCTGATTGTCTCTTGGTTTAAAGTTTGAAGTTTTTTAAACTCTGCTTCTAATATTTTCTTGTATTTATCACGTTCCTCTTGCAACTAAATATAAGTTATAAAGTAAAAAAATCTTTTTCATTTTTAATTTGTAAACTTTAGGGTTGAAAATTTCCCAGAAATTTTTGTCTCGGGAGATTTTTTTATGGACAATTTTATGGTATGTTTGGGCGTTTGTTATGGACAATTTTATGGTAAAATATTGTGAAGCAGATCATAAAAATTTTAGAAAACCCCCTTTGAAAAATACTTTATTGGTATTTTGATGAGTTTGTTTATTATAACTATAAGTAGCAACTACAATAATTTGTATTCAAAATTTTGTAAAACTATTTTATCCTGTTATTTGCTAAGCATATTGATTGTTCATTGCCACATTTGTCAATATCTATTAAATTGACCTACAAATTAGTGAAAATTGTAAAATTATATATAAATTTGATTTTGTATAAATATTTGTAGTATTTTACCATTTTTTCTTGATTTAAAGACATTATTGAAATAAAAGGCAAAAAGTAAGGAAAGCTTTTTTTCTTAATTTGAACTATTTAAAAATAAAGTTAGCAGTAAAAATAAAGAACTAATGATTTTAAGGTCATAAACTCCAACGCTATGTTTGAATAAGTGCGTTTAAGTCGTACTGCAGTGGTTAGCACGCTTGCCTCAGAAGCTTAAGATCTGTTGTTCCACAACACCTCTGGACAAATTTTACAACATCAGTAAGGAAGGAGGCATAAACTTCCTTTCAAATGCTCTTCCACAGTGTTCTGTAATAAGATCATCTTGGGACACCAAGATGTCCTTACGGTCTTATAAATAATAAAAAAAAAGGTCCTTAAAAACTAAAATTCACCAGAATGAATTTTGTCAAATACCAGACAAGCTGACTAAATTCATCAAAAAACTTACTAAAAGTTAAAAATTGCCTTCTTTGAGGGGGTAAAACATCCCCTTCCCCCACACACCCTCCCCCTGAAATCGTCTTTGTATGCAATCTTTATCAAAGATAATAAAAGAAACAATAAAACTTATTAATCTAAAATAGACTTTATTCTTTGTATTTTTTGTGAATATTTTACATCATAGTTGAGAGAAGTAAAAGCTAAAAATATGTTATACACAAGTTCAAAAGGCAAGCTAACACAAAAAAAATCTACTTTTGTTGCTTTACAAAAGTGATGTAACATATAACAACTTAAGCGTTTTATTGCTTTTTTAAAAAAATGAGCAATAATTAAATTAACTATAAAAATTTGACTAAAAGATGTGCATTTTTTTGCTTGTGGCTCTTTATTATTTTATATTTTTTATTGAAATATTTAAAGAATACCTAAATACTACGATGATAAAACACATATTTTTGAAACAAAGAAATTAATTTTATATAATTATATAATAACTATGAAGTTAATTGCTATAAAAATTTAAAGAAATTTTCAACCCTACCCATAACCCAATGCGTCCTACTTAACACTGGTAACCCTAGTAAACACTGTCCACCCTCTGATAGGATATGTGATACAATGGCTATATTAGACTACTATTGTAACTTACTGACAATAAATATTTTTAATATATTTTTCGTGCTTTAGCTTTCAAAAAATTTAATTTTTGATAAATGATAATAGTGCTTGCAGACAATCACATATTGGTTTTTTATTTTCTGTTACTGATGAACCACAACTTCTTCAAATATACACCGCTATGACAATACAGATATTGTCTTTTTGATGGATGTCCTATCTGTGTATACCATATACCGTATTACCCAACTATGCACACAACAAATTACCTCACTTTTTAAAACGTTTTCTCACTTTTCAACTCCATGCTGAGTAAAAACATTACTGACAAAGAAACTGCCTTCTTACCATACCACACACCATTTTACTGCAATCTATGAAAAAAAATATGAACCAATGCCTGTCATTCAATTTTTAACTGAAGTTGAAAAATGAATTCAAATATCTCTAAAATCATTCATACGTTCTTGTTTTCATAAAATCTAACAATAATAGTAAAAAAACATTACTACTTCACATAAAGCTGATTATTTCCACCTTGTTTAATATGTTTTACAAAATCTTTTATAGAAAAAAATATATAGATTTGAGAAAGAACAATTTGTACAACAATATTAAATCTAAACTAATCTAAATAGAAACCATAGAAACTTTATTTTAAAAAGACTTTTTGACAAATGAGACTGAAAAAGATGTTTTTGTATTTTATGATAAAACTAACAACTAATACAAATGTTTAAAAAAGTTGATTAGATGGAAATAATCTATTGAACAAAAAAAATTAAAAGTTGTTAACAAATTTAATCCAGTGTAAAAACTGATTTTTGAACAAGCCTTTTACAATCAAAAAAATTGCTTGCAATCTTCTTTCACATAAAAGACTTAATCTCAATTGAACAATAATAATAATTTATTTGAGTAAATAATAAGTAATAATAATAATGCATTATAACAGTGATCAGGGATTAACTCTTCAACACTCTCCAATATAATGATCAATAAAAGTGCAGTACCTCACAACAGTGATGGCTAACCAACGTTTGTGTAAATCATTATAAATGTATTTCTCTTTGTAAATGCATTACCAGCAAACATTATGTAGTGGAATTTCAGTGGATCTATATAGGGATTTTGAGTAGTTCACTGTAATTTTGCTCATTGGTTACTTAGTAGACTATCATTAGCAGCTGCTATAAGTGGCTAGCCAATGATTAGTCACCATATCAAATGTTTGTAAGTTGATGACTACCCAATTATAGCAGATGCAACTAATGGTCCACTAAGTAACCGATGAGCAAAACTCCAATAAACCTCCCAAAATGCCTTTATAGTTCCATTGCAAATCTACTACGAAAATGGTTGCTGCGTTTATACTGTACCTTGTATATTGTAAAAAAAAAAAAAAAGGATAATGTATAATAAAACTTAATGGTGACAAAATTGTTGCAATATTAAAAGCAATTAAGCAAGAATTTTTTCAAAACACTTGACAAAAATATTATTATAAAATTTCATTAAATGTAAATTTAAAAAATCTTGGAATTATGTTTTTTTTAAGTATTTATCAAAAAAAAAAAATTATAACAAATGATTGAAACTTGCCCTGCTACTCCTAAGAATACATAATAACTTTGAAAATATTTTTTTTAAAGAACAAAAAGTAAATTAAACTTTAAATATAAAAACAAATAACTGTTTGCTTTTTCTTTTCATATTCCTTTGCAAGTTTGCATTCTTCATCAGACCATTCAATTTCTGGCTTTTCCATGAAGCTTGGTTTTTGAATATCGTAGTTAAGCTCCATTTCATAGCTTGCTTCTAACTTTCCACCCATCATTACATCAAGAGCATGTCCACGGTTATTATCAATGTTTGTTGAATTTTTTTCTAAAATTTTTTTGACAAATCAAAGAAATAAAAAAAAAAAATGTATGCATGGAAAAAAAGGATGAATAAAAAATATGTGAAAAAAAAAGAATATATGTGAAGAAAAAAATTGTTTGTTTCTATATAAAATGATATATTTGAAATTTTTTTAATATAAAAAAATAAATGTTTATTTTATAATAATACAAAAATTTTTTAATTAAAGTATTTTGAAAAATTTATTTACCAAAAGTTTAATTATTTTTTGTTAATAGAAAAATCTTATCTAAACATTTTTCTGCATACATTTTTCAATTATAAATATATTTAAAATTTTTTTAATTAAAAATTAATTTAAAAATTTTTTAAATTATAAATATATTTTAAATACTGCTCTTGATTACCTTTTTGTTTACCTAAAGTTTATTGTATGTTTTATGTAAATAAAACTATATGGTAACATTCATATTTTATTTAAACATAGCTAAAATAATTCAAAAAAATTAAGTAAATAATTAAATAATCATAAAATTAGTTGCATAAAAGTTTAATCGAGTTAAGGTTTAGAACACAAAAAATTAAAAAAATACAAATTTAATATTTAAAGTGTCTCGATAGCAAAAAAGAACTCTTTTCTGCATTGCCTTGACCAATTTCATGCACATCTCATGTGGCACTTTTAACCAGTACTAGTATTGGTTGATACGGTCATATAGAGCTTACAAAAAACAAGGCCTTTGTGGGAAAAACATCCCCATATGCCTAATGAGCCTCGACCACCTTGCCATCTTGTTTGTAAATAGCGCTTGCAATATTTCTTAGTTGCAAACCTTTTAACTTATATTCTTCCTTTGCGGTTCACAACTTGAAAATTTGACTCATCACTCCAAATCACTTTTGCCCAATCTTCAACTGCCCAATACAAATGTTTTTTGCACCATTTTTGTCTTTTGCGTTGGTCCATGATTAAAAGGATAGGTTTTTTTATAGCAATGTGAGACACAATACTTTTTTTTTTTTAATGTTCTTCTAACCAGTTCTTTGGTTACATTTTGATTAGAAAAGGATTGGTTGAATATTTGAGCTAGCTTTTTGTTGCTAAGCCTAGGATTTTTTCTACTGGTTCTGAATATACTAATTTTGTCATGGTTACTTAGCTTTAGTGGTCTTCCAAAACAAGGCATGTCAGCGACGTTACCTGATAGCTCCCAGGTTTTAACTGTATTTGCGCATGCAAAATTCAGAAACACCTATAAGTTTACTAATTTCAATGTTGTTAAGATTCTTTGATTTGACCAGTCCAATTATGGTTTTTTGATTTGACCAGTTATTCTTTAGATAATTTTTTGAAATTAAAATATTTTTTTGTAATTTTAAAATTAATTTTTTATTTAAGAATCATGAGTACCCTTTATATTTACAATTTATAGCAGTAATTAAGTACAATAATTAGTTATTGAGCATGAAAAATGCAAATTAATTAACTCAAACTTTTATGTCATAAGTAGAATACATTGTATAACAATTAATTGGTTTTACAGAAGTAACATATTGGGTTATAACATAAGTTCGTATAGTTTTTTCATAAAGATTTATTTGAAGAAAAAACAATAATTATAATAATAAATTAATCAATGATATATTCTCTGTTACTGTTTACGACCTCCTCCTATCTCTCGACCAATTTGTTGATGCCGTTTCCCCAAAAATTGGTCGGTCTGATGTCGAAGAAGTTTTGTTCGAGCATTTCCCAGTGCACCATGCCTTCCCAGTCACACCAAACGCAAATCATGGCCTTTTTTGGGTGAAGATCTTGCTTGACTTTCGGCTTCAGCGTCTCTCCTGGGGCCACCCACTCCTTTCTTTGCTTCACATTGACGTACAGACACCATTTCTCATCTCCCGTGATGATTCAATACAAAAAGCGCTGTTTGTGTCCATGTGTTGCTCGGTGGACGGCATGTTGAGCAGCAATTTGAAAGCGTTTTTCTTTGTTTTCTTTGTTGAGCTTGTGAGGTACCCATGCTTCGAGTTTTTGAGTAAAACTAATTGATTGAAGGTGGCGAGAGATCGTCATTGCACTAATGTTCAAATTTTCAACCAATTCACGAGTTGTTTGGCGACCATCTTCCTTCAATAGTGCCTTCAGATGCTCTTCGTCAAATTCTGCAGGTCATCCGCTTCAAGGCGCGCCTTCAAGGTCAAAGTCGCCATTTTTAAACTTTGCGAACCATTTTTGTGCAGTAGACACATGTAAGACACCTTCCCCATACACACTGCATATGTCCCGAGTGGCTTTGGCTGCTTTTTGACCTCAATGAAAAGCAATGAAAAGCAGATGTCGAAAATGCTGATTTTTTCCTCCTGGTTATTTTTGGATAATTTAATTGTTCGTCTTTTTTCTGGCTCATTTTTGAGCCAGAAAAAAGACGAACAATTAAATTATCCAAAAAAACAAATAAAACTGTTTTGTAGACAAGAAAGAGCTCTTTCGAATGAATGTATACACTTTGCTAAAAAACAAAACAAATCATTGTAAAATACCTCTAACGCAAAACTCTACGAACTTATGTTACAACCCAATAGTATAGGTGAATTTTTTTTTGCAGAACGCAAAAAAAATAAACTTAAAATCTATATCCGTTAACCTTTAATGTTAAAAAAACTGCCACATAATTATAAAAATCTCGATTAAACTTTTGTGCATAGCTGTACATTATTTTATATTAGAGGTGGTTTTCCATTAACTAACCATTAGTTTATTGTGCTTTGTCTTGATTACTAAATGCATAGTTAAAGATTTGACCTTACAACTGTTTGAGATTTAAAGCATCAAAAAAACACAGCACTAATATTTATTTTTTAGATTAAAAAACATTACATAAAAAAAAAAATTCATAAACCTGGGAATTAGCTGCAGCATTTTAAACTGGAAATGGTTATTAACAATAAAATCAACTTTAATTCCAGTTTTTTTGCAGTTGAAATAAAGATACACTTTATCAGTTTTTATTTGTGATATTTCAGCTAATTGCTGTAGTACTTGTATTAGTTTTAATGTTAAATCTTTATTATTTTGAGTGGTATTTTGATATGGTTATTCAAAAAAAGTTTTACTCTAAATATATAACATTAAACTGGTGAATATTGATTAGCTCTTGCAACAAAAACTGCTTAAATAACACTAAAATAAACTAAATTTTAAAAGAAACTCTTACAGCAGCTTCATATAATTGCTGTTTAAATCTATAACACATTTTTTCATTTTTTAGAGTGTGATTCATTTTTTGTAAAAATATGTTTTCCTATTCAAAAAAAATTTTTATTTACAACTCTCTCAACATTAAACTTCATAAAAACTATTTTACGAAGTTTCTTTTTTTTCTTTAAAAAAAATATTCTATAATTATAGTTTTTTTTCTATAATTATATCTTTTGTCTTTTTTTTAAAAAAAAAATTCTATAATTATATTTCTTTTTTTTCTTTCAAAAAAATATTCTATGATAGTTAGCCTTAAATGTAAGATAAAATCTCCTCTGTAACAATTAATGAACTTTATACAAACTTTTATATCAATTATACATGTTTAATTCAGTGTAAAAAGTGCTTGATTTTTTAACGAGCATTTAAAAATCTAAAAAATTGCAATCTTTAAATAATGATGGTAATAATTTATAACGAATATAATTACAAGTTATATAAAAAATTCAGTTTCTATATATAAATCTTTATTATACCCAAAACATTTTCACCCGAAAAAATTATAATCTTAATTTATGAAAGTTTTTTTATAAATCAACACAAAATGATCAGTAGCTGTTTGTTTAACACTTAAGATCTAAAATTGTTTTTCTATTACACATGATCAGCAATTATTGTTGCTTTGTTGTAAAAACAATATTTATAAAAGATGATATGCTTTATTATACAACTTTGTTAAAAATATTAATTGCTATAATAAATTTAGTGTTTGGCAAGGATTGATGGAAATTTTTTCATACTGTAAATTTTTATAAAATTAAGTTGAATAAAAAACATTTTTAAAAAATGTAATAAAAGATTAACCTTCATCTTTTTTTCTTTTAATTTCAGATTTTATTCTTTCTTCTTTGCTTATATACTTGTTAACTGAAATTTCATTGTCACGAACATCAAATATACGATCAGGTTCTTCATCACTATCAACTCCAACTTCAATAGTGTTTTCATTGAGATCTAGGTCTTTAAACACAATTAATAAAATGTGATATTAACTAAAAACGATATGTATGGTATGTATCAATATGTAACAAAATTTGATGCTTGAAAAATTAATCAAACAGGTTGGGTATAAATATTATAATATATAGACCATTTATACCCAGGTCCAACTAACTTTTTTTTCTAAGTAATACCATTGAGAGCTTTCTGAATTTTCGATTAAATTTTCTCTGATTTTTGTCATTATTGTTTACATATGCCAATGAAAACAAACAACGCTTTAGACATAGTCAAGAATAAATTTGATAAATTGGATCAAATATCAGAAGCAAGATCACAAAAAAATATTTAAAACAAAATTAAATTATGTACTCTTTTAAAAATTCAAAAATTAATTTATGCACTATATTGAAAATTTCACTATTTTTGCAAAAATGACTTAATAATATTAAAACTCAATTTGGGAATTATCTTTAAAAAAAAGTATAACAAATATATAAATAGGTTTTGTACTTAATGGTTATTTGTTGTTGTTTTGTACTTAATGGTTATTTGTTGTTGTTTTGTACTTAATGGTTATTTGTTCTTGTTTTGTACTTAATGGTTATTTGTTGTTGTTTTGTACTTAATGGTTATTTGTTGTTGTTTTGTACTTAATAATTATTTGTTGTTGTTTTAGAATGAAAAACCTTAAGAGCTTTAAAAAATATGTAAGCTTAAACACTTTGATTTAAAAAACATGTAAGCTTAAACACTTTGATTTAAAAAATATGTAAGCTTAAACACTTTGATTTAAAAAATATGTAAGCTTAAACACTTTGATTTAAAAAAAAAAAAAAACGCTTCTTCATAAGCTATGTTTTAAAAATTACCTGAAAGAAAAGAGTAAAGAAGTATGTAAGTTATAGAAGATTTAAGAAAAGCCTTTTTTATATTCTTTTCTTTCACTCAACCAAAATTTTTCATCAAGTAACTTGTCCACAAATTTGATCTTTATTTTATGTTTCATAAGTTTTGATATTTTAGTCTTAATATTTCTTGGGCAGATGTTACATGCATCCGGCTGCTGTCTTGTAGAAGGCCTCCTAGGTAAAGACTTAAGGAATAAACAGATTCTATCTGTTGACCAGCCTCGCACCCCTTCTTCTATTAGGCTGCCGCAGATGTATTATTAATACATTGTTTCCAGTTTAGGATGTTGAACGCTGGATCTTCTTGACTCAATGCATGGGTTTTGCTTGTCTCTATTTTTATGACTAGGCAACTCATTCTATTATCTCCAAATGAGGGTACAGCTGTAAAACTCAGTTTTATGGTTCTGAGGCCGGCTGGTAGTCAGGTTTCCCGAACTCTGTGGTAACTCTCAGAGAGGCTGATTCCATCAACAGCTGAAAAATATCAAAGTATTAACAGTGCCATGTTGCGCATGGATGGTGTCCCTGTTTGTACTTTTGGTGTGCATTGCCAAGGCCACATTGGAGCCCTTTGTTACGGCTTAGGGTTTATTAATAGAAATGAGGCAATTGCTTGGGCTATAAAACAGTGTACTGAGTTCTATCTATGTTTCGAGTCAAGTTCCTTAACAAATTTAAAAATGAATTAAGTAACAAAAACTATAAAACACAAAAAATCACAGTCATCACCAAGTTTGCTAAACCTATCATTCACTAATATTCGTGGTCTTCGAGGTAACTTTTCTTCTGTTGAGTCTTATCTCTTGCAAAGTTCACCAAACCTACTTGCTCTTTGTGAGACTAATTTGAGTTCAGCTGTCTCATCTTGTGATCTTAGTGTTGATGGTTATCTTCCTTTAATTTGTAAAGACTCCAATAGTCACATGCTTGGCCTGGGCATTTACATTCGTAAAAATTCACCCATTTGTCGGGAAACTAGGTTTGAATCCACAGTCTACTCTTTTATGTGCTTTCGTTTAGCACTACTTCACTCTATCACCTTTCTCTTTGTTTTATATCGCTCTCCCTCATCTCATGACTGCACTCTTCTTGATGTTATTTCTGATCATATTGACCAAGCCCTCTCTCTTTATCCATCAGCCAATATTGTTGTTGTCGGTGACTTCAATGTTCATCACACCAAATGGCTTGGCTCTAGTGTCGGTAACTCTGCAGGCATTAAGGCCCACAACTTTTGCCTTTCTCAATCCCTAACTCAAATAGTCAACTTTCCAACTCACTATCCAGATAACCCGAATTATTTACCTTCTCTACTCGATTTATGTCTTGTTTCTAATCCTAGTCAGTGCTCAGTTTCTCCACATTCACCCTTAGGTGCCTCCCCTATCATCATACATCTTACAACTACCTTAAAGCTGACTGGGACTCTTTCCATGATTTTCTTCGTGATGGCCCCTGGGTAAAAATCTTTCGTCTTCCTATTGACAAATGTGCTTCTTACATAACTTTGTGGATTCAGGCTGGCATGGAATCCTTTATTCCCTCTCGACGATTCCAGGTCAAGCCTCACTCTTCTCCATGGTTTTCCTCACATTGTGCTGCTGCAATTGCCAATTGAAACCATTACTTCCATATCTATCAGCAAAACAATTCTCCAGAAAACAGGCGTCTTTTTATTACTGCTAGGAACCATTGTAAAAAGGTTTTGTCTAACGCCAAAGCCCGCTATTCTCGGATCATGAAATCTTGTATTTCATCCCAAAAGTTAGGCTCTCGGGACTTCTGGAGAATCTTTAGTATCAATAATAAGGGCAAGTCTGTAATTCCACCTCTTTTGTATGGTTTAGACTTTGTCACCTCACCTAAAGACAAAGCTGAATTGTTTGCTGAAAACTTTTCATCAATATCATCTCTTGACTCCACTAGTTGCGCTCTACCTGATATAGCCGTCAAACAGGTTGACCCATTGCTCGACATCCATATTACTCCAGCTTCTCTATCTAAAGTGATTTCCTGCCTAGACTCGTCTACAGCTTGCGGCCCGGACAACATACCTGTTATAGTCTTGCAGAAGTGTTCTCCGGAGCTGTTGTCTATCCTTTCAAAACAATTTAACAAGTGCTTATCAGAGTCTTGTTTCCAGCCTGCTGGAAAGCAGCATCTGTTATCCCTATTTTCAAAAAATCCGGAGAGCGATTCGATTCATCTAACTACCGTCCCATTAGTCTTCTTCTTATCATAAGCAAGGTTTTTGAATCTTTAATTAACAATCACTTAATCTCTCATCTTGAATCTCATAACCTACTTTCTGATCATCAATATGGATTTCAATCTTCTCGTTCTACAGCTGATTTGCTAACAGTAATAACCGATAGGTTTTATCGTGCATTAGATAAAGGTGGAGAGGTTAAGGACATTGCTCTTGACATTTCTAAAGCGTTTGATAAAGTTTGGCATGCTGGTCTTCTCCATAAGCTTTCTTCTTATGGTGTATCTGGAAACATCTTTAAGATTATTGAATCCTTTCTTTCCAATCGTAGTATAAAAGTTGCGCTTGATGGACAGCACTCTTCTTATTATTCTGTAACCTTAGGGGTTCCTCAAGGTTCAATCCTTGGCCCTATACTCTTTTTAATTTACATTAACGATCTTCCAGATATTCTCACATCTAAGGTGGCATTGTTCGCTGATGATACTACCATTTATTCTTGTCACGATAAGAAGCCAACTCCCTGGGGCATTTGAGCTTGAAAATGATCTCACTTCTGCTACAGCATGGGGCTCACAGTGGCTGGTGAACTTTAATTCAGATAAAACTCAATTTTTTTCAGCCAATCGTTATCGCAATAATTTAGACCTTCCTATATTTATGAACGGTAATGTATGCAATGAGCCATCTACCCTTCATCTTCTAGGATTAACTCTCACTTCTGATCTTTCTTGGAAACCTTATTTCAAATCCGTTGCAAAATTAGCATCTGCTAAAGTTGCATCTCTCTATCGAGCTCGACACTTTCTTACTCTGAATTCTATTCTCTATCTCTATAAATCTCAAATTCGACCTTGTATGGAATACTGTTGCCATATCTGGGTAGGATCTTCTAATGATGCCCTTTCTCTTTTAGACAAGGTGCAAAAACGCATTGTAAACATAGTTGGACCTGCTCTTTTTATTTTTTTTTTATTTTTTTTTATTTGCATTCACTCCCAACAAGGCTGCAAGCAACCACTATTAAGTTGGGAGTTACTAGGAAAAAAAAGAATAGAGTTATAGAGCAAGGAAACGGTTGACAGAAGACTTGAAAAGTTGAAGGTTGTATGAGTCAGGAAAACATGAAGATGGGAGAGAGTTCCAAAGGATTGAAGTGCGGGGAAAAAAAATAGATGAATAAAAGTTTTTAGAGCATGCAGGGACAGATACAGTAAACGAATGAGACTTAGCTGAATGACGAGTAAAACGAGAATGAATTTTAGTTGATGGAACTAGAGATGATAACTCCTTTGAGCAGTGACCATGATAGTATTTGTAGAAAAGAGAAAGAGATGCAACTTTACGACGATGGGAAAGAGGTTCAAGCTTAGCAGATAGTCCAGGTCCAACAACATTTACAATGCGTTTTTGGACCTTGTCAAGAAGAGAAAGTGCATCGTTAGAAGAACCAGCCCAAATATGACAACAGTATTCCATACAGGGACGAAAAAGATTTGTAGAGGTAGAGAATGGAATCAGAAGTAAGGAAATGGCGAGCACGATAAAGAGAAGCAACCTTAGAAGAAGCTAATTTAGCAATTGATTGTATATATGGTTTCCATGAAAGGTCAGTAGTAAGCGATAATCCAAGAAGACGTAAAGAGGAGGACTCAGTAAGAGGATTGCCATTCATTAATATAGGAATGTTGACCATATTACGGTAGTTGTTTGCAGTAAGTAACTGGGTTTTTTTAGAGTTGAAATTCACAAGCCACTGTGAACCCCTTTGAAGGTTGAAGGTTGAAGGTTGGCTCTTGCAGCCAACCTTCAACCTTTGTCACATCGTCGTAATGTTGCTTCTCTTTCTCTTTTCTACAAATACTATAATGGGCACTGCTCTAAAGAGCTAGCGTCTCTTGTGCCATCTACTAAAATTCATTCTGGTGTTACTCGTCATTCAATTAGGTCTCATCCTTTTTCTGTTACTGTTCCTAAGTGCTCCAAAAACTCTTATTTGTCTAGTTTTTTTCCTCGAACATCAGCTCTTTGGAATTCGCTTCCTTCATCTTGCTTTCCGGATTCATATAATTTGCCATCTTTTAAGTCATCTGTCAATCGATATCTTGCTCTACAACCTTCATCTTTTCTCTTCCAGTAACTTCCAACACTAATTAGTGGTTGCTTGCAGCCTTGTTGGAAGCAAAGATGTTAAAAAAAAAAAATTTAAGAATACTATATATGTCATAGAAGTAACAAATTGTTTAAAAACAATTTTTTGAAAAAAGGTACAAAGTCAGATGTAAAAAACAAAAAAATAACTTTAAACCAATTTTTTTCTCCACTAACAGACTTTCCTTAAAATCAGTAAAAATATAATAGAAATGAACTTTTAAAATTAGAAATACAATAGAAATAGCACTTTGAGTTTATTGAAATTAAGTGTAACAATTTTTAGCTGTGTCATTTTAAACCTTATTTTATCTACATTGCATTATCTTTAATTTACACTTTTAAGGTCAACGAGATTATTTGCAGATATGCCATTATACTGAAAAGAGCCTGCTGCAGAGGTGGTATTAAAATCATGTTAAAACCATACAAGGTGTTTAGATCCCTTAACTATGATGTCGGCATCAGCATCTTTTGACAGAGATAACTACATAGAAATAGTAAAAGTTATCTATTTAACGCAAAGTTATCTATTTTACCAGACTCCTGGTTAACTTTTAATATTCTAGGTCATAGTTGAAAAAAGTGCCAACAGATGAGACTCCCTCAGACCCTTTGGATACAATGTAAAATTGTAAAACCTTTCAAAGTTGCTAACAACTCATCAGAGTTCACAGCAAAATTATAAATCCATTGACCATAGTTTAAAAAATTTATTTCTCAAAACAAGAAATATATTTCTTGTTTAAAAAAATGAATTGCTAGGAGGAAATATATTTCTTGAAACAAGAAATGTATTTCACATTTTAGAAATAAATTGCAGTGTGGGCATTTATTTCTTAAAACAAGAAATGCATTTCTTGTTTTGAGAAAAATATTGTAGTAAAAAATTCACTTTTTTTGTGGTTACTTTTAAGGTCAACGAATCCATTCTATAGAAGTGAGAAATATAGTCATCCATTCAATTGATTTCTTGGATTATTTTTACACTGAGAATAAGAAACTGCCTGATTTTGGGGAAATGCAACTTGAATTTCATATAGCAAAATGTCTTTTCTAAAAACCTGTAAAAACCAGTAAAATTTTAGAGCATGTGATCTGGAGAAGCTTAAAAAGCTACTTCAAATAAAGAGTTCTTCTTAAGAAGCTTTAAACAAAGAGTTCTTGTAAAAAATAATTAAAAAAGGAAAAGACTGGTTACAAGGAGATAGCTACAATGACTGCTACCTCGCTATTTTTTTTTTTTTTTTAATTTTTACTTAGGTACCCCAAGAAGTTTTTACGGTCTTATCACAGAGCACCACGGATGAGCATTTAATCAGAAGTTCATTTATGCGCTTTATTTCTTTTTTCATTTATGCGCTTTATTTCTTGAACCTTTATATTCCACATGTCATTAAATTGTGCATTAACGTTTACGTTTGCAAAAATAATTATTTTAAATTTTTTGTTTTAATCTTTTAAGGTTGGCACCTCAGTTGGCTACCATATTTTGCTTTGATATATTATTAGAAAGCATTTTTTTGCATAACAGCTACATCGGACATAAAATTTACTCATTGAATGCCTTAAAATGTTATTTTTATTCAATTGATAATTTTTTTACTATTAACCTATTACTCTTTTTTTACAGGGAAACAGGTTGAGGGTGATACTTCCAGAGGTAGATTTCCTAGGGTGAATTTGGGTGGTACTTTCAGAGGCCTAAGGTGGATTTTGAATCTCTTGAATGTGAGCCGGTAAAATTAACAAAAAAGCTGTTATATATGAAAATTCATTCTGCATTTTTCACTGTTCTATAACATTGAAATTCTTGCTCAACATTAGAGTTGCAACCCCAAAAAAAACGGTGTGTTTTTTTTAAAAAAAACACGTTTTTTTTGCAAAAAAAACAGACTGGTTCTAAAAACATGTTTTTTATAGTTTTTTTTGCTTTTTTTTAGTATTCATTAAATTTTAGATAATAATAATACTTGAAACAGTTCCAGTGCCCTTAAACCTGCAAAATACAAATGTTTTCTATTTAATAAAATGCATATTAACTTATATAATAGCTGTTACAAACTAATCACCAATATTAAAAAAAAAACAGTATTAAATATTTAAAAAAGTAATTTTTTAAATAAATCTCAAAAAAACTATACTATTAGCTACTAGTTGATTGTAAGTATAATACTACTGAATGAAGGAAATAAAAATGTTATTTTAGCTGTGTTATTTCATTCATAAAAATGAATGAAATAACACTGCATTGCAAAATACAAAATTAAACCAACTGTTAAATAAAATTTACTTTAATGTTTTATTTACTTTTGTATATTACTTTTTTAAATTTTTAATATTTAATTTCTTTATTTTATTTTAAATTGCAATTAGATAGCTAAAATTTTATTTATTCAAACAATATTCAAGTAAATAAAAATAACACAATGATTAACTTTGTCTAATGAAAAAACATTTATATTAAACAATTTGTAATCTATTAATTATTTTTAATTATAAAAAAAAAAAAGAAATCTAAAAAAAAATATGCCAGGCAGAAAGAAATGTTTTGTAGCTACATTGTTCAATGAGGCACCTTTAGAATCTGGAGGTTCTAAAATTCAACAAGTTATATGCAAATTTTGCAGCTTAAAGCTATCAAAAAATGGCACTCGAATGACTGAGCACATTGCAAAATGTATGAAATGTGGCGATCAAATAAAAAACAAATATTTGAACGATATGCCTTTTAAACAGAAGAAAGTTCAAACTGAACTAATGATGGAAGAAGATATTCCTGAAAACTTACCTATTTAAGATATGAAAAAAGAGAAAAAAATATGTTTATCATCTGCTATTCCACAAGTTCCAATTGAGTCTTTCTTTCCAACACCAAGCTGTTTTGGAAACCAAAGTAGGTCTACAACCCCTAAGTTTGGAGACTGTAAGGCAAATAAAACCAAATCAGATAAGCCTCCCTTAAAACGATTGTATTCTTCAACAAGAGTTCCATTCACAACTCAGAAAAATAAAATTGCATCCGGATACGGATGCAATTTTATTTTTCTGAGTTATGAATAGTTGTGGATGCAATACGGATTTGACTTTACAATAGAAGACCTTAATGAACAAGAAAGCCAGAATACAGAATCTGTTATTAATTAAAAATAAATCTTTTAAATGATGTACTATATATTTACCATATATCATGTTATTAATATATATTATATTACATTTATAATAAAAATAAAAATTAAATAAAAGTAAATAATTTTTTTTTTAATCTAAAAAACAAAAAAAACCATAAAAAACACAAAAAACACAAAGAAAACATGTTTTTTTTGCAAAAAAAACACAATTAAAAAAAAACGGTTTTTTTTGCAACTCTACTCAACATTGCTCAATTTGTTATAAAGTAATTTTTGTTTTTGTTTGACTTAAAAGGACTATAAATTTCAATTTCATAAAGGAGGATCAAGATATCAACCAATATTTATGAAATTTTTAAATGAAGCTATGGGAAAGATAATTTCTTTTTTTTTTTTAACTTTCCGGATCGTGTATGAAGTGGGATGCTGGTTGTCATTTTAAATGTTTTCAGAATTCTTCAGACAAAAATTTCTGAAATTTTATTCTTTTTGCTTTTTATCTGTTATTGATCATGGAGCCTTTTTTCATAGTTATTTGCTGCTATTGCTTCACTACTTTTCAACATATTTCTGTGTATCTTTTAGATCTTATCAAAGTATTTAAAAAAATTCCAAATGTGACTAAACTGGTCATAAGCAATTTTATGCAAACTTTTATGAAAATGTTCAAATTAAAATATAAACAAATAAACAATTATGAATAAGAGCAAATATTGTCAGTTTTTTAGGATGCAATACTAAATATTTTACTGCACCTATTTTTCTTTTTTAAAGCACAATACATATATATATATATATATATATATATATATATATATATATATATATATATATATATATATATATATATATATATATATATATATATATATATATATATATATATATATATATATATATATATATATATATATATATATATATATATGTATATATGTATATATGTATATACATTGACTATCCTGTAACCTTTGCAAAGGAACGCCACTACATCAATTGAGGGTTTGGCATGGGGCAGCAATATTTTTTTTCATTATTCTTTATTTTTTATATATATTTTTTTATTATATATATATATATATATATATATATATATATATATATATATATATATATATATATATATATATATATATATATATATATATGTATATATATATATATATATATATATATATATATATATATATATATATATACTTCTTTAGAAGTATATATATATATATATATATATACTTCTGATTAAATGCTCATCCGTGGTGCTCTGTGATAAGACCGTAAAAACTTCTTGGGGTACCTAAGTAAAAATTAAAAAAAAAAAAAAAATAGCGAGGTAGCAGTCATTGTAGCTATCTCCTTGTAACCAGTCTTTTCCTTTTTTAATTATTTTTTACAAGAACTCTTTGTTTAAAGCTTCTTAAGAAGAACTCTTTATTTGAAGTAGCTTTTTAAGCTTCTCCAGATCACATGCTCTAAAATTTTACTGGTTTTTACAGGTTTTTAGAAAAGACATTTTGCTATATGAAATTCAAGTTGCATTTCCCCAAAATCAGGCAGTTTCTTATTCTCAGTGTAAAAATAATCCAAGAAATCAATTGAATGGATGACTATATTTCTCACTTCTATAGAATGGATTCGTTGACCTTAAAAGTAACCACAAAAAAAGTGAATTTTTTACTACAATATTTTTCTCAAAACAAGAAATGCATTTCTTGTTTTAAGAAATAAATGCCCACACTGCAATTTATTTCTAAAATGTGAAATACATTTCTTGTTTCAAGAAATATATTTCCTCCTAGCAATTCATTTTTTTAAACAAGAAATATATTTCTTGTTTTGAGAAATAAATTTTTTAAACTATGGTCAATGGATTTATAATTTTGCTGTGAACTCTGATGAGTTGTTAGCAACTTTGAAAGGTTTTACAATTTTACATTGTATCCAAAGGGTCTGAGGGAGTCTCATCTGTTGGCACTTTTTTCAACTATGACCTAGAATATTAAAAGTTAACCAGGAGTCTGGTAAAATAGATAACTTTGCGTTAAATAGATAACTTTTACTATTTCTATGTAGTTATCTCTGTCAAAAGATGCTGATGCCGACATCATAGTTAAGGGATCTAAACACCTTGTATGGTTTTAACATGATTTTAATACCACCTCTGCAGCAGGCTCTTTTCAGTATAATGGCATATCTGCAAATAATCTCGTTGACCTTAAAAGTGTAAATTAAAGATAATGCAATGTAGATAAAATAAGGTTTAAAATGACACAGCTAAAAATTGTTACACTTAATTTCAATAAACTCAAAGTGCTATTTCTATTGTATTTCTAATTTTAAAAGTTCATTTCTATTATATTTTTACTGATTTTAAGGAAAGTCTGTTAGTGGAGAAAAAAATTGGTTTAAAGTTATTTTTTTGTTTTTTACATCTGACTTTGTACCTTTTTTCAAAAAATTGTTTTTAAACAATTTGTTACTTCTATGACATATATAGTATTCTTAAATTTTTTTTTTTTAACATCTTTGCTTCCAACAAGGCTGCAAGCAACCACTAATTAGTGTTGGAAGTTACTGGAAGAGAAAAGATGAAGGTTGTAGAGCAAGATATCGATTGACAGATGACTTAAAAGATGGCAAATTATATGAATCCGGAAAGCAAGATGAAGGAAGCGAATTCCAAAGAGCTGATGTTCGAGGAAAAAAACTAGACAAATAAGAGTTTTTGGAGCACTTAGGAACAGTAACAGAAAAAGGATGAGACCTAATTGAATGACGAGTAACACCAGAATGAATTTTAGTAGATGGCACAAGAGACGCTAGCTCTTTAGAGCAGTGCCCATTATAGTATTTGTAGAAAAGAGAAAGAGAAGCAACATTACGACGATGTGACAAAGGTTGAAGGTTGGCTGCAAGAGCCAACCTTCAACCTTCAACCTTCAAAGGGGTTCACAGTGGCTTGTGAATTTCAACTCTAAAAAAACCCAGTTACTTACTGCAAACAACTACCGTAATATGGTCAACATTCCTATATTAATGAATGGCAATCCTCTTACTGAGTCCTCCTCTTTACGTCTTCTTGGATTATCGCTTACTACTGACCTTTCATGGAAACCATATATACAATCAATTGCTAAATTAGCTTCTTCTAAGGTTGCTTCTCTTTATCGTGCTCGCCATTTCCTTACTTCTGATTCCATTCTCTACCTCTACAAATCTTTTTCGTCCCTGTATGGAATACTGTTGTCATATTTGGGCTGGTTCTTCTAACGATGCACTTTCTCTTCTTGACAAGGTCCAAAAACGCATTGTAAATGTTGTTGGACCTGGACTATCTGCTAAGCTTGAACCTCTTTCCCATCGTCGTAAAGTTGCATCTCTTTCTCTTTTCTACAAATACTATCATGGTCACTGCTCAAAGGAGTTATCATCTCTAGTTCCATCAACTAAAATTCATTCTCGTTTTACTCGTCATTCAGCTAAGTCTCATTCGTTTACTGTATCTGTCCCTGCATGCTCTAAAAACTTTTATTCATCTATTTTTTTTCCCCGCACTTCAATCCTTTGGAACTCTCTCCCATCTTCATGTTTTCCTGACTCATACAACCTTCAACTTTTCAAGTCTTCTGTCAACCGTTTCCTTGCTCTATAACTTTATTCTTTTTTTTCCTAGTAACTCCCAACTTAATAGTGGTTGCTTGCAGCCTTGTTGGGAGTGAATGCAAATTAAAAAAAAAAAAAAAAAAAAAAAAAAAAAAAAAAAAAAATGTAAAGGAATATATTCATTTTTTTTATGCTGCATTTTTTAATTTTTTAAATCAAAACAAGTAAGTTTTTAAAAAAACAGTTATTTGAAAAACTTTTCATCAGTAACAACAGGTATTTTTGGGAAGAAAGAAAAAACCGCTTACCAAATATCCTAAAGAATCGGTATGTCTATTAAATTTGATTTAAATCCTGCTCAAACTTAGTTTGAATTTAAGAAAGATATTACATTGTACATAGAAATTTATGCCATAGTCTTAAAATAGTTTTATGACATCTGAAGTTATATAAATTTACTTTTAAATTTGATAAAGAATTTTTAGAACAATACTTTGAAAAATTCCCTATATGTCAAGAGAAAACAAAAAAATACCATAAAACCTAAACAAAAATAAATCAACAACTCTATAAAACAAAAGAGATTGGATACCAGATCAAGAGATTGTATACAAAATTATTAAATTGGATAACAAATCAAAAAGTACTGCAATTAAATCTATTTAAATTTTTTTCCTAAAAGAATTGAGAAAAATTTACCTTTAATAATCTTTTTCATTCGTGTACATCTTTCATTTATGCGCTTTATTTCTTGAACCTTTATATTCCACATGTCATTAAATTGTGCATTAAATTTTTCCTTAATTTTGTAGACACAATCCTTAAAAACAGAAAAACTATGTAAATGAATAAATTTATAAAAAAAAAACACTTTTTTATTAATGATAAAAGCAACAATATGTACATAAGTACTACCTTAAGTAAAAAAAAAATAAAAAAAGTTCTAACTCCTATTTGTAATTATAATGATATTTTATTCATAGATTTATTTTTAATAATTTATATAATAAAAATTTAAGAAAGAAAAAAAATTCTTGGTATAGTTACAATGATTATAACAGTTTTAATCATGTAAACAATAATGATAAAGTTTTTTTTTAATTTCCTAAATTTTTAAACTTCTCATTTTTAGGGATACAAATAAAGTTATCTTTTTGTTTTCTACCAGGAAAATACAATATTTTAAAATTTTTTTAAATTGATTTTTACCAGCAATACACAATATTATAAAATATTCTTAATTTAGGGAAGTAAATTACACAATGAGCGAGTTGATTTCACATGATTTTAAATTTTCAATCAACCATTAACTTAGCTTTTCATGCATTTGAACTTTATTAACCTTTTTAAAGATTGCAAAGTAAAAAATTTTTGCATTTTTATGGTACCATAGTAGTATTTAATAAAAAACTTTTCCATTATCTGTCAACAACTTAACATAATACAATTTAAGATAATTCTCAGCATCATCTAAAAGGTCATTTATAAAAATTATATTAATAACAATGGTTCCAAAAATCATATTTTGTGCCACCCCACAAATAAATAAACAAAAAAATTTTTATCTTGTAAACCATTAAAACCTCTCAATTTTGGTATAAAAATTCAATTTCATGAATCAATTTTATTACTTATCATAAGTAATATTATGTTTTTTTTTCCATAAATTTATTTGATCCTTTTGTCTATAGTGAAAACTTGTTTAGTCACCTTTTTAGTTCACTTTTAAACAAATTTTTTGATAAAGATTAGTGCTTAGGACCTATATTTTATGAATCTATACTTATATATGATAACTATAAATTTAAAACATTTAATTGTAAGTAGAGTATTAACGCATGAAATATGTGACACTGCATACAATAAATTATCTACAAAAAGAAACATGTGATTCAACAAAACATGAAAACATTCAGCATGAAATATGTGACACTGCATACAATAAAGTGTGTGATTATCTACAAAAAGAAACATGTGATTAAACAAAACAAAAAATTATTAATATAATTAAATAGAAAAAAATAAAAAATTTGAACAAACCTTTAGCAAAATAATTTGTTCCTTTTTCTGAACTTTGGTAGCAAGTGAAAATTGACTTAAAAGAAATTCGTTATGAGTAAATAAACTTGCAAGACTACCACAAGTTGAAAAATAATTATTCTCTGCATCATTGTTATTTTCCAAAAGATTGTCTATAGAAAAGTCAAAAAATAATAATTATTCTCTGCATCATTGTTATTTTCCAAAAGATTGTCTATAGAAAAGTCAAAACAAAATAATTATTCTCTGCATCATTGTTATTTTCCAAAAGATTGTCTATAGAAAAGTCAAAACAAAACGTGTCAACACTTTAACAAAAAATGATCTTTTAGTTTTATTTCTATTTGTTGATAGAACATTATATTAAATAATTTTTTATATGTTTTTATAATGTCTTAATAGCGTCAAAGGTTAATAAACATACCGAATAGTGGTGGACTTGAAAAAGGTTAATAAACATACCGAATAGTGGTGGACTTGAAATCAGCTCAGGCTCAAAAAAGGTTTTCCGGATATTGTTTTCAATATTTTGCAAACAACGTTGAAAATTTACAGCCTCTATTTTTTTTAATTCTGCTTCGCTTCTTTTTCTCATTGGATAATTGGAAACTTTAACATTTGAAACAAATGATTTTAAACTACAACCTTTAACAAGCATATTGTCCCAGCACTCTTGTTTAATAAGATATCTTATATATTGCTTTCTAATGTTTTCAATTTCAATTTGTGCTCGAAGCTGAATAAAAATACTTATGTTTTATTAAGAAATGTAAATTGATTTTTCAAACAGCTTTCCTAAAATTAAGTCTAAAACAAAACTATTGTAAAAAAATGAATACATTTAATAAAAAGACATACTTCATTTATTTTATTTTCTCTTTGCTGCAATACAAAATCATGCTCTTTTGTATCTAAAATAAACTCTTGCCTTTCAAGTTTATATATGTCTGGAACTTGGTCATTATTGGAAATTAGATTAAGTACTTGGCAACGTAACTCATTAATATCTTGATACAATTTTGTTTTTGTTGTTGAACACTTTTCATTTTCTTCTGCATAAATCTATTTAATAAAAAACAAAGTATATTTTTTAATTATAATTAGTTTTTAAATTTTGTTTTATTATGCTAATAAATATATTGATTTATTTCATTCATATTAAATTTAAATATTACATTTGCTAACTATATATATTACTTTCATAATAGTATTTAAAATAGTAGCATTTAAATTACTTTTTTAATATTTTTAGAGCAAAAAAGTAAAGAAAAAAATATTGTGTAAAAAATATAAAATAATTTAACAATAACTTGTTAAGTAACGTGAAAATGAAATAAACTTGAAAATGAGACTTGAGAGTCTAAAAATGAGACAAGAATATTTAAATAAAGAAAAAGCAACTTTTACTAGGACACTTTAAATTTTATGCTTATTCAGCAATCATAAGCCATGAATAACAAAATCAAAAACAAAAAAAAAAATGCTAAAAATTACAATATACAATGTAGTGAGTTCTTTAAGTTGCTAAAGAGACAAATTAAATTAAACCAAAGAAAAAAGCAAAAGATTAGCTAATCACTGGTGTCAAAAAAAAGAAATAGAAACTTATTGTTATGTTTTCATTTTAAAATCAACCCATTTCTTTTATTTAATAGAAAATCATATTTATTTGTGAAAATGAGAAATTTTTCATGTAAACAAATACTTTTGTCAATCATATTTTTAAAAAATAGGTGTTTAAATTGCAACATTTTATAACTCTTCCACATAATTATTCACAACATTTCATAACTCTTCCACATAATTGATTGCATCATTTCATAACTTTCTACTTAATTTATTACAACATTTCATAACTTATATATATATATATATATATATATATATATATATATATATATATATATATATATATATATATATATATATAGAGAGAGAGAGAGAGAGAGAGAGAGAGAGAGAGATAGATAGATATATATATATATATATATATATATATATATATATATATATATATATATATATACATATATATATATATATATATATATATATATATATATATATATATATATATATAGATATATATATATATTTATATATATATATATATCTTTTTTTTTTTATTTTACAATGTGTTTTATCAATAAAGACTCATCATGTTTTTATTTATTAACTTTAACAGTCATTTGTCATGACTGACAAGATCAAAATCAAAAAATCAAAAATTGATTGGTTATTATCTTTAACATAACTCCAGTCCTTTATAGTTTAAATAATAACATCCATTGTACAACAACCTGAAAGGAAACTAAACTACTTGTTTGAGACCCATATGTGCTTGGTGTAATGGAAAATAAAATTGGTAATAATGCTTTCAAAAACATTGCATAATGCTGATATAATGGCTATTGAATAGTAGTCATTAGATAAGAGTGGGTTAGATATTTTAGGAATTGGTATTATGTTTGCTGATTTCCACTGGTCAGGTAGGTAACTGTTTTCTATAAGGCGGTTAAATAGGATACAGAGTGATGGAACAAAGCGAGCAGATTTGAGTAGAAGCAGAGAAAGATCATCTGGTCCTGAAAATCCTATCTTTAGTTTGTTGAGTTGGTTGAGAGTTACAAATTACTTTACATTTTAATTTACAAATTAATGTAACTAATAAATTTATCATTTCATATGATGTTGAAAGTTTTTTTATGAATATTCCACTTAAGGAACCATTAACATAGCAACTGATTTATTTTTTAAGGATAAAATTAACTCAAAACGTTTTTCAAAAATTCAGTTTAAAAAATTACTTCAGATTTTCACATCCGGTTCACATTTTTATTGAACATATTTTTGTCGGATTTCATGAACAAGCATGGATCAATAATTGCTCCTTTACAGCACCACTATTTTATAAACGGTATGTGGATGATATAATTGCCATTTTTAATTCTGAATATGAAGCTCAAGAATTTTTCAAACACCTCAATAAACAACATAAAAATTTTAAATTTACTATGGAAAAAGAACAAGATAACTAGATTGCCTTTTTAGATGTAGGAAAGAGTTGCCTTAATTGGAACACTTAAGGAACAAATATTTATTCACCAAAGATGGCTTTACTATGAAAACATTTATGGTTTGAATAATACAAAGTGACATCCCTACTATACTTTTAACCACAACATGACTTAATTGATCGCACTGTTATTGGAAATAAATTGGTTTTTGCAAAGGTACCATTTTGTTTCAATCAAGGCAACTGGTTTCTTAAATTGGAACACTTTGATTCCTTAATTAGAACAGGTTACTTTTTTTTTTAAAAAAAAACAGTAAAATCGATAAAAATTTGTAAAAAATGATTTTCATTTTTACAGTGAAAATTTAAACAGTTAATTCAAAACTTATTATAGGATTAGTATTACCCTGATAAATTTAAAGTCTACAAACAAAAAATTGTATAAATCTTTAACTGTTATAACATTCTCTAAATTTATTGATTAAAAATCACTAAATAAAGTATTACTTTTATGGCTTATGGTTGTTACTAAGTATTTTTTTAATTGTACTTGAACTACTTATACAACCTTTTGATTTTATTACTGATTAGGTAAGGAAAACTTCAATGTTCCAATCAAGGAAACTTTCAACTATTTTGTTATATTACTACAATAACATGCTTGCAGCAACTTATAAGATAAGTTTATATTGATATTTTGCATTTTAAATCCCATCAAATTAAACACAATAAATGGTATAACCTGTAGCCCCATAGTTTACTCAGCGCAATCAATATAGTGTGAACACAAAATTAGATTGCTGAAAAAAAATGACGCAAAAAAACTTTAAATCAATGGTGCAAACGCATTTTTTGAGGAATAACTTTCAAAATGAGTCAAAACGTAGAAAATAATGCGTTTTACTAAAAAAATGCAAAATATAGCCATAATTAATTTTTTTTCAAAAATAAATGTAAGTGTTCCAATTAAGACACTGTTCCAATTTCGGCAACTCTCCCCTACTTATTAAAAAATCCAATTCATTATTGATTTCAGTTTATCACAAAAAAATATATACAGGTCTTTTACAAAATCTTTTAAGTTTTATTCTTTTTTGCTACAAATTTGGACTTGTTCGTCGTTTGATTGATCGTACATTAAAAATTAATTATATTTGGGTTGGTTTTGATAAAGATATTAAGAATCTATCATTACTTTTACTAAATAATAAATTTCTACAAAAAATTATTGACTCTAAAATTAAATCCTATATTGATAAGAAAATGAACCCATCTGTTTCTAATATTGTTAATAGCATAAATATAATAATATTTAATAAGATACTTTAAGTTTCCGTACATTGGATTGTACTCTAATAATACTAAAAATACTGTCAGTTTATCATTATTATAATTTTTTTTGACAGTTAGTTATTTTGATTGGTTATTTACCGAGTTATTTTCTAATAAATATATTGGTTCATTATGTAAATTACTTATTTTCTAATAAATATATTGGTTCATTATGTAAAGACTTCTATTTTTTAATATTTATTTCAGAGTTTTATTACTGTAAAATAATCTTTTGAAAATGTAAATAAAATTTTACGAAACATGTCAAGAATAAAAAACATTGTGTTATTTTTAAAAATAATTACTTATTTTATGCTATTACGACAATCATTATATATATATATATATATATATATATATATATATATATATATATATATATATATATATATATATATATATATATATATATATATATATATATATATATATATATATATATATATATATAGATATATATATATATATATATATATATATATATATATATATATATATATATATATATATATATATATATATATATATATATATATATATATATATATATATATATATATATATATATATATATATACATTGCATCATCAATCATTTATTTTTTTCTTGATATAAAATTTTTTCTTATCTTCATAAAAACACTTACTTTTTTAATAGTTTTTTCCAAACATGTTTCAGTAACTTTTCCATTAACTTAAAACAAGAAAAATTTAAGTAATCTAAAATATTTTTTATCAAGTTAAAATTTTTTATAAAATATTTTTGCATTAAAAACAAACATGAAGATGAATATAAAAATTGTTTTCTTCTAGAAATTCAAAGTTCATTAAACCTGATATTGTGTTCATGCTTCCAATAAACTTATTTTCTTCAGTTGTTATATCTAAAATAGTACTTGCAAAAGTCTGATATGCAGCTATTGAAAAGTAAGCTTCTGATTTGCCATATGTTGAATAAATCCATTTTAAGCATGCAATATGATTGCAGTTACTGATCACCAAAATATTTTGACCATCAACACTGTATATTGCATCAACAATGCCACCGTTACGATAATTTGCCACTTTTTTAATTGCTGGGTTATTCTACGCAAGAATAACAACAATTATAATTAATCAAAACAAAATGTGCAATTATTAAATATCCATAATTAACCTTATTTTCCTTAGTTTTCATTACGTAGCTCAAAAATATAATTAACTTTAAAATAAATTTATTTTTTAAATTACATTGAAAAAAATTAAAATCATGATTGGATAGACTGCACACCAAATATATGACAAACATTTATTGCATTAAAATATATATTAAAAAGTACCATTGCTTCTACTTCTCTGATAGTCAAATAACCATCAGCACCTGCAATAAGCATCCATTTCCCATGAGAAGAGATTGAAATAACACTACAAGATACAGTTTGATTGCAGTATATTTCAGATGTTTCTATTATTTTGTTGCTTGAAGAAACCTAAAACACGCATTTAAAAAATTTCATTTTTCGGGTAAATAGTGCACACAACTCAAAGCTAGTTTCTCAGAATTTTGAAATATATGTTATAAAAACAGAAAAACTTTTATTTTTATGTTTAGTTAATAAAAGTCTTACGAAAACCAAACTTAAGTCAGGTGCTAAATAAAGATAATAAATTTTATTTAGAGCAAAAAAAATGGCAATGTTAAAAACAAGCTTTTTAAAGAATACTTCAAAATTAAAAGTTTTTCACATACATAGTTAAAAAATTTTATAATAGTTTTGAACTTAAAATAACTTTTTTTGAATAATATTTGCAGTATATAAGATTCATTTACATTTTATACAAGTACATTTTATGTAGAGTATTTACAATAATACATTTTATGTAGAGTATTTACAGTAGTACATTTAACAAATACATATATAAGGTAATATGATAAATGTCCCTTTTCTGTTAACACTCCAATAAACTAAAGAATTGTTTATGAAATAATCTAAAGGTACTTAATACTTAACTAAGTATAAACAAAAAATTATTTTCATATTCTAAAAAATTCTAGAGAGGTAGAAATAAAACTTCCCTACTCAAATGTTTACTCTTAAATCTACTTTCTAAATTACTTTTTGCAAATGATGTATAATATTACAATAGCAATTTATTCTTAATTTAGAGAGAAATTTATTTATCCTTAATAGAAAGAGGAGTGTTTAAACCACTAAAATAAATATAAAATTTCATGGAGAGAGGAATGTTTAAACCACCAAACATAAAATTTAGATTAGCTAAATAATTTTATTTACTTAAATTAAAATATTCTCATGTCTATAAAAATTTTGATTAAACAAACACTCATGTTTTATAGAACTTGCATTAAATGTGGTGCAAATAAAGTAAAAAATAACTTTAAAAAATTTATTAAAGATACCTCAAATGGAGATAGCTCAAACTTTGCAATTTTTTTACCATTATCCATGAGAGCATATACCACCATTTCAGACAGTATGCATATATTATATATAGATGTGGTTAATTGGTATGTTTGTTTTAAAATAGAAATATCTTTAAACAGGCGAGTTCTATCCATATAATATGAAATACTATCTAAACATTAAAAATAATAATTTAATGTTAAGATTTGAGAAGAAATCATTATGAAGGTATAGCTAAGTATGTTAAAAAATAAACAATAGTTTGTTTTTTAAAAAGTTATTCTGCTAACCTCCTTAAATACTGAACCATTGAATTTTTAAATACAAACCTTGGTATTGAAACACAAGCCATGAAAATTAAATTAAAAACCTTGAATATTGATTATTACATAATAAACAATACTACTATATATGATACAAAGTAAAATAGCCAATCAATAAATTTGGTTTCCATAAGAGATTTATTAAGTTATCAGGGTATTGGATACATAAGAGCTTATTTGGTGGAGTCGGTCTCTAACTATTATAGAAAAGGCAATAGATATACAAGCAGATTTAAAATAGCAGGAAATTTTTTTTTTTTGAAGAAAAAATGATTATTAAAGACATTACAAGTTTTATTATGATAAAAACTTTAGGATGTTGAAAAAACTTGCATTGTTTTCTGAAAATATTTTTTGTGACCATGCATCATGATTTGCTTTAAACAAATTTCATGAACTACTTCATTGCAACTAGATTACTTTAAATCATTTTAGTTTACTTATCATGCAGTTTGGTTAGCGTTATAAGCATAATTTAGCAGTTGACCTTTCGCAGGTGAAGAAAATTTTTGTAA
>NC_061158.1:46036491-46048991 GCF_022113875.1 Hydra vulgaris | reverse complement strand
GTAATGATTAATAACTTTACAATAAACTGTTTATATGGTCAGTATGAGAGATCAGTAACGATTAATAACTTTACAATAAACTGTTTATATGGTCAGTATGAGAGATCAGTAACGATTAATAACTTTACAATAAACTGTTTATATGGTCAGTATGAGAGATCAGTAACGATTAATAACTTTACAATAAACTGTTTATATGGTCAGTATGAGAGGTCAGTAATGATTAATAACTTTACAATAAACTGTTTATATGGTCAGTATGAGAGATCAGTAATGATTAATAACTTCACAATAAACTGTTTATATGGTCAGTATAAGAGGTCAGTAATGAATGATAATCCAAGAAAACTTAGTTGCCAATTATCAATAAATAAATGTCAACAATAATGCAATAGTTGTTTGTAGTAAATAACTAGTTTAGTTAGAGTTAAAATTTACAAACCACTGCAAGTCCCAAGATATTAGTTAAAAGAGATCAGATGAGTTTAATACTTAAGAAGGAAGTGATTTAATTATCTTAAAAATTTTCCCAGATTCACCATATCATTTAAACCTATGAAGAAAATCAGCATGCCAAATCATGAAAAGAATTCCAGTCAGCTTTAGGGTATTAGTAAGCAGTTGGAATCCAAGCCTAAAAAAGAAGTACAGCAAAAAAGATTTTGAATGCAAACTAGGGTCAGAGACAAATTAAGGAGTAAAGCTAAGTGATTAGGGTTGTATGGAAAATAAGTCAAAAAGTTAAATATCAAAGTAAGATATTGAGAAATACAAAAGTTGGGAGCTTTAGTGCCAGCAAGGTTTGTAGTGCCAAACCATTCATTATGAGCATAAAAGTCACCAAAAGCAAAAATATTACCAGAGGGATAAAGAGAAAGGGCTTAGTCAATTTGATTAGAAATTCATCTAAAGGGGTGCATTCAAGAGAAAGAGAATAATAAAGAACAAAGTGAAAGGTGATTAAGTAAAGTGGTGCTAAGCAGAAGCACATAAAAGGATGGTCAGTGGTCAAAGAGTTCAAACCTGATTTCATGACAAATAGGTGAATTGATGCATTAGTATACATATAAGCCAAGCCTGTAACTATTGGAGTCTTTGCAAATCAAATAATAATACAAAGCAAAACAAAACCACCAATACTGAGATCCAAAGAAGAAACAGCCCAATTCAAATTAGTCTTATAAAGACCAAATTATAAAAGAGCAAAGAGTAAATTTTGAAAAAGGTAAGATTACTTAAAGAAAAGTAAGATTACTTAAAGGAAAGTTACTTAAAGGACCACAAATATACATAAAAGGTATATTGAGACAGATAGCGATATGGTTTTTTATGCTTTATATTTTTGGGTAAAATATTAAACATAAAAACTATATCGCTACCTGATAGATTTCATAGATTGACAATTGTATCCTAAGCAATGATCTATGTAATTGCCTTAGACCTGCTATTAAACCTAAAATCATAACTTAGGGTTTCTTTAGTGACCTTGATAATGCACATCAAAAGCACTAACAGGGAAACCATCCATGTGCAACATGGCACTGTTAATACTCTTATATTTTACAGCTGTTAATAGAATCAGCCTCTTTTAAAGCTGCCACAGAGTTTGGAAACCTTAGTATGTAATAAAGAACATGTTGGTGTATTAAAAAAAAAAATTTTAGTAAGTATATAATTACATTTAATATGTAGCTTTAGATATAGTTTTAATATTAATTAAAGAATTTAAAAAAAAAAACATATTTCTTATCTACTATAAATAAATTTAAAATTATTATATTTCAAAATAAAGTGTGCTGCAACAAAAAAAAAATAAAGTGTGCTGTAACAACAAATAAAAAACAAAAAACCCATTAACAGTATACAAAGCAGATTTGAAAAAAACTAAAAAATTGAAAACTTTTTTATCTACTTTAAAAACTATTTTAAACAGTTGAAACAGGAGAATTTTTCACTTACAACAAAATGTGATTTAGACAAGCAATTAATACCAATAATCTTTCCTGAATATTCATCAAGAAGTTCATTAAGAATTGCTTTCTCAGTGTTCATTAAGTAGATGACACCCTAAAAATATAAATACTTCATAAATTAATAAAATATTTCTAACAAATGCTTCTTAGTTTAATAAGAATTTTGAAAGCTACTTTGAACATACTTTTTGTTCGCAATTTAATTTAAAATATAATCCAAAAAGTAGCAAAATAAGTCTTTAAACTCTCTATTTTTGAACTTTGGTAAAAAAAAAAACTACACTAACTTTTTTTCAATTTATATTTTTATAATCAAATTAAAATTATAAAAGAAATATATATATACAATAATATAAGTTGGAAAGATGGAATAGAAGCAAAAGAGCTTAAAGAATAAACATAAGACAAAGGTTATGCATTATAAAGTCAAGAATGGATAAGTAGAAAATACTAGGAAGTAACCAGTTTGTAGGAAAGGAGTTAGAGTAAACTCTACTATTTGTTTAATATCTAATTAACAAGTTCATAAGAGATGTATTGGATACATATTAGGATCATACAAGATGATCCTAATATTGTTGGCTTTAAAAAATTTAAAAAATACAAAAAGGAAGAAATAAACTTTGTTTTCTTTATCGTCTGGGAGTTTGTTGTAGCTTGTTTGAATTTTCTTTTGTTGTTGTCTTGGAAACAACTTAATATTTTGTTGTCTTGTAAATTTAAAATTGCTTTTTAAGCTATTCAAAACTAAAAAAGCAAATAAAAAACAAAATTTAAAACTTTGGAATTAAATTTTAGGAAAAATTGCAAAAAATATAATGCCTTAATAGTTCATGCAGAAATTTTTTACATCAAAAACAATTTATTAGTAAAAATTTTTTTTTGCCTTTTCTAAACCTATTTGGTAAAGTTGATTAGCTAACTGTTACTTGTTTCAAAGAACTATCATACTGAAAATACTTGATTCAATGAACTGTCATGCTAAAAGTAATGCTAGTGTGATTTTTTAAAGAACTGTCATGCTAAAAGCTATTTGCAAGCTGCAAGTAACATTTAAGTTGGGAGTAAAACTACAAAAATAAAAAGCAAAGGAAAAAGTTAAAGAGCAAAAAATATTTGACAGAAAAAAAAAACTGTATGAGTCAAGAAAACATTAAGACAGTAGAGAATTCTAGAGTAACATTGTTTGAGGAAAACAACTAGGTTTAGAACAACTAGAACAAGAAAATTTTTGAGTATGAAGAAACAGTTACAATAAAAAAATGCAATAAGCTGAAGAACAAGTCAAAAGCAGTTGAGTACTAGCTAGATTTTATTAAAAACGTTAAATATGTCAAGAACAACAGTCTTTGCCCCACTGCTTCCTGATTTAAAATAGAACCTTTCGTTAAAACAGTTAACAAGTCAACAGTATCACAAGATTCAAAATGAAAAATTAAAAGTTTGTTAATTAAAGACTCAAAGACCCTGCTAATAATGCCAAGAAGACTGATCAGGTAATAAGGTCAGAACAATATCCAGAGTTTTTATAATTTAGAACCACAAATGTAATTGATCAATAAGCAGGAAAATAAGATTCTATTATGCACAAATAATTTAGAGAGAACTGAAGCATGTTCTGGAGAATACTCTTGTAAGACTGTGACAGAAATGTTGTTCAAACCACAAGCTCTAGATGAGCTCTAGTGAGAAACAATTTTAACAACAATAATTTGGATGCCTAGCATTGAACATGTTTCTCAAGGATGAGGTGAAGCATGCAGCCATTAGATTTAAGAAATGAAAGAAAGTTCTTTGCAAATATATTTGCCATATTCTTGGGAAAAGTAATGAGATCAATGTGTGAGAAATAGAATGTAGCAGCTACACGAAAAAAAGAATGGGGAAGAGTGAGGCTTGACTTGAAACAAACAAAAAGAAATGAAAACTTCCATGTCATGACAGACAAAAGACATTAGTCCAAAGCTCATGACAATGAAAATCACAAAAAGAATTCTCAATCAGTCTTGTGGCAAAAATAAAAAAATGTAATGATACCCTATCATTACATTTTTTACTTACTACTTGAACCTAATATAGAAGATGTATGATATAATTTAGTGATATCATAGCATGGTTTGAAATACCTAAAAAAATTAAGGGAAACTGAGTACAAGTTAGGAGACAAGACACAAATGAAGGAGAAAGTGAGTAGGGTTATTTGGAAAACCATTCACCAATCTTTTAATCAATTAATGAAATAAATTATTGCTACCACCTTTAAAATTAAATATATTTAATATAAAAATCATACAAATAAAGTAAAAAGTAAGAGTGAACTTACTAAATTGCTTCCTATAACCAATGTTGTTAAAGATTTATTAACTTGCAAAGAACTAACAACTCCATTAATTTTTTTTTCAAAAATTGGAAACAAGTTTTCTTTTGCTATTTTAAAACATCTTATAACTCCATCCTAAAAAAAATAATTGAAAAAAAATTGAAAATATAATTGAAAAAACAATATGAACAATATTACATCAAATGTAAGTTTTTACCTTTCCACCAACCACTAAGCAATCTCTGTAAAACTGAATACACTCAAAAAGATCAGAAATATCTAAACATTTGATAAGTTTTATAATTAAAAATTTCAGTTAATTATACCTTTTATATCTATAAGTTCTAAGGAAATTTATTAAGATTAGTGATGTACCGATTAATAAGCATTGACTTAATCGACCACTTTTTGCACAAGTGAAATCAGTATTGGTATCAGCCTTTTTTTATTAATTAACCAATTTTCTAACTAATGGCATTTGAATATTTTTATCCTGCATTATAATAGTAAATAAAATAAACCTAATGGATTACTTAGAAATTTTTTGAGAAATTGTTTATATTGATTTTGTTTACAGGCAAATTTGTTTAATCTTAAGATGATGTTTATAAGCCTAAAAAATGTAAACTATTTTAACTGACCTTTTCTAGTATTTTTTAAAATAAGGGTTTGGCTCTGATTTGGGTCCAAGCATTTGTTTACCAGTTCTGATTCCATGAGAAAGTTTACACAAATTAAACTTGTATGGTTTTACATTTTCAAAAATTTTAATAATCAGTTCATCCATTTGGTATCAGTCTTTTCCTATACATTGGCATCTATATCGGCATCGGCCACAAAAGTGAAATTGGTACATCACTAATTAAAATATTTTGAAACTTTTATTTATTATTAGTGAGTTATTTCATGCAAGAAAGTTTTTTCATGTCATCAAAGTTAGTTATTGTGGATATAATGAAGGTCTAAATTTGTCTAAATTAAATGGACTCCATCTTTTCCATATGATTTTTATAGTACTAGAATCACTAGAATTATAAAAAAGTAAAGAAAAAGTAAAGAAAAAGTAAAGAAAAAGAAAAAGTAAAGAATATTGAACTATTGTTATGATTATGATTACAATATTTACCAGAATCAGAAATGTATACAACCAATGTATTTCCAGATATAGTCTCTACACAGATAATTGAGTTTTCACTGCAGCCTATATAAATTAAATGATTAGTAGTCCAACATTGGCTAACAGGATGCCATCCGTTTTGCTGATTTTCTTTTAAAAAAATGTAAAATATTTTTAAGCTATAAAACAATTCAACACAATGAAATTTAAAAGTTAAAACAAATTTGTAATATTTTTAATTATAAAAAATTTATCATAATTTATTTATACCTTTTTTTAAACACTGATTGGAGTATTGAAATGGAAGTTTTTTACAGGGTTCTAATTCATTTTCATTATTATCAGGAAATTTTATATTTCTAAAACCAAAAATAAAATTCATAAACAACATGCTACTAGAAAAAAAATCTGACATATGCTCACTAAAAAAAAAGTTTAACCTTTTTGATGATGATGATGATGATGATGATGATGATGATGATGATGATGATGATGATGATGATGATGATGACAAGAGGAATGTGTAGAGTTTCTATAAAAAATGTATAGAAACACAACGAATTTGTATAGAAACTCAACGCGGTATAGAAATACTACTAAAATGTATAGAAATCTGACACATTATGTATAGAAAAGCTACATCGCAAGGTAGATTTTCTATAAAGAGTTTTTTTTTATTAAATGCCATTCGCTGTTTGTATTAATTTCCGCAGAGTAATATTAGATATTAGAAAATAAGAACAGTACTATGCATGGTGTTATAAATATATTTCTTTTTTTGAATAAACTCTTTAATTAAGTTTTTACTTTTTATCACCTTTCTATTTAAAAATGCATTTCTATTTTTCAACAGTTAAGAGTTGTATTAAAACTATTTATTACCAATAAATAGTTTGAATATATTTAACACATATATCATTTATATGTGCATAATATATTAAGAACATATATTTAATATATATATATATATATATATATATATATATATATATATATATATATATATATATATATATATATATATATATATATATATATATATATATATATATATATATATATATATACTTATATATATACTTATATATATACATATATATATACATATATATATATATATATATATATATATATATATATATATATATATATATATATATATATATATATATATATATATATACTAAATATATGTACTTTATTTCATTTATTAATACAAAATAAAACAAAAAAAGTTTGTTTATTTTAATATATTTTATGAAGAGAAAGATGTCTGTGATCTGGATTTTCTACAAGATACAGAAGTCCAACGAATCTAGAAATTAATTTGTAGATGTGGGTGTATCAATTTCAAAACTGATTTCATCTATTAACTCACAGGATGTATTCTTCACAAAATTTTTTCCATTGCTTAGTGTTTGATTTAACCACCGGATAGTTTTCTTTGACAAATACCATCATTCTAAGCTTATCTGGATTTAGATTGTACCGCCGATTAGTGACTATTTAACCACCTAAAGAAAACATTCTTTCAGATAAAGCAGAGGTTACTGGTATACATAAATAGCTTCTTGCAAGACTAGAAAGTAAAGGTTGCTCCTTAGCATTATTTTTCCACCATGCTAAAACATCAACATTTTTAGAGGCCGATTCCATGTCTTTGTAAATATTTATTTCCCTCTATAGTGGAGGAAATGTTTCAGTTGAGCATTGTGCAATTTGAGACATTTTTTTGTGGAACTTTATGTTTGTAGGGTCATCCAGGGTTCTAATAATGACTTTTTTTCCCAGAGTCACTCATAGAATTGCGTAGTTGTTGCATAATTTTTAACCATACATTGAATTGTCATGGCAAGTGTTTGTCATGACAAGTGTTTGTTATTTCTGACAATGAGTGACCTTTCTAAAATGGATGTAGAAAAGAAGAAATATCAAGGTAACTCAAAGAAAGTCCTTTGTTTGGCAACCTTTTATTCATCTCAGATAGGAACATCTCAATAAATTTACAAACCAGAGGATTGCTTACTCTTAATGTTTCTATTTTGTCTTCACTGACAATGTAGAGTGTTACGACATTTTGTTGAAATTTAGCAATTGTAACACTTTTGTCTGCTGACCATCAGAGTAATTTTTGCACAATTCCAAAAAAAATAGAACATTTTAAATAACATTGAAATCTGCCTCAACAGGAATTATATCGATCTTTGCATATATTTTCAAGTGTTACTAACAAACCAGCTTTAATATTGTGAATTGAACTTAGCATCATGTAATTCAAGTTCCATTGGGTAAAAACAGGCTGAATGATTTTTGTCACTGGTACACTTGCAGCTGTACATCCTGCCTTGATTTCCTCCCAATCAAGTGAGCTCTGATGTGTTCTTTGACTTAGTCTTTGCATTTTTTTTTCAAGGACATCAAAACTTATGGTTTTTTTGACTGCATCCTTTAAACAGTTGTTTAAGATATGATCAGCACAAACCATATGAATAGAACTTTTGATCAAAGTGCTTTGACCAACAGCAGACTTCATAATTGAAGCCCTATCTGTCACACAAACTTGTGTTAAATTTTGCTCAGCTAAGATTGGAAATTTAGAAATCATGCTGTCCAATCCTTTAGTTAGTATAAAACCGGTTTTTAATCCAATAAAGTTTTGGCAATCCAAAGACAGCTTTTTTAATTCAAAATCCTTGCTGATATAGTGGACTGTCAAGAATTCATAAGGGTCGTTGTTCCTTAAAGTCCAACCATTAGGTGTAAAAGCCACTAAACTGCAATCAGGAATATCTTTTTCAAGTTGCTCTTTTACTTTATATTCTTGTATAACATTGGCAGTTTGACTTTTGAAAGAGTAGTTACAGCTTTCAGATTCGCTTGAGGACATAGATAGTTCAATAGCATCTTAATACCAGGACTTTCAATTATGGTAAATGGCAAATTTGAAAGAATAAAAGCAAGTGTAAAAACTGTATCAAATTCTAGCTGTGCCTCACTTTGTAATGGACACTTCTTTACCTTGGAAAAATCATACAATGTGGTTTGGCTGGAACTTTTCTGAAAATGTGACTCAAATGGGGTAATGTTATCCAACCAACTGTGCTTTACTGGAGCAAAAAAGCCTCTCATTAAGCAAGATTTAATTTTCATCCTTTTCAGCTGATTTTTTATTAGCCAATTGTTCAGCAAGAACTTCATTATTATTCTTCATCATTTGAGTATAAAGTGATGGATGTTTGGCTCTGAAAGAAATGTCATTGCATTTACCGCACCTCATTAACCGTAATAAATCACATTTAAGGGATATAAAATAATAAAAATTAAGATTCATTTGTAAAAATTGCAATTTATTAATAAAAATTGCAACTTATTTATTATTATGTAAGGTTATAAATTATTATAAATATAAAATTCTATCAATATCATTGAAATGTATCAAATGTAGCAAATAAATAGAAAAAATTGCAACTAGAAATGATAAAAAACAAAAAACGATTTGGAACCAACATTGGATTTATGTAGAATTATGTTGGACAACGTCGCCCAGCTAATACTAACGTTGTAATAAAGTTTTGTTTAGACTAGGGTTGTTCGCCAAAAAACAAAACTCGGTGGAGTTAAGAAGATATATTATTTGAATTCTTAAATTTAGAATTCAAATGCTTTTGTCAGTGTATTATGCCGAAACAAGAGCTTTAGACTTTATAAGATTTTTTGGGTCAGGTTTTTCTGATGTTTAAAAAAAAACTTTTTTATTTTTAAAATTTTTGTATTACACAATATTGGAGTCATTAGATTGGTATCACTCATTATCATTACATCATTAACTCCACCTAGATCTTAGTTCTGATCTATTCTGTTGCATAATAAGTTTATAATTATATAAAAATGTTTCTGGCAAAAAAACAGATCAAAGTTTATTTTTAAAATAAAAACTCTCAAACATCACAATCGCTTGTCCAGATTAGATTAGGATCTTAAATAAATTTGTTTTTTATGTGAAAAGAACATCATAGTTTAATAATATAATCTGTTCTTATAGGTTATTGTCAGTTTTTTTTAATTATAAGCTCTTTTGCGATCAGGATTTTTAAATTTTCTATTAAATTTAATGAAAATGTTGTATTTTAACTAATACAAATCTGTTTACAAATTTGAATCTTGTGATTAAATCATCTTTTAAATGCCAAAATATCTCTAATTAGTCCAAATTAAGTACCAATTATCAATAAGTAAGTATCAATTAGTAATCAAATAATGAATTAATTAGTAGTAAATTATAAATAATAAAAATAAGAATATTAGAATAATAAAATGTAAATATCTTTGTAAGTAAAGGTAGTAATTTTCTTAGTAAATTAATTTTTTGCATTTTTTAATCAACATTTAAAATAGCTGTCTCTATTGTTGGTTGTTTATAAGTAATTAATGCTCTTACTAACACAATTAAGTAATTAACGATCTTACTAACACAATAAAGTAATTAACAATCTTACTAACACAATTAAGTAATTAATGATCTTACTAACACAATTAAGTAATTAATGATCTTACTAACACAGTTAAGTAATTAATGATATGATTAATATGACTAATTACTTAACTGTGTTAATATTTTAATATGATTAACTAAAAATATTTTAGTTAATATTATTAACTAAATACATTTGTTATATATTTATATATACTATATTTACATTTTGTATTAAATTTAATAAAAATGTTGTATTTTGACAAATATATTTAGTTAATATTATTAACTGAATACATTTGTCATATATTTATATATATTTACCAATATGTTCAGTTAATATTATTAACTGAATATATTAGTCAAAATACAACAATTTCATTGAATTTAATACAAAATTTAAAAATCCCGTCCACAAAAGAGCTTATAACTAAGAAAAACTGACAACAACCTATAAGAATAGATTATATTATTAAACTATGATGTTCTTTTCACCTAAAAAACAATTTTATTTAAGATCCTAATCTAATCTGGACAAGCGATTGTAATTTTTGAGAGTTTTTATTTTAATAATAAACCTTGATCTATGTCTTTTTGCCAGAAACATTTGTATATAATGTTACGTCAAATATTCTGAAAATACGTCAAATATTCTGAAAATACGTCAAATATTCTGAAAATACGTCAAATATTCTGAAAATACGTCAAATATTCTGAATACAAAATTTGTCAATAATTACTTTGATTTAAACTAAAATTTAAAAAATGAATATTTATAATTATTTTTCATTTCGAAATAATTTGTTTAAAAACTTCTATTATTTTATTTTAACCTTGTCATAATTTAGAGATTAGCTTGTTATAGATATAAATAAATTTGTATATATACATAATATATATATATATATACAAATTTATTGTATATATACTATATATATATATATATATATATATATATATATATATATATATATATATATATATATATATATATATATATATATATATATATATATATATATATATATATATATATATATATATATATATATATATATATATATATATATATATATATTTATATATATATATATATATATATTTATATATATATATATATAAATATACATATATATAAATATATATATATATATATATATATATATATATATATATATAAATATATATATCCAGCACTGTATATATATATATATATATATATACACATATATATATATATGTATATATATATATATATATATATATATATATATATATATATTATATATATATATATATATATATATACACATATATATATATATATATATATATACACATATATATATTTATGTATTTTTTACTGTATATGTATTTTAACAGCATTCAAAAAATATAAAATATTCTTACTTTAAATGATTCCTGAGGCCAGAGGTACTGCTTTGGCACATTTTCAGTTCGCTGGAGCACTGTATACATGTTGCATAAAAATCTTTTCTACTATTGGCACCTTCATTTGGTTGAAGATTTTTTGTGAAGTGTTGAAAGATTAGGTTCACCATTTTGAATTTTTAAACTTATTAGAGGTAAACTTAACAAATATATTTTAACTAAATTTCTTAGTGTATCCTTCTTTTATATCCTTCAAAACCAATAAAAACATAACAATTGCATATTGGTTTTACCAAATTCAATTTAAATATAGCAGATAGGAATAGCTCCTCCCATTAACTATCAATTATCTGCATTAAAGCAGACTATTGCTATTATGAAAGCTATTTGCCATAAAGCGGAAAATTTTTTTTAAAATGGCTGATGCAATAAATTGCAAAGCAATTTTTATAAAGCAATTCGCCAGGCAATATTTTGCCCATCAAATTTTATCTAAAAAAATCCCGTGCAATTCAATGCAACTTTTTATCGCATAATCAAAAAAAATCGCTTTTGTGCTAACCGCCAACGCGGTAACGCCTGCTTACTTGAAACATACTGTTTTTAGGGCCTGGAGTCTTGTAGTCCTTGTCACCATTAGGCCCGGAGTCCTGTAGTCGTTGTCACCATTATACCTATGGACTCTGTGTTCAAAAAGTGATTGTTCTTCTAACTAAAAGTCTAAATTTTTTAACAATAGTAGTCACTAAGTTTTTTTATATCACTAGAGCTCCTGTATACCAAAAACTAAGAAGAATTAATCTTTTTATAGCATTCAAATCCGAAGCTTTTTTTGAGACTTCTCATCCTTGTTAATATATCATATATTTGAAAATACATATATATATATATATATATATATATATATATATATATATATATATATATATATATATATATATATATATATATATATGCAAGCTTCAACGGGAGTAAACAAGCGCGAGAGCGGAGAAAAGCTTTCCTATAACCAACATGACAAGCCATGCGAGCTGCTCCTCTAAACTGTTTTTTACGGAAACTTGGTTTTTGCACAAGCTATCTGTCTATTTATATAAAAACTGCTAATTAAATACAAAATTAAGTTTTATACTTGTTACTAGCATATGTTTGTAACGTTAATACTACAATAATAAACTCATAACAAGCGTCAGTTAGTAGCACAGTGAAAATATTCTTTAGAAGTAA
>NC_061158.1:45998991-46033991 GCF_022113875.1 Hydra vulgaris | reverse complement strand
TCAGAGAAATCCATTTTTAAATATTAGCTGACACCCTGTATTATATTAAATTATTTGCTTAAGGAAAACAACATCTTACATACTCTGGAACACTGGGAGAAGGATAGAAATAGTTGTTAGTTATTAAATATTATATTTATTTGAAGACTATAGGACAAAACCCACATTAGTTCATGTTTTTAATTTTAATAAAAATAGTATTTTGTGTTTGATGAATTTAGCTTTTTATATGTTATATATGACTGTTAGCTGATTTCTGTACATAATCATATTCAAACATCACAGTTATGCATAATACTTTTTTTTTGTAGTAAAGTTAAACACCAGTGCTTGATGAAAAGAATGGATATACACAAATTAGTTCCACTGGGTGCACACACATGTGAAACTGTTGTTTTTCCTGTCTTCAACAATGCAAAAGAGTCTCAATCTTTAGTGGTATTTGTTATATTGTTGTTATAGTGTTGTGTTATGTTTTGAATAATAACTTTTAGTTAAAAATAATAATAATATTTCTTCTTTAAACTTTACTTTTGATAAAGAGATGCACATGTGAAACTGTTGTTTTTCCTGTCTTCAACAATGCAAAAGAGTCTCAATCTTTAGTGGTATTTGTTATATTGTTGTTATAGTGTTGTGTTATGTTTTGAATAATAACTTTTAGTTAAAAATAATAATAATATTTCTTCTTTAAACTTTACTTTTGATAAAGAGATGCAATTTTGCAAATGCTATTTTTGCAATAAATTTATATACGATTTCCAAGGATTTTAAGTTTCCAAGTTTTAAAAAAAATTAGGAGTAAAAGTTAATCCTAGAAGATGAATGGTAGAAGACTCATTGAGTACATTGCCATTCATAAATATAGGAAGATCTAATTTTTTGCAATAACGATTTTCTAAAAAAAAATTACCAAAAAAAAATTAAAAACCTGCATTAAAGTTCACCAGCCACTGTGAGCCCCATGCTGTAGCAGAAGTGAAGTCAAGCTCAAATGCCCCCACCAAGCAATCAGAGAGCGTTTGCTTCTTATCAAAACAAAAATAAATCATAGTATCATCAGCAAACAACGCCACCTTAGATGTGAGAATATCTGGAAGATTGTTAATGTAAATTAATAAGATTAAAGGGCCTAGGAACAGTCCTTCAAAAACCCTTTACAGGATATGATACAAATATCAAACAGTGAATCAACTTATTTGTCAGCTATATCAGGTAGAACGCAACTAGTGGAATCGAGAGATGATATTGATGAAAATTTCTTAGCAAACAATTCAACTTTGTCTTTAGGTGAAGTGGCAAAATCTAAACCATACAAGAGAGGTAGAATAACAGTTTTGCCCTTATTATTGATACTGTTAAAAGTTCTCCATAAGTCACCAGAGTCTAATTTTTGTGATAAAATATGAGATTTCATGACTCAAGAATAGCAGGATTTGGCGTATAACAAAAACTTTTTACAATGGTTTCTAGCAATAGTAAACAGGCGTCTATTTTCTTGCAACAGTTTTGCTAATAGATATGGAGTAATGGTTTCAATTGGAAATTGAAGCAGCACAACGTGTGGCAAACCATGACGAAGAGTAAGGCTTGACTTTGAATCGTCGAGAGAGAATTAAAGATATCATGCCAGCCTGAATCCATAAAGTTATGTAAAAAGCACATTTGTCAGCAGGAAGATGAAAGATTTCAACCCAAGGGCCTTCACGAAGAAAATCACAGAAAGAGTCCCAGTAAGCTTTAGGATAGTTGTAACAGGTACATTGATAGGGGGATTCTGATGATAATGGTATAATAGTTGATTGAGTTGAAAAACTGAGCACTGACTAGGATCAAAAGCAATACATAAGTTGAGTAGAGAAGGTAAATGGTTCGGATTGTGAAGAAAATGTGTTGGAAATTAGATTATTTTTGTTAGAGATTAGGACAAGAAAAAGTTGTAGGCCTTAACGCCTGCAGAGTCGCTGACAGTAGAGCCAACCCATTTAATGTGATTAGCATTAAAGTCACTAACAACAACAATATTGATTGGTTACAAAAGAGAGAAGGCTAGGTCAATTTGATTAGAAATAACATCAAAAAAAGCGCAGTCTTGAGATGAAGGAGAGCAATGTAGAACAAAGAAAAAGGCAATAGAGTAAAGTGGTGCTAAACAAAAGCACATAAAAAAACAGTTGGTGGTTTTAAACCAAAAAGCACATAAAAGAATAGTTGGTGGTTTCCAAATGGGTGAATTCTTGTGAATGTAAACGCCCATACTAAGCATGTGACTATTGGAAGCTTTACAAATTAAAGAAAGATACCCATCAACACTAAGATCACAAGATGAGACAGTCGAATGCAAATTAGTCTCAAAAAGAGCAAGTTGGTCTGGTGAACTTTGCAAGAGATAAGACTCAATAGAAAAAAACTTTCTTCAAAGACCACGAATATTAGTGAATGATAGGTTTAGAGAACTTGGTGATGATGATGGTTTTTTGTGTTTTATAGTTTTTGGTACTTTAGTCATAACTAAAAGAATCAATATTTCCATTACCAAAAAAAATCAATATTAAAAATACTGATGTATTATGCCCTCAACAAATATCTGAGGTGTTTAATAAATATTTTACAAATGTCTGACTTCATCTGGCTAACAAAATTACACCAACCATGTCACCAACCTATAATTCTTTAAAAATTTAAAACCATCAGATAACGCAACATTGCATGGTTTTGATTTAACGTTAAAAAAATTTGAAACAGCTTTTTTATCTTTAAAAAATAATAAATCACCGGAATTTGATGATATACCCAGTAATATACTTATTACAAATAAAAAAAGTAATAGAAAACCGTTATTTTATACAGTAAAACTTTTTTTCGATCAAGAGGTATTTCCTGGTGTATTAAAGTTAACAAAAGTATTTCCAATTTATAAAAATGATGATCATTCTAACGTTTCCGACTACAGGCCTATATCAGTGCTTTCTGTATTTTAAAAAATATTCGAACCTCTAATTTACAATAGAATCTTTGATCATTTTACTAAAAACAATTTTTTTTCATTCAAAACAATTTGAATTTCCTTCAACTGAAAATGCTTGTATTGAATTAGTTGACCAAATAAATTTACTTTAGATATATTTATTGTTCTCTCAAAAGCTTTTGACACTGTTGATCATTGTATTTTGTTAGAAAAGTTGAAGCATTGTGGAGTAACTAATAAGGTCTACTCTTGGATTAAAATTTACCTCACTGATAAAAAACAATATGTTCTAAATCAAGAATGCAGAATACTTAAAATCACACGTGGAGTCTGCAAGATACTTCATCCTCTCTTTTTCTTAGTTTATATAAATGACTTAGTTAATGCATTAGTAAAGTTAAACCCAAGTATGTTCGCAGATGACACAAACCTATTTCTTTTTAACAATAGTATCAAACAACTTTATGCAGGCATGATTAATAAGATAAATAACTAGTTTATGGCAAATAAATTCTCATTAAACATTAAAAAAACAAAGTATACCTTATTTCATGAGAAGAAAATCTTCCCCTTTAATTACCAGCCCTATTTTTAAATAAAATACAAATAAAAAAAACAAGACTATATAAAGTTTTTAGGAATACTTGTTGACAATAATTTATCTTGGCTTCCCCATATTTAATATTTACAATCAAAAATTAGTAAAACGATTGGTCTGATATGCCGAGTTTGTCCATATGTAAACACATTTTGTCTAAAGTTATTATACTTTTCTTTAATTCTTAGTTTAAATTACAAAAAACATATTAAAATCAAGAAAAGAAAAAATATTTATTCACTAGATTACACAAAACCTTTTTATTCAATTATTAATCTGGAAACATTTAATGTAAAAAGTTTTGGTGTAGAAACACTACATTTTTGTAAAGAATCTATACCAGTGACGATAAAGAGGATATATCACTCAGTCCTATGTTACTTGGCATGTGTGAAACAATTGGTTTTTTTTGAAATTTTAATAGAAGCAACATTTAATTTTATATAAAGAATGTTTAATCAATTGGATTTATCAATAAAGCAGATAATTTGTTGTTATTTGTTTCTTTTTTGAAAATTTGTATAGAAATTCAACATTTTTGCAGTATTTCTATACCATACGTTTATTAGAAATTGCTATAGCAAAACCCTCATGAGATGAATTGACAAAATGACATCATTGCATTAAAAAAGACATAAATATTTTGGAAAAATATGTTTCTCAAAATAAAACATATGTAATGTATTTTGCAAAAGCATGTAAACTTTTGCATTAACTTAAAACGCACAAAACATTTTCTAGTCAAAATTGTTACTAACACACAGAAGAAAAAGTGCAAAATATTTTTTCTCTTTTTTCAAAAACAGCGGATTTTTGTGTTAGTGAAACAAGTAAATTACTTTCCTAGTTTTTTAAAATTAGTGCTAGCCGCATACCTAAATAAAAATTAAACTGATTCATAACAAATTTAAACTTGATAACAACAAATATAGAAACACAAACATCACATTTATATTTTATACATAACAAGCATAACTACACTAAAAGAAAAAAAATTCTTAACTACATTAGAAAAAACAAGTAAAAGTAATCACTTATACTTATAAAACAAAAGATATTAAAACTATTTTAAATGAAAACATTTAAATTATTTTTTGACACTTTATATACATTTTTGCTTTTGGGTTTATAAAAACTTAAAAAACATAAAATCTTTTTTTTTTATTACAAAGTAACCAGAGATGAAACTATTGTACCTACCTACAGTTAGTGTAATTACATATATGCAACCAAATTGTTAAATTTTAATAATAGACAGCAGTATTATATCTCCTTCTGAAGGTCTTATATAAAAAAATGCAATTCAAATGTAGACTCTTCCAGTACTAAATCTTTAATTTAGCACAAAATGATATACAAAAATCTACATGCATGTTTCATTAATTTTGCTAACATTAACTTTGTTTGAACAAACTAACACTTAAGATGAAATGTAATTTTAGTACAAAAGTTGTTTCTATACTCATATATATATATATATAAGTGACATAATTTTTTATTTAATCCTTATAACACTTTTTACGTTACGTTATGTCTCAAATGGTTCCACTTTTAAAGTATACATATATTTTAAATATATTTTTTATGTAACTTAGTGTCATGTTATGCCTCAATTAATTACAATTATAATCAATTAGTCCATTTTAAAATACACCTACATTTTAAAAGTGTAACCAATTGAGACATGAAACATAATAAATATTATAAAAATTAACTAAAAAAATAACATTTAATTTAATTAGGTTGTAACCAATCAAGAAAAATATTGTACATTAAAAATAAAACAATAACAATTGACATAAGTGCAAACTGTGATAAAAAATTGAAAATATAATTTTAGCATATTTACCAAAAAAATTTTTTTTTTTCAAAGAAAAACAAATTTTCAGCTCTGTTAACTTTTTGTTACATCAAAGTGTAAAATATATGATTAAAAAAATTATTTTTAAGAACTTTTAGTGTCATTTACATAAATGATACTAAAATACATTAGATATAACTTTATTTTCTTGTTCTCAATTTCAAAATATCTCCTTTCATAATCTCAATTCTTTAAATTGTATAAACCACTTACAAAATCATTAATGGAAACAGATTAACATCTTTACTAAACATTTTTTTTAATGCAGGTTTCCTATATACTTGAAATAAAATAGTTATTATTATAACTATTCCAACTTTGAATAAAGATTAAGCAAAAAATAAAGCAAACAAAATAAGTAGAAGATTTATAAAAGTTATTCTGATCAATCCATTTGTTGATCTAAGTATTAATAAAATAATGCACACCTCTAAGATTCTAATCTCATGACATAAAATGCAGGACTTGTAAGACAAGATGTAATACAAACTTTTAAAACTATATAAATCTTCAATACTCACTGATACTCAATATAAAAACTTTCGTTAACTTGGTCAATATTCCATAAATAAAATCCATCTTTATTTAATCCAGACAACTGCTTCCAATTAGTTGGATTAAAGATTAAAGAATGCAGAGGAGATTGAAGTTCAATAAAACATAACTCCTTTCCAATAATAAAATCCCTAAAAAAGAATATGTCTACAAATAATGAAATAAAAGTCAGTGTACAAAGGGTTGTACAACAGATGGTTAAAAGATGTAAAAAATAAACAACATTAAAAATACAGTAAATTTAAGCCAGCACTTTGAAGTGCAACCTTATTATAACATTAATTTTCATAAAATATTTTTATATAATTTAAAGTATATTTTATATAAAACTTGTATATAAAAGATGTCCAGCAAAGGTAATGTTTTTGTCCAACAAGTCCAGCAAAGGTAATGTTTTTGAAATAACCTTTTTTTCAAAACAACTTTCAAATTAACTAGGTAATTTTGTTTTAAACCTAATTTATTTTGTAACTAAAAAACAGACTAAAACCTTAGTTTTAGTCTGTTTTAGTCTCAAAGTGTCAAATCTACTTATATTTTTTTTAAATATATAATACTCCTTCATTCAAATTATACTTAATCTAATTTATGAATTTTTTCTTGAAAATATTTCAATACTTTCTTTTTTGTTAAAAGTTGAGAAAATATATTATACTTAATTGAACATTTGTTAAGTTAAAAAAATTCCATGATTCAAATTAAAAATTTGAATAAAAGAATTTAGCAACTCTTCTTAAAAACAGATCTTTTCCACCTGCATGCTATCATAAGAAGTATTATCATAAGTAAAAGTATTTATTTTTATCACTTGCTTGCTGTATTCTATACAATTGCTTATTGTTAAGATCTGTCTTGAAAATATAACAATTGCTAACAACTATAAAACAGGTAAATTCAACAGTTGCTAACAATTATAAAATATAACTACATAATGAAGAGGGTGGATATACAAACTTGTATAGTGTACTTAAGATGGTGGACATACAAACTTGTATAGTGTACTCAAGATGATGGACATACAAATTTGTATAGAGTACTCAAGATGATGGACATACAAATTTGTATAGTGTACTCCAGATGTGGACATACAAACATTGTGTATAATTTTTTAACCATATTTATATCTATTTTTATAGAATTTTAAAAGTTTGATTAATTGAATTAACTTTGCTAAGCTGCAATATTAACTTGAAAATCTCATTTTAGATTTGATTGTTTTATGACACTAAGATAATGTTCAAAATCAATTACTAATAAAATCTAAACTTGTTTTTTATCAGAACCATGCAACCCCTAAGTCATTTGAGGATTATTTTTGCCAATATGCATAACTTTGTATTTATCATATTTGAATTTCATTATTCAGATTGATGACTACTCAATAAGATAATTTAGATCTGCCTGCAGCTTTATAGGATGTTCAATTATATAGGGTTTATTATTTTTACTGCCAACTACATACAACTTTATATAGTTTTATAAAGACTATGAACAAAAATAGCCCTAAAACAGAACCCTTTTATTAATCTGACATGAGGCACACATGTTTTGGCAAAATCTAAATATAAGAAATCAAATGAGCAGTTTTTTTATTCTGTAATTAGATCTAAGGTTTCCAACAAATAAGAGTTTTTGTTTTTCCTAAACTCATGTTGATTTTCATTTAATACACTATTTTCAATAAAATGATTTATAACTACATCATGAACAATTGATTCAATAAGCTTACATGGAACTGACAATAAATATATTGATCTGTAATTAAGTGCATCATTTTTATAACCTTTTTTTAAAAAAAGATGAGATATTTGCACATTTCCATAATTGAAGTAATTTTTTTCTGTTAATGACTTTTAGTATAATAATGCTAATGATATGCTTACAGTTTTACAACACTTTTTTAATACAAATCAATTCCATCAACACCAATTGCTTTATCAAATTTTTTTCTATTGTATTACAAATAATTAAATCGTTTGTATCAATAAGTAAGGTGCTATTCATTTTATGTACTATATATGGAATGCTATTTGTATCTTATTTGCTTTTTGTCAAGCATTTGTAAAAGTTTGATAGTATTTATTTATTTGTCATTGTAAACAAATATTTTAGGTTGATAACTTATTCAAAATGATGTTTCTAAAATTTTCACATTCTATAATTGTATAACAATTTACCATAAGCTGATTTTGATTGATTATTCTGATTGTTTAATCAATATTTAAAATGTAATACATGATGTGCAGTATCAATAATGTCTAGGTGGATAATAAATTTTGCTTGTTATTTGTTATTAGGAGGATACATCCCACAATGTGAATAAACTATTTGTTGTAGACAATGAACTATTTGTTATTCATTCATAGGTGAATGCATCCATAGGTGGATAACAAATTATACTTGTTGTATGTTCATAAGTAGAAGCATCCATAGGTGGATAATGAATTAAGTTTTTAAATGTTCATAGATAGATGCTTTCATAAGTGGAATTATATGTTATATAATTCCACTTATGAAGGCATCTATATATATCATAGGTGGATGCGTTCATAGGTAGATAATGAATTATACTTGTTAAACGCTCATAGGTATATGTGTCTGTAGGTGAATAATGAGCTATATTTATTATATATTCAAATGTAGATGCCTTTATAGGTGCAGTTGTATTAATTCATTCTATTTAGAAAAATAAGTTCAATATATTACTAATTATTTAGTTTTGTTCTGATTCAAAGTGTTATCCAAACATTTGATTCAAAATGAATAAAATCTGATTCAAAGTGTTATCCAAACGTTGTTTGGATAACATTTTGAATCAGAATTTTTTTGCTTTATCTATAATCTTTTGAGCATGTTGATTAAAATTTGTTAGAGTTTGAATACCTTCTTTCCAATTTATATTAGAATAATTGTAAAATTATCCTAATATAAATTGGATAATTGATTATCTCCAGCAATTTTGAGACCAGAAAGAGAACTGTTATTGTTATACTTTTTCGCAGCAGTTAACACATTAATTTTATTTTTGTTAATTCTGACAAGTCAGAGGAGCAATAAATACATCCAAATAAAACTTGATAATTTTTTTTTATTATTTAAAAAAATCTTTGAAAAAAACTTTTTTAAACTTTGAAATTAACTTTTTTAAATAAGTACATCTCAAAAAATAATGAAATTTAACCATGTATTTAAACATTTTTTACCCTTAAAGAGCCATATATGTAAACATTTTTGACCCTTAAAAAATATTATTCCTTATAAAGAAAACAAAATTTTATCTTAAAAAGTTTGTAATACCAGAAAAATGATGTATTTTAAAAAAGTGAAGAAATTGTAGCAAAACAAAAAAGAAAATGCCATTAGATATCTGTTTCTTGCTTAACTTGGATGTTTGAAAAATAAATAAACAAATAATAATCTTTTTAACTAGACCCCCTGGGCCTTGACAAGTCTTAAGATTTTATAAACTTTTTTATTATGATTACATTAAACTATTACTTCACGAGAAGATCATTTAAAAGTTTTAAAAGAACTTTATTAGGATAGATTTGAAGTAAATATAATAACTGATTATTGTTGGATTAAACACATAGGTCATCAATACTTGCAAATAAAAAAAAAAAAAAATTGTTAAAAAAAAACAAAGTCTTAAATTTTTTTTTTTTTTTAAATAAAGAAAATCTGATCTACCATAATGATAATCTAATTTTTGGAATATTTGTACAAGATGCAATGATTCGGGCATTGTTAGCAAATGATAGGCTACTAAATCCAAGACCAATATTGTCTGAAAGCAAATGAAAAAAACATAATTTATAAATATTACCTAACATAATATTATGAATATACTGTTTTATGTAAAATTAAAAAATATTCAAACTTTTGAATGTTGAAACTGGGCTCTCTAGCGAAGTGATTTTGTAGACAAAAATTGAAGCATCTAAGCCATCTTCAGAAAATGCCACATACCCATATTCAGGATTTATAGCTAATGTTTGTATTCCATCACCAGGGGATTCCAGATACCAAACTAAATCATTTGTTATATCATGAAATTTTAAACTATTCAAACTCAGATAACATATAATATTTTGATCAATGAAATAGATGGGAGATCCATTGTATCCAACAGACCAACTAAAAAAAAAAGTGTATATACAAATATATATGTATGCATTTATATATATATATATATATATATATATATATATATATATATAATATATATATATATATATATAAATGTGTATATACATACATATATATATATATATATATATATATATATATATATATATATATATATATATATATATCCATATATATATCCATATATATATATATATATATATCCATATATATATATATATATATATATATATATATATATATATATATATAATATATATATATATATCCATATATATATATATATATCCATATATATATATATATATATATATATATATATATATATATATATATATATATATATATAATATATATCCATATATATATACATACCTATATAAATATATATATATATATATATATATATATATATAATATATATATATATAAATCTGTATATACATATATATATATATATATATATCCATATGTATATCTATATATATATACATAGATATATATATATATATATATATATATATATATATGGATATATATATATATATGGATATATATATATATATATATATATATATATATATATATATATATATATATATATATATATATGGATATATATATATATATATATATATGGATATATATATATATATATATATATATATATATATATATGGATATATATATATATATATATATATATATATATATATATATATATATATATGGATATATATATATATATATATATATATATATATATATATATATATATATATATATATATATATATATATATATTATAGATATATATATATATATATATATATATATATATATATATATATATATATATATATATATATATATATATATATATGTATGTATATACACATTTATATATATATATATATATATATATATATATATATATATATATATCCATATATATGTATATATATATGGATATATGGATATATATATATATATATATATATATATATCAGGGTGTTAACCAGGAATAAACTTTAAACAGCGTTTTAACGAAATTGGAAATTTGTCAAAATCCTGTCACCACCCCCCCACCTCCTCTCCGTTGAGATTAAAATGTGTTACGGGAATGCGTGAGGTTTTTTCCCTATATTCTTTTTTATTTCTACTCCACTTCAGCGCTGCATACATTTGTTAAACAACGCCAAAAATAAAGCAAAATACCGTCTTGTAACATTGAAGATGAAAATAAAATCAACACAAAATTAAACATGGTTTCATATCGGCACAGCAAATTAAGGTCCGATTTCCAAATATATATTAGGAACTTTATATTTTTCTATAATAAAATAATGAGTGTATATTAAATAATAATTATTAAGAATAATATAATTAATTTATTTTTAATCTTAATACATCTTTGCTGCTTTCATTTCAAGAAATAAAAGCGAAAGAAAGCCAATGATCTTCTACTTCTAATTATTATTTAAATTCTTTTTGACTGATCAAGAATCTTTTTTCAAAATTAAATTTGCTATTTAGGAAAAAAAGTTATGAATTAAAAACGGAAACTGAGTGTTGCAGGGTTGAATGAAATACGCTAATAAATAAATAAATACAAAGCAATAGCTTATTTCTTAAAAGCGGCTTTTTTTTATTAGTTCTTAAGTGACCAATAAATCTCTAACTATAAATTTTTTGTATAAATTTCAATGAACGAATTTTTCTAACTGAATTTAAATGACTTTTACTTACTCTTTTTATAAAATTCTTTTTTTTAATCGATCAGTCAAAGTTGCAAATTTCTAATACATTTGAAACACTGAGATCTGAACCTGAGCCTTCATCATCTCAACAACCAGAATCTATGATAGTGCCATCACCAAATCTAGCACCAGGAACTACACTACCTCAGCATCAGCATATGTCACATAGCATCAGCTCCAGAATCATCTCCAGAATCATCATCTCAAAAGTCACCTTGTCTGCAAACAACCTTCAATATTTTAGTAACTCTATTCAAAAGGAAATTCAAAAAAAGGTTGCAAAACAACTGCAATCAGCCCAATCACTTGAATCACCTTTGCAACAAATGTTTCGTATCCAACACGTTGACACAAAAAAAAGAAAAAATGTAGATGTGCCAAGATTCGAAGGGGAGTGTCTCAAAAAACCTCAAATGCTTGAAATGTTGAAAGATGCTGAGAGCAAAAAAGCAGCAAAGCAAGCTAAAAAACAACCTAAGCTTAGCTCTATTGGAGAACAGCAAATAAACCGAGCAACAAATCCAACGAAAATATTAGCTGCAAACCAATTCAAATGTAAAAAGTGTGGAAAAGTTTTGGGTGAAACTTCAGCAAGTCAAATTATGGAATGGTACCAGTATGAAAATTCAAATTGCAAGGTTTGGCTTTGTCAAACATGCATACCAAAGCAATACATAAAAGGCGAGTTTATTATTATTAGAGTTTTATTGCACCAAAAAGTGCTGCACAAGTGAAAACTTAACTCAACCTATAATACCTCTAAACAACTCAACATCATCACAAGAATAAAAAAACTTCCTTTATTTGATTGATTTTTTTAATTGTTATTATTGATTGTTTTTTTAATTGTTATTATTGATTGCTTTTTAGTTTTTTTATCAAAGTGTTGTTTTAATTACACTTATATTTGGGGATTTCATTCTCCTCTAATGTCAGTGTAAAATGGAATAAAAATTTTTCTAACCAAATGAAGTTTCATAAAAACTTTACAAAAAAGTTGTTAAAACTTTATATATTAAAATACAGCTCAATATTCTCTACAACTTTTTTTTTTAAAAAGAAATCTATTTTCCATAAAAAAATTAATAATTAAAATCCTTAACTATACCATTTGACCCCATTTTACTCTATTCATTGTTTTATTTTCAAAACATAAGTTAAAAATTTTCATGAGTTCATGGAGAAAAAAACTTAAAAACTAACTGTATTTTGTAGATGGTTTTTGAAAATGTTATTACACAAAAATTACACTTTTGAAAATGTTATTACGAAAAAACAGTTTTGCCCCTATTGTGAGGCACAACTGCACCCACCCAAAAAGCGTTGGGGGTACACTTTTCTTTGTACATTTTCTTTACAATTGTCACAGCTCAGATTTTTTGCTGATTTTGTACATTTATAAAAATTAAATAAAAAATTCTGAAATCTTATTTCCAACATCTCACAACAAAACTATTTCTATTTAAGTTTTTATATGAACGCATTCAAATGTGACAATTGTAATTATTTTTATTCGTAATAACCTAACTTAGATAAATATCAAAAGTATGCGGTTGTGTCTCCTGTGCGTCTTTGTAGTTCTGCCCCAGAGGACAGTTTATAGAAAGAATACAATTTCATAGCTTGGTTATTAGGTTATGTTGGTATCAAAAATGGTTTTCACTTGATGAAATAATGCTAATAACACATATCTTTAATAGTAAAATCAAATATTGCTTAATCCTCAAAATAAAGGTCTGGAAAAATATGATGTAAATATATTTTTATCAAAATAAATATTATTATGCACAACTTCTCAGAAAAGTAAAAAGTACTCTTTTTGACATATGCAAAATGAAGGAAACTGTTTTACTAACATGTGGTTGTTTTTTTTTGCCATATAAGATAACAGTTGTGCCTCCATATGCAGTTATGCCTCTACATGTGGTTGTGCCTCCACTTCCCCTATATCAAAACAATTGCAATGATTAAGCTAAAAAACAGATTATATATTGACAAATTTGTTTTTTCATAATACTTTGTTAAATTCCTTTTAACAACCTAATATACTAGCTGCAATTTCAAATGATCAACCTCTGTACTAATTTTATTTTGTACTTATTGCATAAGTATACCCAAAACTTGGTCTTTCAATGTTATCTAAATGTTTTTTCATTTCTAAAAACACCTAAAAATCTACTAATAATAGACTATCATTATAGTACAAGACAACACCAAAAATTATCAGCATTATGACAAAATGTTGAGTTAACAAAAATATTATAGTTGCCAAATAATTGACTTTGTTGACTGTGCTTAAAGGATATTTTAAATCGTTTAAGGAATAACCTCTGCAAAAATGATCTGATAAGAACTTTTATTGAGCAGCGTTTGTCTTTACTCCCACATAAATATTTACAATAAAAAATTAATAGAAATTCGTCAATTTATAAATACACAATATAATGTAATTTATATAGAGTATGAAATCGAGCATATGAAACTTGTTATCAAGAGATACAAACATGATCAATGTATTCTTTTTTGGACCCCTATACTATTTATTTTATTTTCAAATGTAAATTTTGACATTTGAATTTCCTTTTTTTTTCATATATAAAACTCTAAGTTTATTCATAATAAACAAAACATATGCAACAACAAACAGAGTAGTGAGATGTACTAGCAAGCTGTCTCAAAGAAGCTGCTTTTTTGTGCTTATAAAAGTTAATAATAATATGTAATCGATAACACACAATACATTTTCTATAAACATAAAACAAAATTTAAAGACTTATATTAAACAAACTATTATATAAATCACATAAAGATTTGGAACTCACTTTAAAGCTAGATTGCCAAATTGATCCATTGTACACTTTAATTTGATAAAATTTATTCAAATCTGAATAAAAATAGGAATTAAAAAAATTGGTACTAATTAAATAAATTAGATTATTAGACTTCATAAAATGAGATGTGTTAGTATGCTTGTGTGCGGACATGCGCGCGTGTATATGTGTGTGTGTGTGTGTGTGTGTGTGTGTGTGTGTGTGTGTGTGTGTGTGTGTGTGTGTGTGTGTGTGTGTGTGTGTGTGTGTGTGTACGTGCAGGTGTGTGTGTTAAAGATTTTAGTAACTTATTTATATAAGTTACTAAAATCTTTAACACACACACAAATAGTGTCAGTATTCTTTATAGAATACTGACACCATTTTTTCAGTTTAAAAGTTTAGGTAGGTAAAAACTTAAATAAGTATGTAAAAATTTAAATAAGTATGTAAAAATTTAAATAAGTATGTAAAAATATAAATAAGTATGTAAAAATAAGGTATAAAAGTTAATTAAACATCAAAACAGTACAAGAAATTGTCATTAACTTTTTGTAAGATAAGGAAATTTCCTTTTTGAATTCTATTATTTTTAGGCCATTTTTGTTGTTTTTGACCATGTTTGTTATCTTAACCGGCATAGTAACTATTTTGTTTATCGCGCTATTAGGGATTGCGGCTGATCGAACAGCTAGTCAGAGAGTCGTGACTGTAAATTAAAAAATTATTTCATATATATGGAATATGGATGACTTATCGCCAAACCAGCCTTTACAAAAAATATTTTGAAATGAGATAAATAGACGCAAAGTTTAAAAGCTTTAAACAAAAGCCTTTAAACAAAAAAGTTATGAGTAATTGCAATTCAGTACACTTAAAAATTTAAAGTATAGCATATTGGCGTTTGCAAAGAAACACTACATAAATTATTTTTTAATATAAAGTTTATATTATAAACTAATTTTTTTTAAAACTTTTTGTGTAGGCTGGTTTGGCGCTTAACCATCCATATAAACAGGGGGGTTTTAAATATATATTTAACCCCCCCCCCCTGTATTAGGCAAATTTTTAAAAATAGCCAACTGCAAAAAAAAAATAAAAAAAGGTCTTAATACTAAAAATCTGCCGACTGAAATGTGTCAAATACCGATGATACCGTAATATACCGTAAAACCGCCTAAGTTCGGTCACCAAGTAACTACGATCATTAAAATTTATTCAGTAATAAAATAAATGATCAAATTTAATCTTAGTATTATTAAGAATCGCCAAATTAATTATAACTATAAAAAAAATATTATTTTTTGAATATTAACTACCTTAAATCTTAAATGAATATTAACTATCTGAAAATTAGTGAATTTTTGAAACACTACAACTTCGCTCATTCATGGATAAACAACGAAGGAGACAATTTGCAGTAATGTAATGAAGTGTTGTAAAAAAACGAGCAAGTAAAATTTATCGGTAACTTTACCTGTAAATTTACCGGTAAATTTTGGCATTTTTATAATAGATACTCACTATGGTAACTTGCTTAAATATAGAATTTGTTTATAATTTCAAAATTAACCTGTTTTAAAATAAAATTTATCTGTCAATTTTCAGGTAAATTTTTATTTTAAAATTTGCTGTTAAATTTACATTATTGGTTAAACTAATTACAAATTAATTATATGTATTGCAACGCACTGAAATAGTTTTTTTGCAAGTTATTATATTTATGTAATCTATGGATTAAAGTGAGAAACCACGGATGGCTCGTGGTTAGAAGGCTATGGATTAAAGTGAGAAACCATGGACGGCTCGTAGTTAGAAGGCTATGGATAAAGGTATGAGCAAGAGGAAAGCAGCTATAACATTTGATTTTAAAAGACCAACTTTCATCGGCAGAAGTAATAGCAAACCGTACTAAAAAAACGGCAAACTAACTAAGTTGAGCAACAACATCGAGGACATTTTAATAGTTTTAATATTATTAAGTGATTTTGGTTTTAGTTTGACTAGACTTGAAATACTGTCTATTGTTAATAATAACTTGTTTAATTTAAATCAAATGAGTTTTAATGGCGACAAAGTTACACTTGCCTGGTATTATTCATTTATTAGGCGCTATTGTGTAAAGTTATCGCTCACAACTTTAAGTAAAATTTTTTCAAACATTTTGACTCAGCCAGGCACTATTGATCAAATGCGTTTATTAAAATTGCTCATATATAAATATATTTTATAACAAACTATTTTTTTATTTAAAAAAGGCAAAATTCAATTTGTTTGTAATGTTTAAAAAATATCCCTTTTTTATAAACTGCTTACCTTTATACCATTTTAATGACCTTATAATTTTTTCTAATACTTTATAATTTTTTTAAATTATTTAATTAAGGTTTGCAAAAGTTTCTGATATGTACAATATGCATGTATTCAGAATTAAACCATTCCACATTTTTAATTGCGATGAATCTAGTCTTGTGACCAATATGATCTGGTCAGTGTGACCTATGCAAATTTAAGGTGGTTGATCAAAAAGGTTTAAAAGAGCCTAAGAAAATTCAAGTTTAAAAGCAAAAGAAACTTAAAAGCAGTAGCTACAAAAAGACTTTAGCAAAACACTCGTTTGCTGTAATGCTTTTGGGACATTCTTGTCTGTTCATGTTTTATTCCAAGGTCAAAGGTAGAAATTTTAATGATGAATTTGGGTATTTATTTTAAGAAGCATTTATAAAAGATGTGCAAATAATCCGAAAACTCCGAGTTTTTAAACTACTATTTAATCATTTGAATTTTTAGATTGATATTTTATTGGCTTCTAACTCAGGACGGGTCAATCGGTGTTACCTATGCTGGATGGTTTAAAAAAACAATTGTTCCGCATTGCTTCAAGCTTGAAGATTTCAAAGTTTTTTTTCTAGACGGCCATGCCTCGCATGTAACGCAGGAACTATTTCTTCTAAAAGAGAAAAAGTAGCCTTAAAATAATAATACTCTTCTAAAAGAGAAGAGTATTATTATTTTAAGGCTACCGGCTCATCTCACGTGCTACAGCTACTTGATGTAGGCATATTCAGGACAGTGAAAAGTAAATGGCTCGGAATCTTAAACAAACATTTTATTCAAAAGAATAAAAATATTTTATTAAAAACGGTTTCAAAAATCTTACAAAATCTAGCTACCTTGGGTTGCTTATTGACCAAAGCTTCTTCTGCAAAAATTTGAGTTCCAGCTTCGAAACAACAGGTATTTTTTAAATGAGTCAGAAAAAAATAACCAACACTGTCATACTAGTCACTAAAATTCCATAAATTCTTTCAAGAATACAAAACCATAAAACTTAAATTGAACAAATTTCTTCCAGCTTATTAAAGTCTTTCCATGAGATGCCTTAACTTTCCTTAACTTTCCTTCTACCTATTTGTTCCTTAACCTAATAAAGGTATTATTTAAAAAAAAAATTGTAGTAGGATGATTCTGAGTACTGCCGAATTTGATATAAAGATTTGCGTTTTTATGCTAAAATATAGCCCAAAAAAAAGTGAGTATAAGGAAGTAAGAGGAGATGGTAAATATTTTTAACTCAACTCTAAACATTTAAGAAGTTTTTTAATTATCAGAAATATATTTTACTTTTAAAAATTGGCTTTTGATAAGAGCTTAATTAGAAAAAAGTTGCTTTTTATTATGATAATCAATAAGCAGGCCAAAAAACAAAAGATTTAGACAAGACTTTTCTTTATTGATATAGGGCAGGCAAAAAAACAAAAATTTGCACGTTTGCAAAAAAACATGATCATTTACACATAAGAATATAAACAATTAAAAAAAAAAAAAAAAAACATTTTTGAGAGCTGCCGAATTTGATTTGATTATTTTCGTTTTTAGTCTAAAATATGTCAAAATTTGGATTTTATAGGAAAGTCCAAAAAGATTGAGATTTTTATAAGAAATTTTTGTTGTGTGAACTTTTTCTTAGTAAAATAACTGTCTTGTTACTCATAAAAGAGGCTTATAAATTATTTGTATTGTGCTAAATCAACAAATAATTTTTGACCACTTTAAAAAATATTATCCGTTGATTGTTTGAACAAATAATTTTTCTTTTTAAAATTGTTTTTTTATTCATTCATTCTTTCACTATTACATGAGATGCAATTGTTAAAATAGTTTGAATTTATATTATTAAGGTATATGGCTAATATAAACCACTACCGGTTGGGTTGTGGTATAATAATAGAGAGCTCCTTTTTTTTTTTTTAAGTTGATTAAGGTGCCCCAAGAAGTCCATACGGTCTTATCACAGAGCACCGCGGAAGAGCATTTATTGGGAAGTTCACGCCTCCTTCCCAACCGATGTCGCAAGACTTGCCCAGAGGTGGGGTTTGAACCACGGATCTTACGTTTCTGAGGCAAGTGCGCTACCACTGCGCCACGGCTGCTTTTAAGCAAAAGGATTCTGAGTTCCAACCCATTACGTCCCTGGTTATACGGCACTCAACCTATTTCTCCAGGAAGCAATCGTGTTTTTCAAGGTTTGTGTTTTAAAGTTAAATCGTTGCGAGAGGGTTATAATTACAGTTTTTTTAAAAAAAAGTAGTTTCCTTGACGTAGTGGCTTCCTCGGCCTTGGGGAGACGAATTCATTAAATGAAAAAATTATATATAAAAGTATGTAAAACGTGTTAATTTTTAAAATAAATGGAAAAATTAAATAATTATTGGAACAATAAATTTTTAATTACATTATTAGGTAATTTAATCTATAAAAAATTTTTGTTTTACCTTTTACTTTTTAAGAAGTGCTCGAAAAGGAAAAAAATTTATCAGGTGCATCTTGATAAGCAGAAAAGTATAGATATCAAGAAGTACCAAACGTTAGTTTATGCAAGTATCAAATTGAAATGATGGTAGAAGCTTAACCGTACGCTAACCTTAAACTTTTAAATGCATTGTATTGCAAGGTTATTCTATTGAAATAAAAATATTTGGAAATATAAAACTTATTGTTACAATGACTGTGTATTTATAGTTTAAAATATTGGACATTCAATTTTATATCACCCATGCAATTTTTTTACGTAGGCAAACATCACCCCTCTTCATCTTTTTCTTCCTGACTTGTTTTACTTTAAAATCTTTAAACTAAAATCTTACATTTGTCTCCCAAAAGTCTCTGAGTTAAAATCTTGCGTTTATTTAAAGTTTTGGTAATTTATAAAAATAAATGTTAAAAAACAAACAAAATGAACCAAAAGTAGCATTACAAAAAGCAATGGCAAAGAAACAGCTACATTAGCCGTTTTTCGAACGGCTGCCATGCATGGACCATGTCTTAAACGGTGAGCAAGACTTGGATTGGACCAATGGTGGGCCAGTAATGAAGCCGATGGTGGGTCATACATCGGCCAAGCATGACGAGTTTGCTGAGACTCTGTTGACTAAACAATTAAAAAACTTACAGAAGTTAATAATGGTTCATTAGAAAGCGTTTTATTGTTGTTATATGATTAAAAATTAGTGATGTAAATTTTCCGGTAAAATTTGATTCAAAATTTACCAGTAAATTTTAAATCGAAGAGGGTAAATTTTCCTGAAATAAATATAATTTTTTTTAAGAAGAATAAAAATAAGTAAAAAATTATTTCAAAATTTACCAGGCGGTAGATTTTCAAAATTTTCCTGTAAATTTACCGGAAAATTTTCCGTTAATTTTTACCTCCTTCTAAAGTAGAAGGCCCGCTCATACGAAACATAACGTTAGTAGTCCATTGATATTTGTCTTGTTTTAAAAAGATTTATTTTTTTTATAAACTTTTGCAAAATAAATTTTTTTATATTTCGTTCAATTTTAAATTATCTGATTACAAAAAAAAAAGTGAATGAAAAAAATAATAATAATAACAATCACATTTATTTTTAAAGTAACTTTTTAATTTTTTTACAAGTTAGTTTTTTTTACATTCATTTTTAAAAAATATATTAAAAGTCTCATTAAGACTAATAAATTCTTATTTTTTATTATTAAAGTAACTTTAGCAATATTCTTAAATAATAATTTATGAAAGTTGCCAGCTTCCTTAATACTTTTGGAACTTTTTTATACTATTTTTTTCTACATTTTGAAGGTTATCAGCTTTTTTAAAAAGAGCTGATAACCTTCAAGAAACTCTTAATTGAAAAAGAAATTAGGATTTGTTTGTGCTTTGACATCGACAAATACTTGGATTCACATTTAGAAGGTAGCAAAGAATAAAAAGATTAAAAAAAAAACTTTTTTTTTATTTTTTAACAAACTTTTTGTTGCAACTAAAAACAGAATTCTGTTTTTAGCTGCAATTATCAATAAAAACATCTTCAGAATTGTTTGTGGATTCAATTGCATTGACACAATTTCATCCAGAAATTAAGTCTAGGAATAATATACTGACATGTTTAGTAGAAAAAATGTTTTAAAGAACTAATGATTTTTTTTTCTGATTCTCTTATTTCTTTTCGTTTCATTGTATCAATACAAACAATAAATGTATGAATGAGACATTTTTTTCACACAGCAGTTTTATTTGATGGTACTAAATTTTCTCGAGGAATTTGACGAATTTTTTTTTTTTTTTTTTTTTTTTTTTTTTTTGTTGTCTTTTATCAAAGCTTTACAAATACGTGATCATAAATATAAACTAGTTCGTTTACATTGTATAAAAAAAAAATACCGTACATATAATAAGAAAACTTTTTTTATTACAAATAATAATATATATAAAAAAGTAACACTGTTAAAAGACGCGGGAAACTTGCAGAAGACCATTTTGGTCTTGTCATCAAGAAACCGCTTTTAGTTGCGATATTTTGTATACTTAATTTATTAAGAAATTTCAGTTTGTCAAAGTCTCATGGTGGCATAAGAGTCACACATAAAAAGCTACTAGATAATCAAAAACAAAAAACGGAAAAAAGCTGTATTTGATACACATAAATATATAGTTACATGGTTTGTTATACTTAGTATATTGACATGTACGAAATATAAATAAAATCTAACATTTACTTTGCTTTAAAGTGGATTTTTTAGGGGTTTTTAGTTATTTGTTTTAATATACGTTTGTAAAATTGTTTAATTGTTAGTAAAATTGTTTTCCATTTCATCCAATTCATCTTTGGAATTTCATGAATCCATTTCATCCAATTCATCTTTGGAATTTCATTTTTTTCTTTCATCGGTTGGAAATTTAAAAACACTAACTATTTCACACTTTAATAAAATTAATAAAAATGTACTAAATTCATAATAAACTGGATTTGAAAATCTGAAAACTAAATTAAATTTAACATCGGACTACTAAAGTGACGTCACAAGAGTATTTTAATTCCAAGAGCGGGGCTTCTACTTCAGAAGGCCTTGCTTCGTAACACTATTAGAAATATCTCGGAGTCCCGGAGTACCATAAATATTTACGACGGGTGGTACTCCAGGTCTCCGGGTAAAAATAGGGACCGCTACCAGGTGTATTACGATTTCAATGATATATATCTTTGATACTATTTGATATGAACAAAATATGGCTTTTGAACGAACCATAAAATAATAGTCATTTACATTAATTATGAGAATTTATAAAAAAGAGAATATCAATTTTGCGAATCATTCGAAAGAGGAAATTAGAAATGTCTCCAGAAACTATTTAAAATTTTTTTTTTTAATTCTTAAAAAAATTTTTAAAAATTAGTACACCTCTTTTAATAATATTAAAGAAGGTGTACAAAGTATGGCTTTTATATATTTAAAAGCCATATTTTGTACACCTCTTAAAATATAAAAATTTTAAGAATTTTTTTGAGAAAGTTTAAAATAATTTCTGGAGACATTCCTAAATTCGTCTTTCAAATGATTAGCAAAATTGATATTCTCTTTTTTATAAGTTCTTATAGTTAATGTAAATGACTATTATTTTATGGTTCATTCAAAAGCTATACCCTTCATACAACTAAATGAAAATTCATTTAAAATTCAATTCACTAAGTTGCGTGGTCACCGCAGTGGTTATCATAATAAATTTACAAATAATTCTAAAACAGAAATATATATATATATATATATATATATATATATATATATATATATATATATATATATATATATATATATATATATATATATATATAAATATATATATATATATATATATATATAAATATATATATATATATATATTTATATATATATATATATATATATATATATAAATATATACATATATATATATATATATATATATATATATATATATATATATATATATATATATATATATATATATATATATATATATATATATATATATATATATATATATATATATATATATATATATATATATATATATATATATATATATATATATATAATTTAAAAAATAATGTTAAATTGAATAACTTTTTTAAATATTATAAATAAAAAAATATATTCATTTTAAATCATGATAAATAAATGTTAATAATGGTGTTGTTTAGTTTTTGCGCTTTTTTTAATTTTATAGTTATAAAATGTTATGAATTAGACATAAAAAATCAACAATTAGTTAATTTTTAACAAAACTGTTTAAACTTCTTGTTTGTTTTTCTAGATAGTATAAAAAATTGGAAGATTTTAACAGTTTGATAATATGTTTTTTTTTAAATTTTAATCAAATTGATTTCATTACTTTTATGAAATCTGACTACATTATGGATTACATGAATGGCGCTAATGATAGAAATTTAAAAGTTTCAAAAACATCTACTGATCATAATGAAAACAAAAAACTTTCAGCTTTAAATTCCTTCAATGATCATGTCAATACTGAAAGTGATAAATTTTTATTAAAAGATTCCTTCCATTTACCAAAAGAGATTTCACATTTTTCGAACGAGACATCACAGTTAGACAATAAGTTTGGAATGTCAGATAGCATATACAGTGAAAAAAAAGATTTAAGCAGTTCAAGTAGTATTTTAGACAAGTTTTATAATACATATGGGAACTATTTGAACAACAATAGTAATAACAAAAGTGATCAAATTCCTCAAAATAACATTAAATTAAAAAACCCTGACGATGAGCACAAAAACACTGGAGAATCTTTTAAAAACATAAACAATGATTTCTTAAAGAGTAGCATAAAAATTACGTCTTTAAATGAAAGCTCACAATCTAATATACATGATATGAAATTTAAAAGCAATGAAGATAAATATCATAGTTTTAATGAAAATAAACACAAAAAATCAAATGAAAACTTGAATATTCTAGAAAAACATGATTCTATTATCAAAGAGCATTTTTCAAATTCTGACCGGTTTAAGTACGATGGCAACAAAACCCATGATTTAGATACAAACAAACACAAAAAATCAAATGAAAACTTGAATATTCTAGAAAAACATGACTCTATTATCAAAGAGCATTTTTCAAGTTCTGACCGGTTTAAGTACAATGGCAACAAAACCCATGATTTAGATGCAAACAAACACAAAAAATCAAATGAACACCTAAATGTTTTGGAACATAATAGATTTTTAAATAAAAATGATATTCCAGTTGTTGAAAAACATGATTCTACAGTTAAAAAACAGTTTTCACAAGATTCAGTTAACGAACAGTTTCAACACAAGAGCAACAAAAACCATGGTTTTGATGAAAATAAACACAAAAAATCAAATGAGCACTTGAATGTTTTAGAAAATAATAGATTTTTAAATAAAAATGATATTTTGATTGTTGAGAAACATGATTCTAAGATTAAAAAGCAGTTGTCACAAGATTCAATCAATGAGCAGTTTAAACACAAGAGTAACAAAGGCCATGGTTTTGATGAAAATAAACACAAAAAATCAAATGAGCACCTGGATGTTCTGGAAAAAGATAGAATTGTAAATAAAAATGAAGATGTAGAAAACCATTCTCTGATTAAAAAACACTCCTCACCGATTTCAACTGATAATCAGTTTAAACACAATAAAAGCCATGATTCCAGAGAAAAAGGAAAAAGCAATTTAAATCATAGTTTCAATGAAAATTTAAAAACTAGGTCTTATGAAAAACTTGATCAAAGTTATGAAGAACATAAACTAAATGATGGTTCTACTTTTAACAATGAAGATCCTCAAGTTGATGCACTATTTGAATCATCACAAATCTCTGCTAGAGGTCTTAAAGCAAGAAAAGATTTTACTAAGAATACACCTCTTAAGAATAATAATAGACGTGTAGAGAAAAAAAGTAACTCTTCAGACAAGATCGATGAGGATAGTTTTAGTAATAAAAGTAATGAGCAATATAAAAAAGAAACTGGATTATCAAGACAAGATAGCAAATTAACTCATAAGTCAATTTTGAAAGATGATTCCTTCAGTAAAAAAAATTCAACAAGTACTAAAAAAGAAACAGAAAGAGGATTTAATAAAGAAAATGAACAAAACAAAAGATATAAAGGAGAGAAAAAAAGTGTTTTAAATAATGTTGAAAATGAAAATGATGATGTTTCTGTTTCACAGTACATAAAAACTGTAAAGAAATCTGATGATATACAAAAAGAAGAGCTTAGCAAAAATTCAAAAATAAAAAATGCAGGTACCCAATTTTATAGCTAAATAATTTTTTTACTAAACACTTGAGTTAATACCCAGGTATCCACTGTGTTGAATTTGTTTGAATAAAACTGAAAAAAAATTTAAATTGCATCATTTATTAGATAAAAAGTTATTAATATGTAACTTTTTTGTCAAAAAATATTTAATAGAAAATATAAAAGTATCAATTTTAACTTTACCTATTATTGGTAGGGATGTATTGTTTATTTCTTTTTATTGTGACAATGATAAGATTCCATAAAAGCAAGTGTTTTGCAATAACAAGAGTTGTATAAATATTGTCTATGCAAATGTTTTTTCTGCTCCTTTCATTACGGAGTTGCTTATCCTTTATCTACTCTTCTTGATTTTTTCCTTCGGTGTCATTTTATATATATTTATTTGATACCATATGTTGGTAGTTTTTATGGTATATTTGGGTAAATCTTGCATGACCTCGAAAATGATATAGTTGTTAATTGATAGTTAAATTTTCTATAGACTCATACATCTGGGACAAATTTGCATTTAACATTGTCCACAAATTATGAATTGGAGCTGCCTTATATTCTTTCTTATGTTTTAAAAAACAAAAAATGTTGTGGAATCAATTAAGACTAGTTGTCGCATGATAAAGTAGATATGGAATGTCACATATCAAAAGTATGATCAGTAATAGAATTAATAGTGCTAGTATATATTAAAATACCAAAGAATGAATAAATTTCTGGTATGTTAACAGGCTTTTGGTATTGCTGCAAATTTAGATGGTCTGCATTGCAATTTGCTTAGGTAAATAAAGCTTACTCATTTTTGTGTCAGACAATAATATCTACAATATTTTTAAAGTTTTTAATATTAAGAGCATTATGTGCTATGATGAGGACTGTATTGCTGTCATAAAACATTGTGAGCTCCAACCTAATGTTGATTTGTTGGAGTTTCTTTTAGCACATTTTTGTCATTTGCATTAACACTGCTGATTACTGAACTGGCTCTGCAGTTCAATAATCAGAAGTGTTAATTTTTTGCTTCATCTTTTTAGTCATTCTCACTACTTCATTCTCACTCTCAAACTTTTCTGCTGCACTTGTCCTGAAGAATAAATTGGTGTATTATTTTATTTATTACATTTATTTATTTATTACATTTAATTTAAGTCATGTCATAACTATATAAAAATACTTTTTAAATATTTACAGTTATTGCATATACATATAAAATATATTTACCAAATAAATTCAACTCTAATCACTTTTTCCATTTACTTTTATTTTTTATTTTTTACTTCATATAACCAACATGTCTGAAATGCTTATAAACTCAAACTCTAAACTGAACTGCTCATTGTGAAAAAATAAAAATAATTTGAAAAAAAGGCAATGAAAAAGGGTTATTCCATATCAGTTCAACCAAATTCAAATTTTAAGACTTGTTATCTTAGATTTAGATGATATAAATAAATGAAAAATCACTCCAAATTTTAGTGTCCAACTCCTTACAGTTTTAGTTTTACTCAGTCCCAATTTCTTTTTGACTGTTTTTTTTCAACACCATTGATTTTTTACTAACTTAAGCAATACTTGTTTAATGGTGATAATAAAAGAAAAATTTACCTAAGTATTTTTAACGTGAGGAACTCAAATAATTTTGTTTAAAACACCTCAAAAATCAAAGTTTCTAAGTGAAATTTTAATTTTGAAATGTTGCAATCCTTTTCTTGAGTTTTCTGACACCCTGTTTAAAAAATTTATTCTACGGTTCTCTATGTAATCAACTCCATAATAAAAAAAATTTGCATGGTTTTTTTTTATTTAAATCTGATTTATTTGCATTGAAAAATATAAATATATATATATGAAAATTAACTAAAACTTATAAAATTTTTTTTTAAAAAGATCTGTAAAACTGTAAAAATAAACTGCAGTATCTCAGTTCTAATATATAAACATTTTTATTCAAAGATATCTTTGTTTTATACAAAGTTTATGTTTAATAGCTCAAGATTGTCTATTTATAAAATTTCAAATTATTTTTTTTTTTTTTTTTGCTGAGTTAAAAATTAAAATGGTGATATGAGTGGTAAAGAGAGATTCAATTGGTTTAAACAAAGAAATTTGATAGAAACATATGTGAAATCTAAAGTCAAAAAAGTTTCTAGTATTAATGATCTAAAAAAAAGATAATTAGTTGTTCTAAGATTATAAATATGCAATGGTTTTTCCACACCATGAATATGTTTGCTTAAGGCGTTACTCTACAATTTGCATAACTTGTTGTGATTTATTTAATTTACACAATGGTAAAATAAGAAAAGGTATTTAACCACAAACTGTTTTGAAAATATAAGTTTTATAATTATAAGTAGTCATATATTTTTAAAATATTTACTGAAGCATATATCCTTGATATTTGAAGTTTTAATTATCATTTATGTTTTTAGGAGGATGTATATTCACTGAAGCATATATCTTTGATATTTGAAGTTTTAATTATCATTTGTGTTTTTAGGAGGATGTATATTCACTGAAGCATATATCCTTGATATTTGAAGTTTTAATTATCATTTGTGTTTTTAGGAGGACATAAGGAAATAATCTTTAACTAGCTAGAGATTTATAAAAACATTGGTATTAGTTTTATTCCTGGATGAAAGACATGCCCTTCATGTAAGATTAAAATAATATCATTTAAGGATGATTGACCAGGAAAACTAACTTGCAGTTGGACATATGAAGATGATGATAATGAACTTAATATAAACAAGTTTTTAAATAAAATGGTTATTTTTCTTTGATCTCTATGAATATAAGTACTCTTAAAATGCATGTTGTAACTATTCACTCAAGAGATGCTCTTGGTAAAAAGAAATTATTACAAATTCAACAAACTGTAAAAGTGGAAATCACAAGTACTTTTTAGATATAGATTCTGATAAATTAAGCCGAGAAGATTTCCCTAATAATTTATGTAAAGGAGTTAAATTTTTTTTTTTTTTTAAATTTGCGTTCACTCCCAACAAGGCTGCAAGCAACCACTATTAAGTTGGGAGTTACTAGGAAAAAAAGAACAGAGTTATAGAGCAAGGAAACGGTTGACAGAAGACTTGAAAAGTTGAAGGTTGTATGAGTCAGGAAAACATGAAGATGGGAGAGAGTTCCAAAGGATTGAAGTGCGGGGAAAAAAAATAGATCAATAAAAGTTTTTAGAGCATGCAGGGACAGATACAGTAAACAAATGAGACTTAGCTGAATGACGAGTAAAACGAGAATGAATTTTAGTTGATGGAACTAGAGATTATAACTCCTTTGAACAGTGACCATGATAGTATTTGTAGAAAAGAGAAAGAGATGCAACTTTATGACGATGGGAAAGAGGTTCAAGCTTAGTAGATAGTCCAGGTCCAACAACATTTACAATGCGTTTTTGGACCTTGTCAAGAAGAGAAAGTGCATCCTTAGAAGAACCAGCCCAAATATGACAACAGTATTCCATACAGGGACAAATAAGAGATTTGTAGAGGTAGAGAATGGAATCAGAAGTAAGGAAATGGCGAGCACGATAAAGAGAAGCAACCTTAGAAGAAGCTAATTTAGCAATTGATTGTATATATGGTTTCCATGAAAGGTCAGTAGTAAGCGATAATCCAAGAAGACGTAAAGAGGAGGACTCAGTAAGAGGATTGCCATTCATTAATATAGGAATGTTGAGAGAATGGCAGAAAGAAATGCACAGAGAGAATGGCAGAGAGAAATGCACAGAGAATGGCAGAGGTTTACTTATAAGAAAAATCTGAGAAAAAATCCAATTGCAATCAACAAATACAACTACTAACATTGATTCCAACTTATTGGTCTAACAAATATATAGAAGAAGAGTTTAATGTATATAGTTATATGGTGCAGATATAACACAAATTGTTGCAAAAAAATGGTATTTCATCTTTACCTGACGAAAAAAATAGAGGATAGGAAATACCTCAAGTGACTGTAAATAAAATTATTGAATTTTATTGTAATAATGACAATAGCAGACAAAAGTCTGAAAAAAAAAGGTTTTGTAAGTATATATTAAAGATCTCACATACAAAAGATTTGATAATAGTTATCTAGATGTAAAGACTTCTTTTTCTAACATTTGCTGCATATTGTTTAATACAGTTGAACAAAAATGAGCAAAAGTTTGCAGTTGGAGCATCAGTTTCACATATAGTATGTGTGTGCATCTACCATCAAAATTTTAAGTTAAGATAAGTGCAGTTAAACTATCAAAGGATTATCATGAACTTGTCTGTCAAAAAGCTAACAAGAATTGCATGATACATCTATACCCTTTGTTTCCTTAAAAAGTTGAGTTGCTTCTTTTATTAGATTAAAAAATGAGTTTCTTAGTACTGAGGTTATTGTGCTCTGTGATTTTTCTGAAAGTTATGAGTGTTTTTATTAGACAAAATTCAAAGTTTTTACTGGAAAAAAATTCAAGCAGCATTGCATCCAACAGTAATTTATTACAAATTAAATAATGTACTCAAATGTGATTTGATATTTTTTTATCTCTAATAATTTAATGCATGATGTAGATATGGTATATAATGTAATAAAGTAAACAATTAAACATACTAAAAGCAATACTTCTAAGGAAATGGAAGTTTTTCATTACTTTTCAAATGGATGCGCTGGCCATTATAAAAATTTCAAACACTTTATTATTTTGTCATCATGAACAAGATTTTGCAATTAAATGTACATGGTTCTTTTTTTGCAACAAGTCATGGTAAATCACTTTGTGATGATATCGGTAGGACTGTGAAACAACTAACTTCAATTGATAGCATTCATAGAATAACAACTAACCTTATACTTTCTGGAATGTTTGATTTTTATTAAAATGAAAACTTAGGAATCAGTTTTAATCACATATCAGGGAGTCAAACACAGTTATCTGAAGTGTAATAAAGCAAAAATACACAAGTGTAAAAACTTTACCAGGCACTAGCAGATATCACAGTTTCAGTGCTACAAGTAACACAAAAAATTAGTTAGCTAAAGTTATTAATTTTAAAAATTAGCTAAAGTTGTCTCTGAACAACTAGAGTATTTATTTGTTTTTAGTTTCCAAACTAATGAAATTGTTAAGGAATGATTTTTTATTAATATGAGCCTTGGAATGTTTGAATGTTTGATATATGATAACAATCCATTGATTGGACTAGTTGAATAGATTGATGTTGAAAAAAAGACTTTAAAGTAAGACACATGCATCCATGTTACTTTTCAAGATCTTATTATTGGCTATCAAAAAATGATGTATGTTGGATTCCATCAACAAATTTATCGTTAATGATTAATATTCCAACAATTGCCACAGGAAGACAATACGCAATCAGTGAGATTGAACACCAAAGCATTGAAGACAGATGGGTAAAATTTAAACTTAAAAACTAAATTTTCCAGAACTGTTTAAGAATGTTAATTCTTATAAAGTATTACCTTTAGTATTTTTAATTCATTCTTAATGTTCATAATCTTTATTTTTTTAACTTACTATATTTTTTGAGTTTATGATTATAAAATTTTTATTCCAAATAAATCAAATTTAAAAAAGAAAACGCTTGCAGTTTTTTGTAATACAGAGTTTTTTACATATAGAACCCTAAGAAAAAATTTAAGAATCGTATCTTTAAGGCACCTAAAAGTATACTTTCTGTACGGGGCGTCAGAAAACTCAAAAAAAAAAGTTGCACCATTTTGAAATTAATTTTTCATATAGATTTTGTAGCGTTTAAGCCATCATTTTCGAGTTCTTCACCCTAAAAAATAAGTAGGTAAAAATTTTCATTACCATTGAACAAGTACTACTAAAGTTAATACTAATAGTGTGACACTGTCTATTTAAAAAATCAATGGCGCTAAAAAACCAGTCAAAAAAGAGACTGGAATGAGTATCGATATCTCCAAAACTGTAAGGAATTTGAAACTAAATTTTGGAGTGAAGTTTTTTTCATTTATTTAAGCTTTTATAACAAAAATTATCAATATCTGAGATGACATGGTGTCAAGCATAACTTGAATTAAGCTGGAATGACCCAAAGATATTGACTGTATAAAAGAAAGTGTATTTTAATTTGCTCAACTTGTTTAAATACTTAACAACAATGTGTTTTTACTGCACTACTGTAATACTGAATAACAAGGAATATTTAAAAAAAAACATATTTTTAAACATACTTTCTTTTACTGAAATAATAAAAATTTAAATACTACAATAAGTGGGTACCCGGGTGCTAAACACCAAGGTAAAGTTTGGTATTAACATTAAAGTTAACTAATTTTTCTTTTCAAGTTTTTAAATATTATATACTTATTGATAAAAATTCTACAGTCAATGATTCTTTGAGCTCTTCAAAGACTTTACCATTGAAAGCTACACTTCAACTTAAAGATGCCACAAAAGATCCATTAGCTAAATCATCTGAAGACAATGCTGTTAAAAAACAGCGGCCTAAATCTGCAACTCTCACCAAAAAATCAACTTCATTCACCAATATCAGGTATTTATGTATGTATAATGTCTAGAAACCTTAGTCATTATACTTTCACTTTTCTTTATTATAGTTTAACTTTTCCTTATACATAGCAACTTCAAACCTCCTACTCCAACAAGTAGCGATCAAATAAATTCAGTTTTGTTGAGAGAACAAATTTATTATGACTGGCTGCAAAGAAAGCAATCATTTACAAAAGAGCTTCAACAAGAAAAATTAAAAAAAAATCAAAAGGAAGAAGAAGAGAAGCGTAATAAAGAAGAAGAAAAAAAACTATTGGTATTTTTGACAAAATGTCTTAAATTAACTTATTATCAAATTGTTTGTTACTCTTGATTCCTTATTAAAAGGAGGGGGGGAGGGAGTAAAAAAACAAACAAAGTATAATAAAAAACAGATTTACTATTTAAAATTGATTAAACATTTGAAATAGTTACTCTAAAGTTGATCAGATTTTAGTACAATAGTTTTTAATGTTATAAAAAATTAAAATTAATAAATTTTATAGGCTAAGAAATCTTTTGAGGCATGGACAGAGACCAAGATGGAAAAACTAAAAAAAGATTCAATTAAAAAGAAAGAAAGTGAAGAGAAAAAGAAAGAGTTAGAAGAAGAAAAAGCTCAAAAAATTAAAGATTCAAAAAAAACTTTTGATAATTGGAAAGAAAATAAAGAAGATCAAATAAAAGTAAATAATTTTTTTTAATTTTCAATCATTAAGTTTTATTTAGATAAATAATGATTATGGTGCAATACACAATGATGAAATACTATGATACATGTTTATATGCTATAATGGACAATGACAATGAAATTTATTATATAATATTTTGACCTAGCTAGATTTATTTATTATATGATAGTGGTGTAGTGCTAGAGCGCCTGCTTCATAAGCGAGAAGTTCTGAGTTCAATCTCCACCACATCCCTGGTACTACCACACTCAACTTAATTCTTCGCGCAGCTACCTTGTTTGTCAAGGTTCATGTTTTAGATTTAAAGAGATGAGAGAGGGTTGTAACCACAATAAAATAGTCTCCTCGGCTGTAGTGGGCCTCCTGGCCCTAAGATGGTGAACAACAACAACAAAAAATGTGAATTTATTCATATTGTGGCTAAGGATTTAAGTTATTGATTTTGTTAAGCTTTAATTGACACTGCTGAAAAAAAACCCTTTTGGTTTTGTATAAAATATATTGTTAATTTAATCTTTTTATTTCAAAAATACATTTAGAAAGAGAAATTAAAAAAGCAAAAAGAAGAAGCAAAGAAAAAGAAAGAAGAGCTCAACCAAAGTTTAGAAAAAGCAGCTGATGTAAAAAAGGTTTTTGAAAACTGGTAAAAAAATATTATGATACTAAAATATTTAAGAAAAAAGTTTTATATACTAATAAGTAAGTAAAAAAAAGTTTATGCAAAAACTTTAGGAAACAACAAAAAGATGAACTATTAAAAAAAAAGATAATAGAGCAAAAGGAAGAAATGAGGAACAAAAGCAAAGCCGAACTTGATAAAATGGAAAAGAAACAACAATCTCAACAAGCATTTGAAAATTGGAAGGAAAAGAAATCATCTCGTCCTTCTTCACCTGCTCTGACCCAAAGGTATCTATTATTTAAGTATTAAATTTCTGTTGAAGGTGTTTAAAGTTATGCTAATTTTAATTTTTTGAAAATATTTTGAATATTAGCTTCAATGATAATTATAAAACTGTCTAGGGCTTGGTGTCCAGTAGGGCGCAATCCAAAAGACTCAATTCCAGCATCTGTTCAACCTGTTATTCTTAGGAATGTTCCACCTTCTATTCGTATGCGAACACTTAGTGCATCTTGAATGTTCTTATCTGAAAATTTACCTGATATTATATTGAACCAGTGAGGTTAATATATAATATATAGAAATTTTAGATAATACATAGAGTAATAACTACAAGGATGTCCTGTAAATCATATAACTAGTATTTACTTATTACAAGGGTATCCTGTAAAATGTATAAGTAGTAGTTACTTATAAGTGTAAATATGTAATAAACTGATGAAAAAAAGTTATTAATTTAAACAAGTAAATAATACATAGCAAAAGTAAATTATATATATAGCGTAAAATATAACTTTATAGTATAAGATAAAACCTTATATCAAAGATAAAACTTTAGATTAGTTTAAAAAAAAGAGTTTTCTAAGAACTTTTCAGGAGGTTAAGATTTAAGAATCAATTTTTTAATATGTCAATCAAATTCAAAAAACTAATTACATTTTGCAGAAAAAAAAAAAATTTTAATATAAATTTCTTAATTTTACTTTTACTTTTAGACTTATTTTATATACAAATAACTTTAAAATAGTCAATACTTTTTATGTGATTAACTTTTAATTCAATAATATAATATAGAACATAGTGAATTTTAAGGGTATTATTTTAAGACATATATTATTATTTTAAGACTTAATATTACTAGTAAGGATTTTATGGAACATTTTAAATATATTATAAATTAATATATAAAAACATACTAAATAGAAATAAATAATATAATGATATGAAAATATCTAAATGCATGGTGTGTATGCATGGTGTATTATTCTTAAGGTGATTTATACATTTTATGTCAAAAAAATATTTAAAAAATTTTTGTTTAATATATTTACTTTATTTATGCAAAATTTGTTGTTGTTATTTAGTTTTAGTTTTGCATCTCTAAGAGGTTCTTATTTTCCTACTTAATGTTGTTCTTTTGTCGCAAGTAAAAGTTTTTGTGGTATTAGGAGATTTTACATGAACGTTTTTTTAATACTTGTTTAATAGTATTTTTTAATTTCTTTTTCAAATGTAAATATTTTATAAAAGTTAATATATATATATATATATATATATATATATATATATATATATATATATATATATATATATATCTGTTGATATTGTTTTATTATATTGTCTAATATTTAAATGTAAATATTTTGTTCCTCTTTTTAAGAAGGAATTTTTAGCCTTGAAAAATATTGTCTTATTTCATCAAACGTATTCTTGTAGTCGGTAAAACGCGAACCGCGAAATGCGAACCTGTAAAATGCGAACTTTTCTGCGAACCATGGTCCTAATGGTTGTTAATGGTGTAATATTTTTTATATTCTGTTTGTCGTTAGTTTGTTTATTTTGCG
>NC_061158.1:45966491-45993991 GCF_022113875.1 Hydra vulgaris | reverse complement strand
TCCATATGCACAAAAACAAAAACGAGCTCTGTTAGAATGGGTGGCCATAACGAAACCAAATGGTTGGGTGAAATTCGAGTGAGTAAAACACGAAAACATAAAAAAACCTGTTCATGCAAAAAAGGACCCTAAAAACAAATTTAAAAAAAAAATGAAAAAAACTATTATTAAATTATACTGAAAAAACGTATTTTAGAAGACTTACCTGCAAATGCCTTATACTTTCCGCTAGACGCTCTTGAATATCGGGAAGATATTGATGATACTGATCAAACTCACCACAAAAAATAATAAATGATAAACGTTTAAGTAACTGAGCTCTCTGCTCCATTTCCTAAAAATTATAAAATTGATATCCCATTATTATAAAAGCAAGTTTTAAATTTAAAAAAGTCAAATTTGAAAAGTTTTTGAAAAGATTTTATATTTAGATATACACTTAAAATAAACACTATTAAAATAAACAATTAAAATTTTTTATAACGCTGAGCATTGCTTAGAAGACCACGTGAGCATCCGAAAAAAACAAACTATCTTTTATTCGTTTATTTAATTATCAGTATTATATATATATATATATATATATATATATATATATATATATATATATATATATATATATATATATATATATATATATATATATATATATAATATATATATATATATATATATATATATATATATATATATATATATATATATATACATACAGTGGTGTGCAAAATAATAGGTAATTGTCAAATAATTTGTTTTTTTGTACAAAATAAGTTCTTTATAGTAATCTAATTTATCTAAATTATTATGATATAATTTAACTATTAGCTAATATTTTTAATGAAATGCAACATTAAACAAAACAAAATTTATTTGCTAGCCTATATAACTAGATTATTTTTACAAATATCTAATGTGCAAAAAATAGGTAAATTAAAATTAAGTATATATTTTATTGGAAATAATAAACAACAATAAGTAAAAATTTAATTTACTTATGATTTATTAATATTTGGTTGTATACCCTTTATTTGCAATTATCGCCGCACATCTTTTCGGCATGGTATTAACTAATTTTTGGCATGTATTTATTGGAATGTTTTTCCAAATGTATTGAATGTTTTTCCACAGTTCATCTTTATTTTTGGACTAAGGAAGTTTTCCTAATTCATTTTTTACGATTGAATGGGCTGGCCACTTCATAATCCGAATTTTCTTGTCATAAAACTAATTTCTTACTACCTTTGCAGTATAAAGAAAATTTTGCCATTTTGAAGATGGCCAGCCTACATGCTCCCTAGCAAAATCTTTTCTGTTTTTAATATTATTTGGTTATAAAAATGGACACTTCTTTGGTACCTTGGTTTTAACATATTGTTGAGTAAGACTTTTTCTAACTGTCGAAGCATCAATTTGCAGGCCAAGAGTAGCTTTTATTTCTTTTGACATTGCAAAAGGATTTCTTTTGGAATAAAGAACAATATTTTTACCATCTCTTCTAGATGTTTTCCTCTTTTGACCACGTGTTTCGGGTGTATTTTCTTTTTTACTTGCATTGCATACCATATTAATTGAACAGCCCATTATATTTGAAATTTCTTTCAAAGTTTTACCTCGATTTCGTAAATTTTTAATTAAATTTCTTTTGAACAATGAACGTTATGCCCCATTTTTATTTTATTTTTTTTTCTACTATTTTCTATTACAATATACATAAGAGAGCGAGGTTATAAATATATGGGGGTTTCCCGCGTTTATGTCAAGCAAATTCTTAAATGATGTGATAGACGCATTATGCTTACAATTACCTATTATTTTGCACACCAAATATATATACATATATATATATATATATATATATATATATATATATATATATATATATATATATATATATATATATATATATATATATATATATATATATATATATATATTATATTAATTTACATGCGCCAAGGCAACAAAGGCCACTACAGTCAAGGAGACTAATTAATCGTGGTTACAACCCTCTCCTAAATCTATAACTCCAAAACATAAAATTTATTTAAAAAAATAGAATTTATCTTTATTATGTTTCTAGATTTTAATTTTATTTTTAACAATAGCTATTATGAATTTTGAATTTTTTTTTATTATTATACTGTAATATATGTTATACTGATGTATCACAATATTATGTTAATAAAAAGTAGTAAAATAATTTAAAAAACAATTATTTAAATAAGTTAAACACTTTATCAAAGTTGAAATCTGGATGTAAATAAAATAGTACACTTTATAAAAACAAAACAGCCAGTTTTAAATTTGTTAATATACTTATACACCCACCTGCTCTCTATTTGCAAATATATTTATAGCTCCACTTTGAGAGAGGGCAATTTTTTGCATTAGATCTTTGAACATTGTACTGTCATATGTTATTAAACGATCAATTATCGTTCGCCAAAATTCTAATGATATTAAATCCATGTGAAAAAATTCAGCTTCTAAAAATAATTCATACACATCTTTTTTCCAAGCGCGAAGCGTATATTGGTAATCACAAACAGCTGCTAGTAAAGCGCTACATGCACGGTAACCTGGAACATTCTGTTGGCTATAAACATAAATTAAAAAAATACAATAAATGATCTATGTCATAATAAAGAAAATAATAAAAAACTTTTAGCAGAGTTTTAGAGAGCAAATCAAATGACAACCTATGATTTTTCAAATATGGAATCACATTATAGAGTAAATACACCAGAGATGCAGCTACTTTATCCTTCTCTTCACTGAGATAAAGCAAATCGTACATTGAAGCGAAATACTAAAAAATTGAAGCAAAATATATAATAAGTCAGCAGTTTATGATTAAACAAAATTGTAATAGGTGTAACTGATGCTATAACAAGTACAACAAATGTCAGATATAAATGTCAGATATAATATTAATTATACCAGGTGTAACTAGTTTTTTAAGACATAATGTTAGACGTAACAAGTGTTGAGCTAGGTGCAAGCAGTTCTGAACATTAACATTTAATATAAAGTTTTTTAAAGAGTACTTTTTATTGAAAAAGTGTAAAAATATTTTATCTAAATTAGGTAAAATATTTAAAACTAAATTTTCAATTTTTAATATTTATTTCTGTGTTGATTTTAATATCTTCAATTTCAACCAAATTCCAGGTTGAGTTGGAAACCTGCAATAATATCTGAATAAAGTTTGTATAATAAAATCTGTTAAATATTTAATTTAACATTTTTTAATACAAATTAAAGATATAATAACAGTAATAATAGTAACATTTTTTGTTGTAAAAACAATATGCATTAATGCAGAGCATGCAAAGTTGCTATAACAGCTGCTATTGCTTGAAACTTTCAAAATAGTCTTAAAACAGTTTAAGGACCTTAAGTAAACAACATAGTTGTCATAGCAGTCAACAACATAATGGTCATAGTTGTCATATATTGTTAAAAAAGTTATTTCTTGAAGAACACTTAAATTTTTCACGTTTGATTCTATTAGAATGCCCACACAAATTCGATGTATGTCCATTACTTTTTATTGAGGAAATTAAATTTTGAACCAATGCACAATTTGTAAGTTGTTTAATAATTTATTGTGATATATTAAATCCTCTATAGATAAGGAATCTTCTTAGGTCATTAAAATTAATTTAAATAAAATAATAAAATAAAGATAAAAATAATTAAATAAACCCTCTCTTCATAGGTTAAGTTTTTAAGTACAGGAATAAGTTTTATAGCTCATCTTTGGACCTTTTCAAGTTCTAATGTCAATTTTTAGAGCTGGGTTCCAGACTGGCTCTTCAAATACAAGAGGAGATTTTACTAGTGTCAATTATAAGGTTTTCACTGTCAGAACTCATGTAAATAAAAATTCATATTATTAAACTCGATGCTCTTTGTGCTTCAGTAGCTACTGACTTTACTGAAGAGACAGACACAGTAAAAGAATGAGACTTGCTGAATAAGAAGCAAGAATGAGTTTTGGTTTATTGAACTACAATAGCTCTTTTGAGCAGTAACCATAATAGTATATGTAGAAAAAATAAGAGAAATGCAACCAATATCAATGGGAGAGTGGCTCAAGCTTGGCAAATAGAGCAGGTCTCACATTTATAATGTGTTTTTAGACTTTATCTAAAAACGAATTTTCTGTTGACAGAAGAGTGATCAGATCAATAATCTGAGAGGGTTGTCAACATCGTCATGTCAACAGTATTGTGATAGTTGTTTGCAATAAATAAATGAGTTTTGTTGCCCAAAATGAGTTTTGTTGCCCAAAAAGTTGTTTGCAATAAATAAATGAGTTTTGTTGCCCAAAAAAAGTTCACATTCACAAGCCACAGCAAGACCCCCCCCCCCCCCCCCGAGTAGAGGTAGGATATAAAAAAGACGCTAGAGTGTTTCCTAGAATTTAAAAAAATTAGAACCACCACATTGTAGGCCAGATGTTTAAATGGAATAGCAGGAAGATTTAATATTCAAGAGACAAATTAGAGGATAACAGAGCTTAACATCAGACAGAATCTATTTGCATTGACTTCTTACAATAATAAAAAGACATTTGTTCTCAAGAGAGATGTTCTTGTAAAAAATATTTAAAAGGATTACTGTTTAACATAGCAACTGCACAAGAAGGTAAAAACGTGGAGTAGAATGATGCTTAGCTTAAAACCAAAGAGAAGGAATAAAAGTTTCCATACCTGCTTGGTTCCGGGAGGTTGGGTAAAATGCAAATTTATGCATACATATATGAATATATACGGATACGAACATATATGTTCGCTATTAATTTAGATGCTGGCATACAATACCCTTACATATTTATTTAAACTTTAGTATTTATATGGTGAAGTATTTGGTAAATGAAAAGATGATCAGATGGGTGCGTGGTATGACTCTAACAAGACAAGAAAAGGAGGCATAGTCTTAGACAGAGATTAGAAAAAAACATTGTTTCAAACGTTTTTCAGAGAAGATTAAAGTGATTTGGGTATCAGCATGTAGAGAGGAAGCAAGAGTACATTACATATTGTAGGATCGAGCTTTAGCTAAGGAAAGAAGATGCTCAAGATTATATTAGAGAAACAGCATGAATTTGGAAGGCTAAAGCTTAATGATGACGATGATGTTAATTATAACAATGTATATATAAGTAACAATGTATATACATGCATGAATATATATTAAAACATGAATATTGAAAAAACAATCGATATACATGCGTTTATATATATAAAATAAAACATGAAAATCGAAAAAAAAAAAAAAACTTTAGGATGTATAAATGTTTATGCAGCCCCGGTCACAAACCCAGCCCTGGCTATATTTTATCAAACCTGGCCCTAGCCCCTGTCAAATTTCAAACGTGGTTGTTTACTATTTTTTTATTTAAAAGACAGAATTGGTTTAACTGTATTTAGCTAAGTTTTTGTAAAATTAAAGTTCAAGATTTGCATCAAAAATTACTAAAATTTCACAGGTTAACGTCAGATATTTTTTAATGAAGATTTAAACCTTTTGAAAAAATATTCAAACATAATAGATTTTCTGTGAAATTTATAAGTTACTATTACTTGTCAAGTTTTTAAGCTAAAAATAATTTGCCTGTCGGTTTGTTACATTGACCATTCTTTTTAGAATACTCTGAAAATCCTCAATTGGATGACACTCTGGTTTGTTTGACAGGTTATCAACCTTATCCACATAATTTATGGAATTCTTTTCAAAGAATGACATTATGCCACTTTTTGGCATAATGGGATAAAGCTAGGTCAGGCCAAAATAAGATTTAGTCATCATTATGATATGCTTTTTATAAAAGGCACTAACAGGTTTAACCAATCGTTAACCAGGCACTAACCAATCATTATGGCAATAATTTAGATCTTCCTATATTTATGAACAGTAATGTACTTGATGAGTAATCTACACTTCATCTTCTAGGATTAACTCTTACTTCTGATCTTTCTTATAAACCGTATTTAGAGTACTGCTCTAAAGAGCTAGTATCTCTTGTGCCATCTACTAAAAACCATTCTCTTGTTACTCCTCATTCAATTAAGTCTTATCCTTTTTCTGTGACAGTTCCTAAGTACTAAAAAATTTTTTTGGTTCTTCGGAATTTGCTTCTTTTATCTTGTTTTCCTGATTCATATAATTTGCAATCTTTTGAGTTGCCTGTCAATCATTATCTTGCTTTACAAACTTCATCTTTTCTCTTCTAGTAACTCTTATAGTGGTTGCTTGCAGCCTTGTTGGAAACGAGGATGTTGAAAATAAAACAAAAGAGGTTCTTGATGAAATGCTTCAGGCAAAGATTATGGTTAGATACAAGACCATTGGGGAAAAAAGTACAGTTTTGACACCCCTTTATCAGAAATGCACAATCAGACAAGCTTTTTTTGGTAGGATTTTATAGTTTTTCTATATTTTACTAGCACAGGAGTTTGCTCAATTTTGCTTGAGTAAAAAATACTATTGCTATTGTTTGTGTTGTGAGCCAAAAAAAAGATTTATCACCATTGGTGCATAATTTTCTTAGCAAATTCCGATACATATCTTTGATACATTCTTGATTTTAAAGAGTATTATTAAAGTGGCAATAAATATTAAATGTTCAACATTTCAGGATTAGGATCATGGTCGTCATCAGGATTAAAAATATAATGACTCTGCTACTGGAAACTTGCTTTGTTAGCTGAAACAACTATTATGGTGTAACTAATGAAGCCCTCAGAATTAAAAAAAAATCAGCCAAAAATGTTGACTATTTGACGTCGACATAAGATCAGCACAAAATTTTTAACACATAGAACATAGAAACGAATTTAGTCAAAAATCGCAATGAATAAAAAACAAAAAGAAACGAGGTAAGACTTTTTAGGTCGGCAGCTAGTTAAGCATTACTGAATGACGACTTTAATTTCAAGAGTTGCTAATAATATACTAAGCACACCAAATACTATGTCATATATAATATGAACTATTCCAGATGTAACTAGTTTTGTTTCTGCTTGTTATACAGAACATGTAATCTAGTCCAACCTGCTTTAAGTCCTAATGTCTTGTAGGATTTGGCTGAGAGAAATTAAAATGACTGACTAACTTAAAATACCCCTGCCTTTGTGCTCTTAGTTATGTAAAGATTATGACTCAATAAAAACACTTCTTGGGCAGATAACTGCATCTGGCTACTGATTTGTAGAAGACCAAGTCTTTGGCTTATTCATAGAGTCTTAAGCAAAAACTCCATGAGTAAGCAGAAAAATCTATTAACTAGCTTCACACCCCTTCTTTATCTAATAGGCTGGCTAGTGGATTTTTGCTTGTGCCTTCTTGTTAGTGGCTATGTAACTCCTTCTGTTATCTCTTAATGAGGGTACAGCTTTAAAATTCAGTTTAATGTTTCTGAGGCCAGCTAGTAGTTAGGTTTTTTGAACTCTGAAATAACCAGCTGTTGATGGAATCAGCCTATTATTATCAGAATATTAACAAGACCATATTGTTCATAAAAGAGGTCTCTGTTAGTGCTATTGGTGCCCATTGTCAAAACAACAGCAACACCAAGGACCTTTTTGTTACAACTTTAGGTTGTAACAAAAAATATTTCTTCTAATTCATCTTTTGAATCTAATGATCACACTCTTTTCTCTCATCCCAAAAAAACAGATTCATTAATTGTTAGATATCCAAGTTATTCCTGCTTCTGTTTAATTGGGAAATAACTTCCATTAAAGTTATTTCCCACTTAAACTCTTTTACAGCTTGTAGTCTGGACAACATTTCTGCCACAGTTTTACAAAATGTGAACAGAACTCCCTTCACTACTTTGAAAACTATTTAATGTGTTTAACTGAATCTTTTTTTCCTGCCTTCTGGAAAATAGTATTGGTAGTTTTAATTTTTAAAAACTCTGGAGATCGCTCAGATCTCTCTAACTATCACACAATTAACTCACTACATACAACCTTCCTTATTATAACCTTTTAGCTGTTATTATAGTTGTAATTAGTCTTATTATTAGACATGCGATCATTAAATTTAAAAATTTTAAAAATAATAATTAAACTAATACAAAAAATATTTATTTTAACCTAAGGAACTTGAAGATTATAAAAATGCTTTTTATTTTAATTTTTTTCATTATTTTGAATAAATAAGCAAAAATTTACGCTAATTAAGGACATCAACTGCTGCACAGTGTCTTTGGCAATTTTTTTTCCTACTAATGTCCACTCGCTAATCAAATCTTTAGCTGTACTTATTGTTTTGCCACTCTAATGCAAATATCCTTTGCCAATTCCCAAAAAATTTCTCAATAGGACAGAACTGCGGGCAGTTTAATGGAATTAAGTTTTTTAGTATGAATTTGATTTCTTTTGAATTGTACTACTCTACGGTCTTCATAGAATAATGACAAGAAGCAAGATCAGGCTAGAAACAACAGAGGACATTGTGACTTCAATAAATTGGCAAAAGTCTAGCTTGCAAGCAATCTTCAATGTAAAAATCCGAGTTTAAAGTCAACAATGTGATAAAAGCTCAAGATTTTGAGACAAAAGCTTGACCCGCAGCTGCATATTGCTTGACACAAGAGAAGTTTCTTCCTAAACTTATCCAATAATTTCTACTTAAACTTGTTGCAAACATAAACAATTGAAGTGTAAAATGTTGGACCTGGGAGCTGTTTGAACTCACATTTGATGTACGTTTTATCATCCATAATTATGCAGCCATTAAATTTTGTAAGTACTTTGTCATAAAGTTTTTGAGCTCAGTGATTGCTTATCTGATCAGTTTGGATATTTAATGGCTCAATAAGACTTGAAATTGTTAAATTTCTTAACTTTTCTAACAAAAAACTCTGAAACTTTATACCTTTTGGCTCAAATTTTGTTCGATAACCTGGGATTTTGCGTGTATGATTGTCAAATACTAATTGCTGCTTTCTTATCCTTAGAGTCACTCTTTCTTCCAGATCCTTTTGTTCATTCGATAGATAGAGAGCTCTTGTATTAATTTATGGCCATATAAACAGTAGTTTTATTAGATTCAGATGCTTTAGCCATTGAAAGTAATGATGCAGAAGGATTTTGTATATAGTTGGTACATTTTTTATTTCTCTAACTGTTTCAATGACATTTTAATTGAGATAAATATTTTGACTCATTTGTTGATTTTTTTAAATTAATACCATTATTACCTAATGTAATTGCGCAAAAAATTTTTTAAATGTGTTAGTGACAAGTTTTAAAATAAAAATAATTGCTCTGAATTTAAAGATCGCATGCTTTACATTTATTTGTAATAAAAATAAATATTTCTTATATTACTGCTGAAAACAGTTTGCAAAAATTGTCTTACAAAACTTTTTTACTAAAAAATATTAAGTAAAAATATTCATGTTTATTAAAATCTCTGTGAAAATATGCTTCTTTGAGACCCACGCTGACATACTTTTGAATAATTTTTTTTTACAGTATTAACAATTTTACCCCAAATTAAAATTTGAATTAAATATTTTTACAACTTTAAATGATGGTAAAAAATTGGGTTGCATATTTAAAACCCAAATAAGAACTATTATATGAAAAACCTATTGTTTCCTAGCAAATAGAAATTTTTTTATTTTGTGGGCCTGTGTTATAATCTTTAAAGAAAAATAGTTGTTGAGATTTCTCAAACATTGACATACTACAAGACTTATAGGACAAATCAAAATTTTTAAGACTTTGGCAAGCCTCAAAATCAATTTTAAATTTGGGCAAAAGTGCATTAAAAAAAAAAAAGCGTTAAAAAGGAACATTCAATTCAAAATAAATAAATACTTAGCAGCATAGTTTAGGATTATAAAAAAAAGTGTAACTTGAACTTTGTTTTACTTTCTTGGTATTATTATGCATTTAAAAATACTTACCTCAGCCAGTATAAGTAGTGCTGGCACACTAAACTGTGATGTTTTAATTATGCCTGTAGGGCTTGGTTGAGAAATTTCCATAACAGAAGATCGTTCTGAAACTGAAGATTCTTCATGGCTATCATCATCAATATGAGCTATAACCTGAAGACTCTTTCTAAACCAAGCTGATCCTTCCAATGATGCTCCAGCTATATTGTTAAGACTTTCTACATATTTCTGTGCTAAATCCTAAAATTAATTAAAGTTTTTAACTAATTTTTTTTTAAATTAGTACATCTATCATGATCGCAACCGTGATTATCATCACCATCAGGATCATCATCATAATTATGGTGATCATCATTATGATGATGATCATCATTATGATGATGATCATCATTATGATGATGATCATCATTATGATGATGATCATCATTATGATGATGATCATCATTATGATGATGATCATCATTATGATGATGATCATCATTATGATGATGACCATCATTATGATGATAATCATCATTATGATGATGATCATCATTATGATGATAAATATCATGATAACTGTCATCTTCATCATCAACATTGTCATGATGATTATCATCATAATCATCACAGACTTGGTCTGTGATGGTGATGTGAGCGGGTGCGATCACACTCTATATTTGACATATAATATTTAGTTGCAACAACATGGCCACTGCTTTTTAGATGCTTTGAGAACATAACGAAGAAAAAAACTAAATTAAAACAAAAAAAAATTACGTTTAGAATAAATTATTTCTAAAATTCTCTCTTTTATAACTTTTTTTAAAAAATAAAACGACACTTTAAAAAGTAACAACTTAGGGGTCGTTTATAAAGTACGTGTACTTTTATTTTGACCACCTACCCCTAACATTTTAATATACGCTTTTTTGAGTACCCTCCACCTCCCTAAAAGTATCTAGGCTTTTAACCTACCTACCCAACATTTTATGATTAAATTTAGTGTCTCCTTACTTTTATAATTGATCAACTGTCCTCCCATCTCATATAGGCCATTTGCAAACCTCTCTTCACCTACTAGGGTACGTAGTTTATGGACGATCCCTTATCATTAATAATCGTATAGTAAAAAACCAACGTTCTTCAAAGCAAATAATATAATTATTTAAGTATTCATGGTTTTTTTTCAACAAGATTCTAATAAAACCAACAGTAGTTGAATTATATAATAAATAAAAAAGTAAATATATTTTTATAACCATTTCATACTTTTTGTAGTTTGCAATATATAAGTTTAAAATATTCAAAACAATTCTTCTGAGTAAGATAAACAAAAGAAATTATTAAATTGTTGCGTTACTATAAAAATATTAAAACAACTATTTTTTTTAGCGATGTCTTTATGTTAAAAAAAATTCCGCAATGCGCCAGACCCCTAAAACAGCAGTCTATAATGATAGGTTTCCAAACTGCACACTATGTATACATTTAATAACTTTATACTTCATTGAAGTCTATCGATTTATTATCCTATAATATATATTATAAATTAATATATAAAATTGCATATTTCATTCTAAGTAAATTATGATTTTATTTTGTCTTTTGCAAACTAGAAGAACGTTTTTATTGCATCAAATTATTATAAAGCAAACTGTAATGGTTAAACTAAAAAGGTAAAATATATTTACAATGAGTAGGCTTTTTAATAGGGATGTACCGTAGCTGCAATTTTGCCGAAGCCGAAGCTTCAGCCGAAGCCACTTTGCCGAAGCCGAAGCTTCGGCTTAAGTTATACGTAATTTAAAGCTCAATTTACTTCACCTCAGTGTTTGAATAATCAAGTTGCTTTTAAAATTATATATCAATGTTTTAGGTTTGAATGTTTTGGCCTACAAGCCCATTTTAGGAAAATTATAAAACAAAACCAATATTATAAAAAATTAAAAAAAATTTTGTACAAAAATTTAGAGAGTGAAATTTAGAGTCTTAAAGGGATCCTTATGTGCTATAAAGATATGATCTCATATGAAAGAGCATAAAAAAAATGTTTGATGTATATTATTTCTTTTAAAACGTAATATTGAACACACACACTAACAAATTTAATTTTCAAAAAAAGCGCTTTTCTTCGATTAAAAAAATTGCGCCTTGTGCAAAGTTTATTGACTCTATGCCTCAAAAAACTAACGTTTGTACATCAAATTAAACAAAGTAGACAAAATGTCATTATTGCAAACGTATTAGTTGGTAATTAAATTTTAATGTTAAGCCGTTTTTTTTTAACTAATACATAAATACTTAGAAGAATAAGTTTTGTAGCATTTTGTGAAAATATATTTGTATATTAAATTGTTTTATAGACTTCATTTGGATTTGGTAAAGATTCGTGGTTAACAACTTTCTTCTGAGAAAGAATCATGCTATGTATATTGTAATGTACTTTTTTCAGATGGTTTTGTAAATTTGTTGTTGACATGTTGTGTGTGTCTTTACTTCCTCTAGACAAAATCTTCTTGCAAAGTATGCAGATGGCTTTGCCAACATCTTTATCATTTTTACTTCGCGATGAGGTAGCCATAATGCGCTAATGGATAACTTAAAGTTATAATAACAATTCTGAAAATTGAAATATAAAGTTTAATTATTTTTTTACCTTTAATAATATTTATTGAAATAAACAATATTCGTTCAATTTTTTGATTCAAATATTATTTGAATTAAAAAAAATCGAAGTCGTAAATAACCAATTAACCTATATTTGTAGAGCAGGTATATTTACTTTTACAAATGATCCAGCGTACAAAATAAAAAACAAACGCCATTGACTTACATTTCAATTGTGCTTTTCTGTGTATTAAGACTTAGTAAAACAAACTTTCTAAATAAAAATTGTTTCGTGCGTTAAAATTAACTTTTTGTATAGATTTTTAAAAATTTAGAGAATAGTTAACTCTCTTAAATCTCATGCGCTATGTTTTTTATTACTTAAAATCCGGAGGTTTTAGTTACATCTAAGTAATTTCAAACGAAGATTTATTTCTAGGTTTAATTTTTAATTTTAATTTAATATTAAAAAATATATAATTTAATATAACTCGCATTTTAGAAGTTGATGCTAACTAATAACTAAATGCTAAAAAAATTAAATTTTAATTATTTTTTCATTATTTTACTACCAACTAATGCATAAATAAATTTTATTGCTAAGCTCGAGTGATCATAACTAAATATTAGGGTTATGGTATTTAATTATATAAAGTTTACTATAATGTTACAGTTTAAATCAGTTATATTGAGTGATTATAAAAAAAACCATTGTGTTTCATTAAGTAACTTTACTTTCTATCGGCTATCGTGCCGTTTTTGGCCGCCCTAAACACGGCCTTGCCACCTCCAAAAGCCGTTGCTGGATTCATTTAATCTTCACAACTGTATAGATCAGAGGCTTATTTAAATTTCTCAGAAGAAGAAAAAAAAAAGTATTTTGAACATTCAACTTAGTTTTATTCTGAAAACAGACGTCGTGTGAACGTTTAAAAAATGTCTTCCTCAGTCAAATGCCAGCTTAGTAATGTCCAAGAATACTGTAACATACCAAAAAATATTTAAAAGTAATTAAAGATTCTAGCCAATAGCTTAGAATCTTAAAAAAGTTTAATGCTTCGAAACTTAAAAATATTTTGCCGAAGCCAATGATTTGGCAAAAAAAGCCCATGGCTTTGGCCCAACCGAAGCTAAAGCCCAAGCTTCGGTACATCCCTACTTTTTAATATATTTGTATGTTTTTGTTCTGTATGGATCGATGGTGCACTGCTAGTTCACCCATAAGTCACTTGATACAAATGTATGTTTGTGTTTTGTTAAAATCTCTGGCACTCATAATTCGATTCGATTGTACAAACTTTTTAAAAAGACATTTTTAGAATAAAAAAAAAAAAAAAAGAATAAAAAACTAATCTATATTATTATTTATTATAATTTTTAATGAAACTCACTTAACTTTATAAAGTTTGAAAAATAAAATTAAAAATTTTCTTTTTATAAACAATCAATAAAAGTAAATCATTGCTTAATTTAAAGGGATCCCTAAGTGCTATAAAGTAAAATAAAAAATATAAGTGCTATAAAGTAAAATAAAAAATATAAGTGCTATAAAGATATGATCTCATATAAAAGAGCATTAAAAAAAAAAAAGTTTGATGTATATTACTTTTTCTAAAACGTAATAATGAACACACACTAACAAATTTAATTTTCAAAAAAACGCTTTTCTTTGATTAAAAAAAATGCGTCTTGTCCAAAGTTTATTGACTCTATTGCCTCAAAAATGAACTTTGTACGTCAAAATAAAATAAGTAAACAAAATGTCGTTATTACAAACTCATTAGTTAGTAATTAAATTTAAAAGTAAAGTCGTTTTTTTTCAACTAACACATAATTTTTTTTTTTTTTTTTTTTATTTGCATTCACTCCCAACAAGGCTGCAAGCAACCACTATTAAGTTGGGAGTTACTAGGAAAAAAAAGAACAGAGTTATAGAGCAAGGAAACGGTTGACAGAAGACTTGAAAAGGTGAAGCTTGTATGAGTCAGGAAAACATGAAGATGGGAGAGAGTTCCAAAGGATTGAAGTGCGGGGAAAAAAACTAGATGAATAAAAGTTTTTAGAGCATGCTGGGACAGATACAGTAAACGAATGAGACTTAGCTGAATGACGAGTAAAACGAGAATGAATTTTAGTTGATGGAACTAGAGATGATAACTCCTTTGAGCAGTGACCATGATAGTATCTGTAGAAAAGAGAAAGAGATGCAACTTTATGACGATGGGAAAGAGGTTCAAGCTTAGCAGATAGTCCAGGTCCAACAACATTTACAATGCGTTTTTGGACCTTGTCAAGAAGAGAAAGTGAATCGTTAGAAGAACCAGCCCAAATATGACAACAGTATTCCATACAGGGACAAATAAGAGAGTCCATACAGGGACAATTCCATACAGGGACAATTCCATACATATTCCATACAGGGACAAATAAGAGAGAATGTAGAGGTAGAGAATGGAATCAGAAGTAAGGAAATGGCGAGCACGATAAAGAGAAGCAACCTTAGCAGAAGCTAATTTAGCAATCGATTGTATATATGGTTTCCATGAAAGGTCAGTAGTAAGCCATAATCCAAGAAGACGTAAAGAGGACGACTCAGTAAGAGGATTGCCATTCATTAATATAGGAATGTTGACCATACTACAGTAGTTGTTTGCAGTAAGCAATTGGGTTTTTTTAGAGTTGAAATTCACAAGCCACTGTGAACCCCAATCTATTACTGAAGTGAGATCAGATTCAAGATCAGCTGCTTGTTCTAGGCGATCAAAAAGAGAAGACTTTTTGTCAAGACAGGAGTATAAAGTTGAGTCATCAGCAAAAAGAGCTACTTTAGATAAAAGGTTGTCAGGAAGATCGTTTATGTAGATAAGAAACAAAACAGGGCCCAGGATGGAACCTTGGGGAACCCCAGAAGTTACTGGAAATAAAGAAGAGTGTTGGCCTTCAAGGATGACTTTAATAAGGTTAGAAAGAAATGATTTGATAATCTCAAAAACTTTCCCAGAAACACCATATGAAGCAAGCTTATGGAGAAGACCAGCATGCCAAACTTTGTCGAAAGCTTTAGATATGTCGAGAGCAATAGCCCTAGCCTCACCGCCTCCATCTAATGCACAATAAAATCTTTCAGTTACAGCAGTTAGCAAGTCGGCCGTAGAGCGAGAGGATCAAAAACCGTATTGATTGTCTGACAGCAGTTTATTTGACTCAAGATGAGATGTGAGGAATTTGTTGATCAAAGACTCAAAGACCTTGCTAATAACAGAAAGAAGACTGATCGGACGATAATTGGAGGGGTCAGAATTTTCTACAGAGTTTTTGAATATTGGAACCACAGATGCCATTTTCCAACAAGCAGGAAAACAAGACTCAGTCAAACACTTGTTAAATAGTTTAGAGAGAATTGAAGAAAGCTCTGGAGAACAATTCTGCAAGACTGTGACAGGAATGTTGTCTGGACCACAAGCTGTAGACGAGTTTAATTGAGATATGACTTTAGCAACAGAAGCCGGAGTGATTTGAATGTCTAACAATGGGTCAACCTGTTTGACTGGAATGGAAGGAAGAGAATGTCCATAAGATTCAAGAGTGGAATTAGAAGAAAAGTTCTTTGCAAACAGTTCTGCCTTATCCCTGGGAGAGGTAACAAGATCAGTCCCATGAATGAGAGATGGAATGTTAGATCTACCCTTGTTAACAATGTTGTTGAAGATTTTCCAAAAGTCTTTAGAGCCTAACTTCTGCGATAAGATGCGAGATTTAGTGAACTGAGAATAATGGAGTTTAGCATCAGAAAGCACCTTTTTACATCGATTTCTTGCAATAATAAATAGCCGTTTGTTCTCAAGAGAGTTGTTCTTTTGAAAAAGATGAAAAAAATGGTTACGATTGGATATAGCAGCCGCACAAGAAGGAGAAAACCATGGAGTAGAATGAGGCTTGACTTGAAACCGACGAGAAGGAATTACTTACAAGAATAAGTTTTGTAGCATTTTGTGAAAATATATTTGTATATTAAATTTTTTTTTATAATTTTTATTTATATATTTGTGTTATAAGGGCAAATCCACGGCCGAAAATGAATAGAAGTCAAATTTTAAACTCTTTTTAGTCAGTTTTTAACAAATGAATATTGATTTAGACACATGAAAGTTTATTTAAAATATTTCCTTAGTAGAAAAATAAATTTATTTCAGTCATTTTTATGGTTTCAAAAGTGACGGTTACTCTCATTTTTGCTTGATAAAAAAAATAATTATTGTAAAATGTTTCAGTTAAATTAACATTTATGTTAATTTTACTATATTTTTTGGTTCAAATTGATAAGGTTGAATAGACATTTTATTAGAAATTAAATTAAAGTCAGGGCTCGAATTAACGCAAAAAAATCTTATTGCGAAAAAAAAAAACTTTTTTTGCTCTATCCCCCCCCCTCTCTCTTATAACTCGCGCCGATGTGCGGTAATGGGGGGAAAAAATTATTGTCAATAGATACCACGTTTTTTATAATTTATTGTTTCTTGAATAAAGGACTAATAAAAGTTTAAATATAATTAAGTTTTTCATTTAAATGGTTGATGTTTTTATTCAACTTTTTTATTTCAAGTTTTCCAATAAAAGATGAAACAAAAAAATTTGGTTTAATAAATCGAATTATACTTCATGTTTAAAATAAGGCTTAAAAAAGTAAAAAAAACTGCTGGTTTTTATTAGGATTTTTATACTGTTTGAAAAAAAAAACTAATAAAAAAGAATTAACTAATAATATATTAATTAATAATTATATATTAATTCTTTTTTATTAGTTTTTTTTTTCAAACAGTATAAAAAGTCAGTAATTTTTTTGCTCTAACGTTTTTAAGCATTATTTTAAACATGAAGTTTTGATAAACAAAGATAAAAACCAACTTTTCAACTTTTTGCTTTAACAACCTTGTAAAAATTTTCCACGTAGAGATTTAAAGTAATTTAAATTCAAAAATGTTTTACGTTGAAAGAAAATCTCCGCACGAAAGAGCAAATCATCTATTCATCTATCTATTCAGAATAATAAATTTTGTGTGACGTTCTTTATGATAAAAACATTACTTTTAAGAATTGCTAAAAAAAAATGCTAAGCTAGAAAAAAAGTAATTAAACGACCAAAAAAAAAAAAAAAATTGCGAAAAGATTTTTTTTAAGAAAAAACTAAACACAAAAGTGTGTGTAGCAATCGCGATACGCTTAATACGAGCCCTGTAAGACTTTTTTATAAGTTCTAAACTCTTTAAAACTAATACTTATAACTTTTTTTTAACGACGTCTTTCAACAGAATGCTATTATAATGTTTTTGCAAAACTAATTTAAAAAACTTGATTAAAACTTAACTATTTAATCACGACTTTTTTTTACTTGAAAATCGAAGTAGATATTCTAAAGTTGTTGTGACTGATTTTTAACGACTAACAATCGAGTTTCAATGGTGAAAAAATAAAATCAAAATGGAGTTGTTTTTCGTGATTTCAGCAATTGCTTTTTGTTAGCATGCATTTATTATTACAATTTAGTGAAAAAGAAAAAAAACTTACATATTTTTTTTTATGCTCTTTCATATGAGATCATATGTTAGGAGCACTTAGGGATCCCTTTAAAAATGCATTGCTAATATTAAATCATTTGATTACAAAAAATTATTTATGAATTTAATTGTTTTAGCATGTCAAGTAGTTTTGGACATACATGGAAACATACATAAATTTATATGTTCTCAAAACATCTAAAAAGCTGTGGCCAAGTTGTTGCAACTAAATAAAATTTGAGTGGTCAGGAATAGAGTGCGATCGCACCCAACCAAGCCTGCCATCATGATGATTATTATCATCAAGATCACCACCATCAGGATCATCATCATCACTTTAATGATGATGGTGATGATAATCATCATCATGATAATCATCATTGTCATAATGATGATGATGATGATCATCATCATCACCATCATCATTAAAGTGAAATTTATTAATATATATTAAATTAATACTATATTACAATATATTGTCAGTAATTGAACCTGCAAGTCACGGCGAGCACGTCTATCATCTGGAGAAGGAACACGGTGCACAAAAATATTTAGGATTCCGAATAATACAAATAACGAAGGAGGTAACAGATTTAATTGTAAACTTTCTTTAAGTAACATAAAAATGGAGTTTTTGATGTTTATGAGTTCCTCATTAGTTGCTGATAAAAGTAGCTCATTTAAAAACTGAAATAAATACACTTCAAGTGATGACCCATTTTGTAAGCGTTCCTTGTTTCCTAAAAGCTGACGAGCTACCTGTCGACTTGTCTCTATGACTTTTTCTAAACTAAGAGCCTATCAAAAAATAGTAAAAAAAAGTAAAAAGTGAAGATACCTTTATACAAATTTAAATTTAAATATCTTATTACCTTAATAGCTAGAGAAATTTCTAGCAGTATCATCTGGTCTTGAGACATATCAGGTAAAAATCTTTTGTTAATTGATGACAACCATTCCTTACCAGTTAATCCAACAAGTTTTGAAGTACTTGCATCATGCATGTTGTGCCATACATCAGCAATCGATGCAAGAAAAACAGCAGTATAATTGATTGCAATTGGTGTAAGAAGCTGAAGTATGCACAAACGCACAGCCTTAAACATATATATATATACATATATATATATATATATATATATATATATATATATATATATATATATATATATATATATATATATATATATATATATATATATATATATATATATATATATATATATTACCGTTGTACTTAAAAACAGTTTTTAAAAAAAGTCTATATATACATGTGTGTGAGAGAGATTGTGTATAAAAAAGCAAATATCTATGTAGGCTTATCTACTAGCTAAATACCAGCCTAATAACTTTGAAGATGGACCTTAAAACGCTTTACTTGTTTTAAGTTTACTATATAAAAAATTACTTAAGTTTTAAATTAAAAATTTTATTTAAGTTGACTCAACATCATAAATCTAATGTCTCAGATTTTATGATGCCCAATATACCCAAATAAATAATATGTTTCATACCTTAAATTTTGGTAAAATGTAAGATATATTTCATAAATTAAAAACATAAATATTATAATTATTAAAAAAAAATTATTTTATCAATATATTTCTTTGAAAAAAAAAAATCTTCTTTCAAATATTCAATTTTCTTTAAGAACTACTGTGCTCAACTTTTTTCTCTACACAGTGGCCTTGTTCATCAAGGTTCCTGTTTCAGAGTTAAAGAGTTAATGAGAAAGGTGTAACCAAAATTTAAAACTAAAAAAAAATTTCTTTTTGAAAATGTAGTGACCTTTTACACCTTGGAGAGGTGCATACATTATAAATAAAAAGTTCATTCATTTGTTTTGCATCTTTATAGATATAGATAAAAAAGTCAGATTTTTTCTTTTTAATTATTTTTAGATCTTGTTAGGATGTCTTGATATGCCCAATAAAGCTTGTTAAGTGTGCACACATGCCAAAAATACTGATTTATTATTGTCCTTCTGCTTGATTGAGACTTAAGTCGTATATTATCCAACAATCATGAATTACCTAACTCATTTGTCATGATTTCAGTTTTATGTGAATAATTTATTTATATGAAGTTTTAGTTCTACTTTGCAACCAACCTCGAACTTATTGCCTCATATATTATTTATAATAATCTATTAAGACCCCCCTGCCATGATTTGTATAAAAGCAAACAAAAAATATTAAGTTAATGATGTTATTTCAGTTTTAAATTAGAATTTTATTAGTGAATTTCTATTAGTTACAACTAGCTACAACATTATAAAAAGTAATTACAAGTTTTTAGTTACAACAAGCTTCAAATTACAAATAGCAACTACAAAATTTCACAGGATCATAAAAAGAAAAAAGTTAGAGATGACAAAAGTTCAAGTCAGTCTGTGTTTGACTTACTTGGATTTAACCGTATATATAAATCAGGATTTAACATATTGAAATTTTAAATTAAAATAAAAATTTTTTTCTTATATTTTTAGTGCAGTAAAATTTAATATTTTTTACAAATATTTTTTGTTAAAATTTATTTAATTCAAACATGAAAAGTTGGAGTTTTGGCTATGATAAAAACTGAAATTACTGTTGAAAATATCAAAAGTCTGACAGAAAACCCATGTTTATGGATCAATTCATTTTTTTTTTAATTATTTAGCTTAACTCACTGTTATACAAATACATTATCTTTTTTAACCATTATCAGCATTTTTTTATTTAAAGAAATTTTATTTTTATCTTCAGTAATTGCAATTGGTGGCAAAAATCTGTTGCTTGTTGCATATATAACTGAAATTTCATTTGAGTGTGTCAAAATATTGTTTATTACAATATTAAAGAAATATTTCCATCTCAACTTTCTTCTATATGCAGATTATATAATGCATCTATTGTTAAAAGTCTTGATGAACTTGCTTCTAATTTAATATTTTGACTTTTTTTTTTTTCTTGAAAAAAGCTTGAAGAATGTTTCATCATTTGCTTTTAAATAATGCATGCAATGCTTTTAAACTAATGCATGCCATTTTAAAAAAACTCTTCAAGCTGATTTGTATTTATTTTTATGATGGCATCTGAGATATTGCATCATTGTTATCAACCATATTACATCAACTATAAGCCACCAAAAAGATTTTCAAAATTTGAAAGCCAAAGAATTTGCTAACTATATGTAGGTAGCACTCAAATGCTTGCCACAGCATCATCTTTAACTTGGGCTGTTAATGAGTTGAGTCTACACCAAGACCTAGTTGAAATGGATCTGGGTCTTGTTATTGTAGACCCAAAAGACCACCAAATCCAGACCAATGAGACTTGTTAACAAAAATAGTCAGGTATAGGTCTTATAACACCCTGACTCATTACCCACAGATTCCACCAAAATTTTCTTAACTAATGCCATTTAGAACTTTTAAATAGCAAAAATTTTCTGATTTTTTTTTTTATTAGGCATTTATGCTGATAACAAAAAAAATGCTTTTGGAAATAATAAATAAGTTCACAAACCAGATTACAGAAAAAAGTTAAATATTGGAGATTATTAATCCCTATAATATATTTATACAGTTTTTTAAACAATAGAGTAAAACAGGGTAAAACTGAACATTTCTCTTAATAATTAATTTTTTATTTATTTTTGTTTTTGTTGAGAAAAATGAGCTCTATCCGAATATGTAAAATAAAAATAAAAAAATGATGGAAAGTTTTCTGTAAAATGAATTTATTTGAAAAATAAAAATATTCAGTTTTACCCGACATTTCGGTTAAAAGTGAACGTGTTAAAGTATTGGTAATTTTATTAATTATAATAAAAATAATTTACAAACAGAAAACAATTCATTTACAAAATAATAGAAATAATTTACAAGAAGATGATATCTTACGAGTTTCAACATTTTTTTGTACAATAAAATTCTTCATCAGTTTTTTTTATTTTTTTTGGTAAACATGTTTCAAAAACTCAGCTTTTGCAGTTTGTACTTTCACATGTAAACCATTTACAATTTTCATTTTCGTCATTTCAATTCCACAATTTACGGCATTTTTTGCATTTTTGTTGCTGTCCAGAATTGTTTTTTTTTGCTTCTTTAAAGGTTGTAACTCAACTTCATTACCAGCACAAAATTTAAGTTTAAGCTTTTTTTTATTTTTTTATTTCAATTCTTCAATATTTTTTTTTAATTCTTCAACATGGATTCTCAAATGTTTCAGCAATTTGTAATTTGGATTTATTGATTTTGTTTATATTAAGTGGAAATAAACCAGTATTTTGAAATCCTCCAATTATTTGAAATAATTTAAATACTTCGCCACTGTTAAAAACTTTGGCTTAAAGCCAAACAAAACTTTCTTTTGATAAATTGCTGCATAATGTGCTAGCATAATGCTGTTGTAATAATTTTTGCCAAATTTTTTTGGCATGACAATATACTCCCACATCTAATGGTTGAAGTGGGAGGAGTGAGCTGGTAAGCATATTAACTTGATATTATTCTCAATGCAAATTATTGCAACTTGATGTTACATGTGTGTTATGACCATCCAATACTAATAGTTTTTTAAATTGTTGCTATAAATAATTTATTAAGCCATTGCATAAATTGTTTATCTTCCATCCATCCTGACGGTAAAGTTGTATAATCAGCATTTGATGGACCACCTAAACACCAACTGCTGTATAGACGCTGATTTGACTTGTTTAAATATTATAAATGGTCGAATTGTGGTTCCAGCTGCGTTGATGCAATTACCAACTGTATAATTTATTTTTTCATTATTACTGACCAATTTTAATGGACGTTTAGCACCAAGTCTGCAAATTATTGATTTCCTGCCTTGGTCACCGAAAAACCCAATTTTGTCGAACTCCATAAATTGCGCACACTATTTTCATTAATATTTGCTTCAAGAAATTGCTTTTCACATGTTTGAAAATATTTTGCTACAATTTCTTTAGTGGAAGGTGCTCCTCTCAGTGTTGATATGTTGCTTGCAGCTCTAATGCTTAATTTGTATCTCCATCTGTTTATAAAATGATAATACTAGTCTTTTCCGGGTCAACCATTTTTAAATAATCTGGTTTGATTTGTAACTTTTAAATAATCGGCAACAATATCTATGGTTTCCCTTGGTGTTCTACCAAAACCCCAATTTGATAATTTTGCCAGCATTTTGACCAATTTTAATTCAACTGCACTACTTAGAGTTGTTGCTGTACCAGACCCTTTTGAATTTATACGATTATTTACACGATTTGACAAGGTACCTTTTGGAATATTATATATTTGAGATGCTTTGCATAAACTTATTTCACCGCTATTTATTCTTCCAACTGCCATACTTATTTGCTCCTCAGAATTTTTTTTAGTTTTTTTTTTATAAAGCTTTGGCATTTTGAATTGATTTTGATTCTGTAAACTGATTTAATTTCATTTAGATTTAAGCTCATTTTGAATTGTACAGGAAATTGTTTTAAGTAAATTATAGCAAAGAATAAGAAATAGTAGCAATAAAGAATAGTAATTATTGATAGAGTTAAAAAGTTAATTAATTAATTACATGCGAATATTAGCTAAGTGTGAAAACTATTAGTGTTCAGTTTTACCCAAATATATGACTTTTCCCTAATTCTGTTATAACTTTTTCAGGAAATAAAAATTTCCTGAATATTTTCTAATTTCTGAGAAAAAATTCTTAATCAGCATAATTTTTATTACAAATATGTATTTTTACTTTAATGCTATTTCATTTTATTTTCAAGATTTTTACTTCGCTATTATAATAAAATTTAAAAAAAATAATACTCATGTTCAAATTTTTGAGTTTGGTAAGAAAATTATTAATTGCATTTGTTTTCTTTAAATTTAATTAGATAGAGCACAAAATTCTCTATAATTTATAACCAAAATAATTTTTAAATATTTCCATTTAAAAACGAAATATTTAAAAATATCATATATAAATATAAGTGCTCAGTATTTCCCGCTGTTCAGTTTTACCTCATTTTACTCTACTCATTTTTAATCAAGAAAAAAAAAAAAAGACTTTTCAAACAAAACTAAAATTTGACTTAAGAACTGTCTTTAAACAAACAAACAAACAAGTGTAAAACAAGTTTTGTATTTAATTGAGTGCTTATTTGTTGTTGTTGCTTTGTGATTAAAATCTCACAAGAGATTAGTAAACCTAAAATATATAAACCTAATTGTTTTTAAAAAAGCAAGCCTTTTCATTAACTTTATAAGTTTTGTAAATTTAGTTACAGTTTAGTTACAGTTTTAGTTTATGTAAGTATGTAAGTTACAAAATGTTTAAGGCAAACCTTTCTCTTTTTTTTTAGAAAATCTGTTTTTTTTTTATTAAGTTTTATTTTTTTACAGAAATATTTTAAAACCCTTTTTTTCAAATGGTTAGTCAAAGACAAATTAAAAATGATAAAAAGGAAAGATATATGGTGTTGTTGACAAGCTACAATGTCAAATTAACCTCACAAATGATTTGTGGACATCTCTTCATGTTCTTACTTGCCATTTTATTAATAAAAATAAGCAATTAAAAAACCATATACTTAATTTTATTGATATATTGATATTAAATCATCTAATACTGCAATAGCACTAAAAAAAAAACAATTCTTGAGAAGTTATACAAATAGAACATTCAGAAAACGTGTTGCACAAAAAAGATTTTTCTCAAAATTCTTTAGAATTAAAGAATAAATTAAGGTGTATTTAGAGCTAGAACATGTTGATCAAGCATGGATCGGATATACTAAAGTTGTGGAGTCTTGCTAAAGTCAAATTTCCAGTTATACAATGTTGAGCATGAGACATTTTGTCCACTCTGTTTCTCCTGTTGGTTCTGAGTCATTCTTTAGCTTTCATTTAAAATTCATCATAAATATTGATTGCAACTTTTTAAACAAAAATTTGTGAACAGCTCACAAATTTTTGTTTAAAAAGTTGCAACAGCTGGAGATTTACTCTCCAGCTGTTATGAGATTTGCATCATTTTTTACGCAATTAAGTAACGACATTTTCAAATGATGCAAGCACTTTAACAAGGTTGCGTAGCGCAAAAATATCATTTTTTGCGAATCAGCAATAATTTTTAAGCCCAACTTAAATTATTTTCAAGTTTTCAAAAATAATTAAATTAATAAATACAGTCAGTTACAAAAGTCATTTTGTAATTGACTTATAATTAACTTGTAACCAACTTAATATTTCAAAAAAAAAATAATTTGAATAAACAAATTGGATGGTCTGATTAACATATATAACTCATTTTTGAATAATTTTAATTTTAAGATCTTTGAAATGAAAAAGAAGTTTCTCAATGCGTCTTGGATCTGGGGTAGTATAACTACTGGACTTACTTAGTGTTAACTAACTTGATGTTACTAAGATGGTAATGGTCTAACATTAGAACAACTCAATTTAATGGTCTAACATTAGAACAACTCAATTTAATGGTCTAACATTAGAACAACTCAATTCAAAGCTTTAGAATTTCATGATGAAAAGCCAAAACTAAGTTATCTATTTAAAACTGTACTAATTTCGTTTATATGATGCCAACCACATTAGAAGCTATTGTATGCTCTCAAAATTGGATAGAAAATGAAATAGTGCTGTTTATAGGATTGGGAGGCTTTCTTTTCCGATTGTTGAGACTTTATTTAGAATTTGTATGAAGTTATTTTTTGAATTAATATAAAAAATAATCTTTTTAAAAGTATTTTGTTTCAATTTTTTTGAAATTTTAGTTTTTAATGGCAGCCATCTTAAATTATACTTTAAAAGGAAAAAAAAAAACAGCAACTGTGATACAATGATCAGAGTACTTGTCTCAGAATCAAGAGGTTCACTTAAACAGCCATGGCACAGTGGTTAGAGCATTAATATCCAGAGGTCCAAGATTTGATACATGCTCTGACCAAATTAAAGCTACATATTATAAAAAAGGCACACAGGGTAGCATAGACCCATATATACAAGTTGAACCTATCTCTGGGCCAGGTTCAACTTGTATATATGGGTCTATGCTACCTATGCTTTATAGTAGATATATATCAACAGCTTTCCTACAAAATTATTATTTTCTTTATTTAATATACAGATATCATATTAATTTTTTAATTGAGATGAAGATATCCCTAAATGAAATCTGGAATAAATGAAATTAATGCAGCTTTTAATAAATAACTTTAGTTGTGGCTTTTCATAATGAAATTCTAAAATTTAAAATGAAAAGTTTGGTGAAAAAATATAATTTACTGATTCGACAATTTTTAATTCTATATTGATGTATTAACAAATCCTTATTAAATTTTGATTCCATTTTAGAAAATGATATTTTTGTGCTACAAAACCTTGTTGAAGTACTTGCATCACTTGAAATCGCCGTTACTGAATTGAATAAAAATGATGCAAATCTCGTAACAGCTGAAGGAGTTGACAAATTTTGTATGAAAAGTTGCAACCAATGCAAATTAATATAACCTAAAAGCTGATACATGCTATTAAAAAAAAACATACCAAGTTCTAACAATTATTTAAAAAATTTGCCCAAAAATGCAACAATTTCATTTGCTGTTAAAAGTATGGAACAAATACATTCACTAACGTTTAGAGATAAGCATGTCATCATTATTAATATTTAGAGATAAATATTAATAATGATCCTTTCTTATCTTATCTAATGCAGATGATTTAATAGAAATAACAGCACAAGTTTCCAAAAAATAGCATAATATATTTAAATGTAAAACTGTACAAGCCAAACTAAGCTAATATACACAAAATAAGTCATTAGTAATATCAGAAAAATAAAAAAGTCAATTTTGGCCAAATGATCTTTTTTTTTATTGGCAATTTTTTTCAGACAAATTGTAAAGATATATTTAAAAAGATAAGGCAATTTTCTATTCTGGAAATGAATGATTTTGAAAATCAGTAATTTTTTCATAAAATCAGCATAATGAGCTACTTTCAAATGCTTATACAAATCCATCTAGAGTTTGTAATCCCATGCTACATTTTTTATACCTAGATTTCAGTATTATATTTATTTAGCTCATGATCCTGTGATTTATCGTCAGTAACATTACATTGGTTTCCTTGATGTCTATTATGACTCGCATTGAAATCAACCAATTTATTACTTATTTTATAAATTTTATAAATTTGTCTTCTATATCTGATTGTTTGTCTTTGTCAAACTGCTGATCTATTTGTTTTTCCATACCCTACTTTTGATATATTACTTTAATAACTGCTAATTGCATACCATGGGCAAAACATAATTGTTAATTTAGAGGTTATAATCTCCCAAATTTTAGAGGTTATAATCTCCCAAATTTTAGAGGTTATAATCTCCCAAATTTTAGAGGTCATAATCTCCTAAATTTTCACTTGCTCTTTTAAT
>NC_061158.1:45913991-45961491 GCF_022113875.1 Hydra vulgaris | reverse complement strand
TGTAAATGTATCCAACTCTTTTCACTAAGTACAGTAAGCGTGGCAGAAATAAACATAGGTTGTGTGATGATAGGTCTAAAAGGAATATATTCAAATGGCAAACAGTTGGGAGGAGGGTTTTTTTGATTGCTTGGTAGTGTAATGTTTTCTGTACCAATAAGATATTCTAAATGAATAAGTGAGTCCATAAAATTTAATAATGTCTTTTGTAAATCTATCAAATTTCGATTAGAAACGTTTCTTTTAGATGTACTTGTAAGATTAGGCAAATTAACCATGCTATAAACCCCAGTTCCATTAACTTGTTGATAATCAGAGCTGTCAGCATAGACTGTGGAGAGTAAACAGTGTAAACCAATACGCTGAATTTTGCAACGAGACATTAAATCACTAATATAGTTAGCAAATCCTTTTCCACTATCTTTAGCAATATCAATCAAAAGTAATGATACTTTAGTAAGAAGTTCTGCAGAAATAGTTTGAACTAAAAAATTTCCTTCTATGAGTGAAGAGTTTACTTGCAGACGCTCATGAAAATCAGATCGAATATAATACAAACAAACAGATAATAAAATTTCAATATACTTAGCAGTACTAGCACGCACCAGCAACTGTTGAGCTAAATATTAAGAAGTATTATAAGCCAAGTACAATATTTAATATTTATATAGTATATAAAATGCTAAATCAAATATGAAACAATAAAGTACTTATGGATGAAATGTCACTAATAGTCATAAATGTTCCTATTTGTCATACTGAAATAGTGATAGCTGGGCCCTACACATTTATACATCAACAAGGATTAGGGTTTTGAATAGGTTTTGATCTGTATAAAATTGTGCCTAGTTTGCAAGAGCCAGAAAAAAGGTTAATATTTTCTTATATTGGATGAGCTATATTATGAGTTTAATATTAAAATTTCAACAAAAACAAAAAACCTTCTGCTAAAGATCCATAAAACTCTTTTCCAGACAAAACTCTTCGATGTCGAATTAGTAATTCACGAAGAAGTGACTGATGTGGAGAGTTTCCCACATTAACACTTGTAGTTGCAGCAGCACATATAAACAAACGACCCTCACAGTTTAAAATGGCTAAAATACATCGAAATGCATACAAGCACATATCAGTATCATAATGATCAGTATAAAGAAGTTTGTGTATAAGTAGAGGGTGCGTTGGCAATGCCTTGATCACATTTGATTTGATTTGATTTTCTAAAACAGAAAAGTATAACTTTGATCATTTTAATACTAAAAAATTTTTTAAGCAAATTAAACATATTCATATTAAAAAAAAGTTTTTAAAGGAGACTGAAGCATGTTAGAGTTGGAAGATACTGAAAGAGAAAAGATGAAGACTGTAGAGCAAGATAATGATTGACAGATGACTTAAAAGATTGCAAATTATATGAATCAGGAAAGCAAGATGAAGGAAGCAAATTCTGAAAAACTGATGTTAGAGGAAAAAAACTATACAAGGCCAGATTTGCGATTTATAAGACAGAAAATAGAATAAGGAGTAAGAAAGTGTCGAGCTTGATAAAGAGATGCAACCTTAGCAGATGCTAATTTGCGATGGATTTGCTATATGGTTTCCAAGAAAGATCAGAAGTAAGAGTTAATCCTAGAAGATGAAGGGTAGATGACTCATCGAGTATATTACCATTCATAAATATAGGAAGGCCTAAATTATTGCAATAATGATTGGCTGAAAAAAAAAAAAGATTTATCTGAATTAAAGTTCACCAGCCACTGTGAGCCCCATGCTGTAGCAGAAGTGAGATCTTTTTCAAGCTCAAATACATTCTCCAAGCAACCTGAGAGTGTTGGCTTCTTATCATGAAAAGAATTAATGGTAGTATCATCGGCGAACAATGCCACCTTTGATGTGACAATATCTGGAAGATCCTTAATGTAAATTAAAAAGAGTATAGGGCTAAGGATTGAACCTTGAGAAACCCTTGAGGTTACAGAATAAGAAGAAGAGTGCTATCCATCAAGGACAACTTTTATACTACAATTGGAAAAGAAGGATTCAATAATCTTAAAGATGCTACCAGATACATCTAGAGAAGAAAGCTTATGGTGAAGACCAGCATGCCAAACTTTATCAAAAGCTTTAGAAATGTCAAGAACGATGGCCTGAACCTTTCCACTCTTAATTAATGCACAATAAAACCTATTGGTTATTACTATACACAATAAAACCTATTGGTTATTACTGTTAGCAAATCAGCCATAGAACAAGAAGATCAAAATCCATATTGATGATCAGAAAGTTATTAGATTCAAGATGAGAGATTAAGTGTTTGTTAATTAAAGATTCAAAAACTTTGCTAATGATAGGAAGAAGACTAATGGGACAGTAATTAGACAAATCAGATCGCTATTCAGAATTTTTGAAATTAGGGATAACATATGCTGCTTTCCAGCAGGCTGGAAAACAGGACTCTAACACTTCTGCAAGACTATAACAGGTATGTTGTCTGGGCCACAAGCTGTAGAAGAGTCTAAGCAGGAAATCACTTTAGATGCAGAAGCTGGAGTGATATGAATGTCAAGCAATGGATCAGCCTGTTTGATGGCTATACCTGGTAGAACACAACACAGGCTTGGACAGGAATGCAATAAAAATTGCAATTTAAGTACAATAAAAAGTGTTATGTTGTAAATAACCTTTAATCATTGATCTTTACTTAAGTTTTTATTTTAAGTGAAGGCTTTAAAATAAAACCATGTAATTAATTCTTTTTTTAATGATTGTTTACATAAACATGTCAGGCTTGGTCGGGAAGCGGGTGCGATCGCACTCGATAACTGACCACAGAAATAATATTTAGTTGCGAAAAACCGGCCAGATTTTTTAGTCGTTTTGAGAACATTTAAGTATATGTATGTTTCCTTGTTTGCCCGCAAAATAATAATTAAGTTCATTATTTTATTATAAATTTTAGTATATTTTGTTTTACGGACTTATATGGAAACATAGATAAACTCGAATGTTTTCAAACATCTTTGTGCTGAAAAATAAAAAAAGAATATTCGGGAACAGAAAAAACCCCACAAATCTACGAACAACTAATTCTATTGGTTCAAAAAATATTAACTGAAATTTCTAGAGTATTCAAAAAATATTAACCGAATGTTCTAGAGTATTTTGTTGAAATATTTTTAAAAATTGTATTGTTTTTTAAAGAATTGTTATGTTTTCGTTGAGATTTCTAGCATAAATTGTTTCAAGAATATACTATCAAACTAACTATTATTTTAATACTATGACTCATTCTTGGAGCCACATCTACAAAGCTATAAATGTTTTAAACTATTTCTTTACAAAAATAAATGTTTTAAATTTATATTTTTTAACTTGTCAACGTTTTGTAAATATATTACAGATTTTTATATTAGTATATTCTTATTTTTTATATGTAAGGGATGTATTTTTTATGCATGCTATGTATTTTTATGCATCTAATGTATTTTTATGTATGTATTTTTATGTATTTAAAGCAATTTGTGCGATTGATTTTGTAAACAAAAATACTTTCAATAATAACTGCGTTTTCAATGAAATTATTTCTTAATCATCAAAGTTAATACAAACAATTTTAACCACTAATCCATTTTCCTCAGTGTACCTGATAGCAGATTCTTTCCCCCAAAAAAGAAAAGTTTTTAAGTTCTTAGATATTGGTTTACTAACTTCAATTATTTTTGCTTCAGCCATTCTTACAAACTCGTTATACTTAAACTTAAAGTTACTTTTTTCTGTTTTAAATACTAGTTAAAATTATAAAGCTCACTCACTAAACATCAACAGCGGTATTGTGAAGCAGTTTCGCTTCCTCTTCACTAAGTAATTTAACGTTTTTGATTAATTTTTATCTAGCTAATTGAATTTCTACAGTAACTCAATAATTTAATTATTTCATTTGTTAATCTTACTAAGAAGAATTACTTCAAATGTGTTAAACTTTTCAAACTAAGTGTAAAACAGTTATTGAAAAAACCATTTTATTTATAAATAAATCACCTAGCGTTAGTTTTATTTGTTGAATCTTGTTGGACTTTTCAGGGCTGGCATTATTTTGGTGGCCTTTTTTATATGCCACAGCAAAAAAATGACTAAAAAAATACTGAATGGTCCTCTTGACTGTTTTGCGGCCCCTAACATTGTGAGTCCCGGGGCTATAGACCCCTCCCACCTCAATCCAGCACTGGAAATAAGACATGGAAACAGCACTGGAAATAATTTAAGAGTATATAAATAAAAAATTATATATACTCTTTTAAATCGAAGAACATTATTACAATCATTAATAGTAAGTTGTTACTTTATATAAAAAATGTCGCTTACTTTTATAAAAAAAATTATAAAAGAGCGACATTTCAAAAATGCTCTAATCGTATTTATTTTGCTTAAAGTTTTTTCGTGTTAAAAGCTATTTTCTTTTTTTAACTGTCTCTCATCGGTCCAGTTAATCTTGATGCGCTTTTTTGTTTGTTTTTGAAATGTTCTCAAAACGACTAAAAAATCTGTCCGGTTTTACGCAACTAAATATTATTTCCATGGTCAATTATCAAGTGCAATCGCACCCGCTTCCTGACCAAACCTGACATGTGTGTAAATTATTAAAAAATGTTATAAATTTTTTTTAAGTAGGAATGCATTTTTCATGATAAATTTAAACGCTTGAAACTATTTTCCCATATCTTCCTAAAAATCTTTTAAAGCATTAATTATAAAAAGATTTTTTAAAAGTTGCTTTAATTTATGAATAAGTTCAGAACCTTTTGCAACTACTAGCTTTTACACATTTATATTTATCTTTTAAACATGAATTATACAAGAATATAAAATAACTTTATTTACTTATATAAGCGTGTAATTTGTAATGTTCATAAGATTAATTTTTATATTTAAACTAACAATTTTTTAAAAACTTTTAAAAGCAAACATTTTATTTTTTAAAAAAAGTTTTTTTTTTTCAACTTTGATAGAATTGAATGAGTTAAAATCATTTATAATAATTTTTAAATTCGTTATGTGAAACGCTTATTAATAAAGTTGTAATGCTCAAATAAAAATTAAACTAAATTGCTTGTTGATAGTTTATTTTATTTAAATTGCAGGCACATTATATTTATTTACTTTTTCCTATTTTTACAAATAAAAGAGTTGGAACCTTTTTTTATTAACTAGACTTACTAATTAGATAAATAGAGCACTAAGTTATTTTTTTAAACAAATTTTTTTGTGCAACTTTTTTGAAAAAATAAATGTTTACAATTTAAAAATACTAAATACAATACTTTTTAATAAATTTTATAAAATTTGTTCATTTATTAAATCTTGTTATTTACCACTTAATTTAAAAACGTTTTGTGTAACTTTAATAAAACGTTTAAAAAGATTTATTTTAAACGTAATTAAAAACGTAACAAAAAGTTTCACTTCGAGTTTAAGTTTTTATTTTTAATTTTTATTTTAGTGCTTATATAATTTCTTTTTCATAAATAATTTTTTTTCATTAGGAATTTTTTTTTTCGTTAGTTTTTTTTTTAAACTTTTTTCCTAGTTTAAGTTTAACTTAGTGTTTCCACATTCAGCGCATTTTTGAAATTTTTAAATCATCAAAACATATAAGCAATCATGGTTGAGTTGTCAAGAAATAAATCATTTGGGTGGTCAGCAATAGCGCTCAATTGCACGCCATTCCTGTTCAAGTCTGAACTAGTGGAATCAAGAGTTAATATTGATGAAAAATTCTTAGCAAACAATTCAGCTTTGTCTTTAGGTGAGGTGACAAAGTCTGAACCATACAAGCGAGGTGGAATTAAAGATTTGCCCTTATTATTGATACTATTAAAGATTCTCCAGGAGTCACGAAAGCCAAATTTGTGTGATGAAATACAAGATTTCATGACCTGAAAATAGCAGACTTTGATGTTAGACAAAACCTTTTTACAATGGTTTCTAGCAGTAATAAACAGAGGTCTGTTTTCTAGAGAATTGTTTTGCTGATAGTATATGGAAGTAACGGTTTCTATTTAATTGCAGCAGCACAATGTGAGGAAAATCATGGAGAAAAGTGAGGCTTGATTTAATGCTTAGTTTATTTAAATCATGTTTTTAATTACATTCGGAATAATTTTTTATCTTTATTAATGAATAGAACATTAATAAACATTAATAAACAAAAAACAATTTATTTTTAATGATTGCTTCAAAAATGCACACACTTGATTTACATAAACAGTGATTTTTTTATTAATTTAAACATTTGCACCTTTTTTTTTTTTAAATTTATTTCAAAAGATTAACATTTATCATAAAAAATACATAATTATATAAATAAAAAAAAAACAAAAGTACATTATTAATACTTAATATAAATATTCATTAGAAGTGTTTTTTTACTTCATTAAAAAAGGTTTCAATAATATAAGTATTAAAGATCAAACTTCTTTAATTGTAATGGCTTTCAAAATAATTTTTTTTTTTTTTTTTACAACAATTTTTTTTTAATCTTTTTAAATGTATTAACTTAAATAATTTTTATATTAAAATCCATTAAATAATCTTTCGTTGTCGTAGTTGTCGTAAGTTATTGTTTATCAAAAATAAAATAATTTTTTACTTTTTAATTAATAATAAAAAGTGAAAATTATTTTTAATAATTTTTACTTTTTTTTACTTTTTAATGTATACTTAAATAATTTATATAATATAAATTACAAAAATTAAATACAACTGTCAATTATACTTTTAAAAATAATCATTATCAGTAAATTGTTATTTTATTTAAAAGCGTTTCGCTAATATAAAAACTTTTGTTAAGAATGTAATTTATTTCACTTAAGGTATAATTCAGAATATTTTTTATTTAGCGCGTTTTTAAAATGTTTTTTTGAAATAGCTGCACAAATTGCCAAAGCAAAATGTGATTTGCCTGGTCATATAATGACATGCGATCACACGTCTTCCTGTGAAACACTAATATAATAATATATAATATATAACAGATATATATCTTGGATATATTTTATACAACTTATCTATACAAATATATATATATATATATATATATATATATATATATATATATATATATATATATATATATATATATATATATATATATATATATATGTATATATATATATATATATATATATATATATATATACATATATATATATATATATATATATATATATATATATATATATATATATATATATATATATATATATATATATATATATATATATATATATATATGTATATATATATATATATATATATATATATATATATATATATATATATATATATATATATATATATATATATATATATATATATATATATATATATATATATATATATATATGTATATATATATATATATATATATATATATATATATATATTTGTATAGATAAGTTGAGTCTCTATATAGTTTTTTCTTGTCGCGGTTGAAACATAAACTCGTGGTTACATTTTAGGTCATATGACGTTGATTTGGAAAAGGCATAATGTTATAATGTTATGGTACATAGAAATCTACTTGTTCAATAACTTGAGATCAAGACTGACATCTTTTCCTTCTCTCTTCTAGTGTTGTCAGTCCCAGTGCTTCTAATCTTTTTTCATAAGTTTGGTGTCTCAGGGAGTTAATTAATTTTGTTGCGCAATGGTGAATTTGCTCTAATTTATTGATATTGCTATTAAGGTGTGGTGACCAGGCTTGAATTGTGAACTCTAGATGAGGTCAAATGTATGAAGTATATTATATTTGCCTGAGGAATACACTGCGTCCTTGAATACACTGCGTCCTTGAAAACACTGCGTCCTTGAATACACTGCGTCCTTGAAATTTCCAGTTTGCTTTTTTTGCTGCTGCATCTTAGTTTCAAATCGTCAGACACAAAAATACTAAGGTCATACTTTAATGTGATACAATTTAATGGATAACAAAGTTTATCTTGACTTAACATTGTGTAGTAATGTGTTTATTTAATTTTTTTGTGACTAACATGCATAAACTTGCCATTTTCTAGACCATTCAATGGCTTTGCCAACATCGTTTTGCAAAGATAGCTTATCAGCTGGTGTTTTTATATTTGTCATTATTAAGGTTTTTAAAAACATTGTAGTCTTCTAATTTGCGCTTTTGTGTTTTTTTAAATTTAATTAGTTTAAAAAAACACAAAAGTGCAAATTTAATTTTTGGTTTTTGTTATAAAAATTATAACAAAACGCAATTAAATTTATGCGTTTTGTTATAATATAACCTTAATTTTGTCAGTTTAAATTCCATAGATAAGCGAAGAGCTGTTTTCCATGTAATAAAATATTAAAACTTGCAACACTTCAATGAAAATTCTAAACTTAAATGTTAAAAAATTAAATATCTAGCATAATAATTATATATATATATATATATATATATATATATATATATATATATATATATATATATATATATATATATATATATATATATAAATATATATATATATATATATATATTATATATATATATATATATATATATATATATATATATATATATATATATATATATATATATATATATATATATATATATATATATATATATATATATAGCGTAATATTTATAAATATCTTATAAACAAATATTTAGTGTAAAAAATTTATCAAAATTTGTTTAAACTCTACTGTTTAAACAAATTTTGATTCATCAAAAAAATTTTACTAAAAATATTTAGTCTAAATCAACTTATAATTTTCTCCTTTGCAAGTTTTTTTCTTAAGAGGGGCGTGATCTTTTACTCTCGCAAGTAAACTAGCGAGCGCTATTACTTTACTCGAAGTTTCGATTTTGTACAGGTTCGATCACACACTATTCATTAACGACTATTATATTTAAAATCCCAAAACATCAAAATATTAGCCAAAACTAAATATTTTCATTGGTATCTTCAAATCAGTTAAGCTTATATTGAAGTCTATTTATTAAAAAAGTTAAAGCTAAGCGCGATTTAAAATTAAAAAACAAAAGTTGCAATAAACAATACCTAAAAAGAAAATATATCTATTATATAACTTTGAATTGAAACTTTTGGAAGCATGCTCACAAACAGCCAAAAAATAATAATTTGAAAAAAATAAATATTACTAGCTGTTTCTTTGATAAATTTGAGTAAAGTTGAGTGTACTTTTGAAAAAATATTTTTTTAAACAATTTACACTTTTTAATGGGGTTGTGCCCCCTTAAAAAAAGTCTTCTTGTATTAAAATCTAATACTTATTTAATCTTAATTTTTTTGCTTTCAAACATTCGGTTTATGGTTGTTTTTTTTTAAATATTTTTTTTTTTAAATAATTTAAATTTAGCACTTGTTTATGGTTGATTTTCTTAAAGGGATTTAAATGTACTTACAACTAAACGCATAGTTTGAGTTTTCCCCTTTTTGGCAAACGGCTAAGGGAAAACCCAACCATAACATTTATAACTCGAGTTTAATAGAACTTTTTTGTATTGACGTTATTTAACTTTAATTAACGTTATTTAACGTTAATTAACTTGTAGTTATAAAATGAATAATGCGCTTCTGTAAATAATGAATGAAACTGTAAAATAATGGAAAAATAAAATCTGGAAAATAATGCGCTTTTGTTCAGTGCATTATTCAGACCAGTATTTGGAACTGGAACTTACCTGAAACTTAACTGAAATTAAAATAAAGTTATATGTAATACGAACATTTTAAAGTAACTTAAATTAAATTTACTAAATCTTTTTTTATTCTGGAAGTTTTATCATTAAAAAAAATTGTAAAACGGAGCATTTTAAAATTAAAAAATTTTAAAATGCTCTGTTTTAAAATTAAATAAAAGAATTTTAATTAAATTTAATAAATTTATTTACTAAAAACTATGATTAATAAAAAAATATTTAAATTTAATATAATAAATTGAAAATATATATATTTATTTTTTTAACTTGAATGTTTTTAAACTTATGAAATATAAAACTTAATATTGAATATGATAAAAAGTTTAAACTTAAAACACTTATTTTTTTTAAACTAATTTTTAACAACAACAACAATAAAAATAATTAAACAAATTTTTCTTTAACAAAAAATCTATTAGTTTACAATTGCGGTTAAATGCTTTTACTTACGACTTTATTTTCTTTTGAATGAACGCCACATAAACGATATCAAATGATAATTTAAATATTCTAAAAGATTAAAGTTTTTGCGTAACGCAAAACTGCTGAACGCGTAGGCAAATCGCCTTTTCACAGGTAAAATGCGAGCTGCGTAACGATTCTTAACAAGGCCTGATATATATATACATACATATATATACATATATATATATATATATATATATATATATATATATATATATATATAAATATATATATATATGTGTATATGTATATATATATATATATATATATATATATATATATATATATATATATATATATATATATATATATATATATATATATATATATATGTATATGTATATGATATATATATATATATATATATATATATATATATATATATATATATATATATATATATATATATATATATATATATATATATATATATATATATATATATATATATATATATATATATATATATAAGGAAGTTTAATACCTGACTGTGTATTTCTTTCTTCAACTTCATCATTATCTCCAAATCCTGTATTAGCTTCTAAAGATGACTGACTATTGATTGGGTTATTGGTACCTGTTTAACAAAATATATTTTATTGCTTTGTTTATTTTTATTTGATTCTTAAAAACAAATTCATTTTAAGCTAAATCTATAGCAAATTTTAATTTACTACTGTTTATTGTAAACTGTGTTTTGTAAAAAATGTTTAAAGCTTTAAGATTTTTCAGATTGAAACAAAGTTGAAAAACAATAAAATTGAAACAAAACAACAACCAAACTCTGTTTGCTCAAGATTGTTGACATATGTTAAGTTTATATCAGCTGGCCATGTATGAGCATAATGAATAGCAACCCTTGCACTTGTGGGATGAAGCAAAACTAACAATATTGTTTCCATAACTCTTCCAATATCTCCAAAATGTAAACAATGCTTTATCCAATTTTTACTGATTTCTCTAAAAATAATATTTTTTCTTTCTACTAAGATCAATGCCAAACATGATTTTAAAGATAATAAATACAAAAGATAATAAAATCACATCAAAGTATGTTTATCTTAAATTTTATTTGTTTTTGTAATTGCTTAAAAAGTAATCAACATGTATCGATAGATAATGTTCAAAAATGTTTAAACTTTCATTAGAATGTAAACTTTAGCCCAAATAGAACAAAATATTTATTATTTACTGTAACTAAAAATAAACAATTGTTATTTTTAACTACTACATAAATAATATAATTTAAATTTAACTAAGTCTTTTTTCAGTCTCTGAAAATAAGATCTCTTGCAATAATGATATCAAAAAACCATTTTTCAAAAACTATTTTTTAAAAAATGAATAAAACCAGTTCTCTACTTTTCAAAAATTGTTTTTTAAAAATTGCAAAAAACCAGTTTTCTATTTTTCAAAAACTATTTTTTCAAAAGATGAAATACCATTTAATAATTGAATATCAATGCTTTCCAACTCAACCAAGTACAAACACAGTTAAAAAACAAGTTTTAAACCACTTTTGAAACCCTTTTTACGTACTAAGAGAATATACAAGTCATCTCTTTGATAATGAAAGAGACATGTATCATAACATAAATAACTTTGATATTGATAGAGACATGTATCATCACATACATAACTTTGAAATTGATAGAGGCATGTATTATCACATACATAACTTTGATATTGATGTATCATGAGATGTATCATCACATAAATAACGCTGTAAACAAATTCTTGGTATTGTTCAAAAGTATATTAAGTATTTTTATATAGACTTACATAATCGCTTTGAATGGAGTCCTGCCATGTAAGATTATTCAAGTAAAACATGTGCACTTATATATAAACAATCAAATGCCACCAGTCAGATTTTTATCAATGATTGATTCTATTGTGTGACAGAACTTTGCTTAGTGTAACTGTAATTTATTTATTTGAAGAATGAAGAGCAACTTACCTACAAAGATAATTATAAAAAGGGAGGCAAAAAAGTTAAATGTTCTGTCATTTCTGCTTGTTTTTTTCTAGTTAAAAAAGTTGTTAAATTGACTTTCTATAGATGACTTTTATATAACTTAATTACATTTAATTTTGCACTTTTTCTGTTTCTTTGATTGGTTAGTATATCTTTATCTTTTGAAAAACACTTTTTTTCATCAACTAATGTTGGCTTTAACCACTTTAAATTTAAATTAATCCATATAATCATTCAGCAATTTTTTGTTTAGCCTGAAATTTGAATTTTGATGTGTTGTTACATGAGATCAGCATGAGATCGGCATAAGATCAATGGAAAAACATCAGAACAATGATGCTTTTTATTATGTTAGAAAAGCTTATAATTTTGAACTTTATGGAAACTTGTAGATAAACAAGCTATTGTCAAAAAAAATTCTGACAATAAATTTGATGCAACTTCAATTCTCTGAAATAAAAATATACCATTTTATATCTACAACAGATCAACATCCAGTTATATCAAAATACTACAAAGCCTGCATTAGGAAAAGACAAGAACATAAGTTATATAACATCTATGTGTTAATATAACATTCTAACATAATGAAAAGTATCATTGTCCTGATAATAAACTGAACCTAATCTTTATAGAACCATAGGCCTTACACAGATCTTATTTATTTATCTTATCTTGTTGCTTAAAATTAGGGAAAGTTAGAGTCTTTGTTTTAAGGAAGTAAAGCTGCATGTTAACATTTTGTGAAACGAAAACATAAATATGAACACCATAGTTTGCCTACAAGTATTTTTCTGATTTTATTTATTTTTAACATTTTAAAAAATGTTAAAAATGTGGAACAAATTTACCAATAAAATTGTTCAAAAATAAGAATGTAATAGTGTTAAGCAAAATAAACTTAAAAAATATTTTAATTGAAAAATAAAAAATAAACGGTTTTTATCTGTGAAATTAATAAAAAAAAAAATCAAATTCTGCTAATTTACTACCAAGAATATTTATCATCTGTAAAACAGAACAACTAAAATACTACGATTCAGTAGTATTTTAGTTTTTTTTCTTTTTTACATTTTTAAAGTAATTCTTTTAAGAAATTACTTGTCCCTTTTTTGATAATGGAGACTAAATGATAATGTCTTTTTTTTAATTACGCCAGAACTGGTTCTACTATAATTTTTGAATCTTTTTTAACAATTTTTTAAAACGACATTTTAAGCATTTTTATGTTTTTTGTATTTAATAGTTGATGATTGCTGAGAAAATTTTAATTTTTTTTAAGCGCCTTAAGTTGACATAACCCTTTTGTCACAGAGCACTGCAGAAGAGCAGTGAAATTCATTCTTTCTATATCTTATATATATATATATATATATATATATATATATATATATATATATATATATATATATATATATATATATATATATATATATATATATATATATATATATATATATATATATATATATATATATATTAATGACATCTAAATAGTATGATATAATTTATATATAAAATTGAAAAAACATCATGTACGGTGACATACTATTTATTTAACTATTGAACATCAAAAAAAACGTGACTAAAGCGAACTGGAAAGCGTCTGGAATAGTTGAACATGCACAACATTGCAAAGGTATAATTAATTGGAATAATCCAAAAACATTTTCAGTCATCCCAAATAATTGTACAAGAAAAATCAAGGAGGCAATTGAAATAGACAGATTGCAATGTTGCTATCTGAAAAATAAAATTCTAAACCAAGATAATGGCAACCTAGTGATGACTCACCATTGGAAGCCATTTTTTGTAAAATTTAAGAAAAAACTTTTATAATATTACGCAGCAATGACATCATTTTTGTAAATAACGAATTTTTTGTAACGAAATTTAGTTTGAAAATGGCTCCAACTATATGAGCCGAAATATCACATTTAAAATTAAAAATTTTTAATAGTAAAATAAATAGTGTCACCGTACATGATGTATTTTCAATTTTATATATATAAATAAACCCTCGGAATGAGGGTCCTCACTGCAGACCTGAAAGTGTTTGAGGTCGGCAAAAAATTGCCGACCTTGTTTCTATGTTTTATGGTCAAACCTTTGTATCAAATAATTTCTGTCGATCTGATGCCGACCTCAAAAAGATTGCAATCTGCAATTATTTGCCAACTTTATTTTTCCTAATTCCGAAGGTTGATATATATATATATATATATATATATATATATATATATATATATATATATATATATATATATATATATATATATATATATATATATATATATATATAAAACACTGGATATAAAATTTTTTTGAATAAAAGATATTTTTAGGAGTCCCCCAAAACCCTTTAACATTAAATGAGTCCTTAATATTATCAAAAAAAAAGTTCTCATGTTATCATTTTGGTTCTCAAATGAAGCAAAACCATATGAAAATTTTAAATGAAATATTTTTATTAATTATTCTTAAAAACCAATGTTTTTTCATCATATAGAACACATTAAGAGGGCAGCAGCATATATTTTTCAAAAATGTTGTTCTTTAGGACATTCTAATATATTATAAATAAAATATAAATATACAACTTCTTTTGTGGATTTAGACTGGCTCTAGATAAGTTTCTATTACAAACGGAATCACTTGTAAGAGAGCCAAGTCACATCAATATATTTTTAAATAATTAATGTTCCTTTTTACAAAAAAATTATTTGAAACACAGTATTAAAAAAAACTTGATCAATAATTTTTGTTTTTTTACCTTATTTTTGTATGAATTGATTGAAGACCATCAACCATAAGAAGCATACATCTAAAAGTAATTATAAAATTATAAACATAAAAGTATTTATCTATTTTCCTTCCTGACAGTTTTGTTTAGGACAATCTGTTTCTGCATTTGTTTTTTTTTAATTTCCAGTTAGACTTTTATGAGAGATATTGACTTACTCAAAAATGACAATTATTAAGTTTTGTGACAATCAAACATTATTTAAATGTAGCAAAACTATATAATTTGTGTAAATTGTAGTTTTCAGGCCAATGTATATTTCAAATTTCACTGTTAGTTTTGACACTCAAAATTTTGAATAGGGTAGAGTGGGGTAATCTAAACTTATTTTAAGCTATTTCTGACTTTAAGTTAAAAAACAATGTATAGGTAAAGAAAAATACCTTAAAATGATATAATAATAATCATTATTAACCATATACTATTTATAAATATCCATGAAGTTTATTAAGTATTTCAGAGATATATTGATTAAAATTGTTGATGTTTCTCTAAGCTAAATTTAACATCATCATTATGCAAGATTTATGTACAATGACCAGTAGAAAGAGTTCTGCACAACTCTAAATATACTTCTTTTGTTCAAATTTATTTACCTATAATATTTTATGAAGTTAAAAGTGACATATTAATATTCTTTTATCAACCTTAAAAAAACTAATGGTATTTTATTTATGGTTTTAGATTTTTTTTGAAAAAAAATATTTCCCTAATTAATTTAATTTTTTTTTGTATGTTATTTTTTTCTTACTTTTCTAATTTAGCTTTTTTTTTTTTTATATATAAATTTTATAAATTATCGTTTCCTGATCGAGCATACTATTAAAAATTTAAGCATAATTAAGTTTTTCATTTTTTAAAACATCAGTTAAAAAAGGTTTTTAAACTGTTGTTTTCATTCAATTTTTTTTATTCTAATTGTTTTCCAAAAAAAAAAATTGAAACAAAAAATTTTGTTTAATAAATCGAATTATATTAAGTGTAAGAATATGCTTAAATTATTTTTTTAGAAAAAAAAATTTTCGAACAAAAGTAAAATAATTTATTAAATTTAATTTTAAATTTTTATAATTTTTATTTTAACTTGCAATTTGCAATCACAGCTTTGATGTTTGCAATAGAATGTTTCTACTTTTAAAACTATTTTCAAGAAAAATATATAATTCAAAACATTAACAAAATTTACAATTTCGGAAAAAAAAAACTTTCATCTTTATTCTCCCTTGTTTCATCAAACTTTTTTTCAATTTTTAAATTTTTTTTTCAATTTCAAATTTCAAGCACAAAATTATTTGAATAATTTTAAGACTAAAGTTCTCTTGTTCAAATAGATTTCTTTTTAATTAAAATTTCTGAAAACAACTTGCGTATTTATAGAAAATGTTTAGTCTAGATGTCGCTATAAATAAAATGAAAATATAAAAAATGGTGTCGCGTTTTTCATATTCTATTCGACAATTTTTGTTCAAATAATTACTAGTTAAAAGCTTATATTATGTTTTAACAACATGTAAGATCTAAATTGAAACATGTCTATGGCTAACTTTAGTGAGTATATTAAATAAACTAATATAATTGTTAAATTAATACTTGAGTAACTATCTTAAGTTACTATCTTAACTTAACTGGTTGTTTTAATTTAGGTTATAAGTTAATTTACTGTGATATACTCTATCCATTCAGTAAAGTTGACTAAATATAACTTCAATAGTTTCAAGGTCGTTAAAAGCGAAAAACGTGAAAACAAAAAAGTTGCTGGTTTCTATTAGTACAATTTTACTAATAGAAATTTTATTTAATAAAAATAAATTAATATATATTTTATTATACTTAAAGTAGTAAAAATAATTATATAAAATTGTTTATGAAATAATAATTTAATTCATTATTAATAAGTTAATTTGGAGCAACGTTTTTTTTAAAAAAAGATAAAAATGCTGTTTTGTTAAAAAAAATAGAATAAAGAAAAAATTCTGTTTAACTTTTGTGTTTTTAATTTGCTACTAAACAGAGATTTAAAGTAATTTAAATTAAAAAGTGCTTTACGTTGAATAAAAATCTCCTCGCGAAAGAGCAAATGATCATGCTTCTATTCAAAAGACAAACTTTGCGTGACGTACTTTACTACGAAAACATTACTTTTTAAGAATTGCCAAAAGAAAAAGCTAAATTAGAAAAAAAGTAAATAAACAACTAAATAGTAAACCAATCGCGAAAAAATATGTTTTAAGAAAAAACTAATCGCGAAAGATTAAAAAGCAATCGCGATTCGCCATTGCGATACGCTTAATACGAGCCCTGCAATATCAAGATTAAACATTTTCTATAAATAGGCAAGTTATTTTTTTAGGAATTTTTTTAAAAAGAAATTTATTTGAAGAGAATTTTAGTCTCTATTCAAATAATTTTGAAAATGAAATTAAACAAAAAATTTAATAATTTAAAAGAATTTTAACGCTTGCCAACAATTATAAATTTAATTGCAGGAACATCTGTAAAACCCAGTGGTATGGTATTAGTGAGGTTTAATTCCTGAAAATCAAACATAGATCTAGCTACAGTAACAATATAAGATTTAAAAGAGTGAAAGAAAAGAGTAAAAGAAGTGCAAGTGAGGAAAAAAGTTTTATTTAAATCGTAAACATTTTAAATACTTGGTGTAATTAAGGCAATTTAAAATATTACAAGGTCTGTAAGATATTTTGCTGACTGCGACATATTTCCTTTAAATTATCAAGTCAGTGAATTAGAAAAAGACAAAAATAAAATAAAATTTTGCTGTAACTTAATATAAAAATTAAAGCAAAAAAAACCAGACGGAAGATTTTTTTTCCTTTTTCTAAGTCTTCTTAAAATCACGATTGAAAAATTCATTTAAAAGTCTAAATTTGAATAAGATTTTATATAAATATGTTGTTAAGATGAAATGTACATCATAAAATTAAAATATGATATGTTCTGATTGTTTGTTGGCAATTTTTCTTAATTATAAGCTCTTTTTTGGTTGGAATTTTAATATTTTTTGTGAAAATTGATAAAAATTTTGTCTTTTGACAATTATATTCAAATAATATGTACTATTTGTAATATGTAAATTCACTACTAGGGGTAATAAATAATTTGAATGTCGTGCTTTTTTTACTTAAAATTTGAGTGCATTTGTTATGTTGTTAAGTTTATTTTATTAGGTAAAACTGTTTATTTACATATTTATGGCTTTTTTAATATTATTTAAGATCAGAAAATTTAATAAGAAAGTTTAGATTTTTTAAATAAATATTAATTAAGAAACACATTAAAATTTTAATAAATTCAAAACAAGTTAAGGTTTTTTATTAAAGCAACTAAAAGTAAAAAAGTGCTACAATGTTTCAAAGAAAACTCTAAACAAGTTGCATATGCCTATAACAGAACAGTTATTGAAAAACAGGGGTTTAAACCCTGCTGCTTTCAAACAAATGATTTAAGAGAAATTACTTTAATTTGGTGTAAAACTTGCAGAGAGTATTCAAAGCTTTTGAAAAATTGGCACAATAAAATTAATTTGGTGTAAAATTTGATGAAACTGGACGGCTCCGTTGGTCACTTTTTGCGAGCATTGTGTCACATAAACAAATAAATTTGCCACAATAAAATTTAAGACTACTAAATCAGCAACAGCAGGTACATGAAATATTAGTCAAAAAAAAACTTTTATCTAGTGCATCATTTGTTTATAGTAAATTCTTATTCCCCATGGAAGTTAGAATAACTGGGAGTTAACTGTATATTCCTTTTTTTTTTTAAAAGGCAAATTTGCTGTTAATAAAGTCTTTGATTACTGCTGATAAACTAAATTTGCATTTCTAGACTTTCTAAAATCATTAAAAAACATCTAAAAAACAAATAAAAATATAATAAACTATAAAAAACTTTTTTGTTAAAAAATATCCTCGATTCTAAAAAATCACTAACTCAAAAGTTTGCTATATGAAGAATATAGCAATTAAACTACATGAAGTTTAATTGCTATATTCTTTAAAACATTATTGTTTAAAGCAATGCTCTTTAAAAGCAATTCATTTTTATAACCAATTAATCATTAACCTTTTCATAACAGTATGCAAAAAATCAAAAGCAAAATTTTGCAGATCTGTTATAAAAAGCAAATAATAAAAATAAAATTAATTAGCAGCAGCAAGCTTCATAGCAGAAATATTTTTATCTAAAAAAGATATTTGCAAGTACGAGTTGAACAACTCATATTAATATTATATTATTATTATTAATATTATAGAAATACCTAAGTTTTGAATATAAAGAATATAATAATATAAGTGTTGAATATAAAGAAGTAATTTTTATTATTAAATATTTTTATTAAAAGATTTTGGCTTAAATTTGATAAATGATGATAAGTCTTATTTTAATTTTTTGCCAACATTTAAAAATGATGATTAAGCTTTAAAAATGCATTTTAACGTTGATTTTTGATCCAGTAATGTCACTAATGTTCTAAAAAGAAATTAGATTAGTTTGCAACTTTTTGGTCTATTTTAAAAGTATTTATTTTTAAAGTAAACTAAACGTTTTTTAAGTTTTAGAGTTTTACCTACTTTTAAAAAACAACTTTATTTATTACCTGATAACATTTTTCTTAATTTTTTGTTTTAAATTTATTTTAATTATAATAATAAAATTAATAAAATTATTATGCAACAAAAAAAACAACAAATATTGTTAAAAAAGTCATAATAAAAAAGTTTTGGTCCATATTCTATAAACTGAGAGCTTTATATTGGAGTTAACTCATTCAACTTAAGTAATTTGCCTTTACAAGTTATCTAGGAGAAGAAAAGGTAAAACATTCCTTCACAGCTAAGAATCCTCACCTGCCTTAAATTATTGCATACCACTGTCTCAGTTATTATAAAACATAAATGAAAAAATCAAAAATACATATGTATACTTACTTATCTAGAGTTCTGTTTCCTTTATCTGTTTTCACGTTATGATCTTTATAAAAATCACGTGATACATGCCACATAGTTGAAAATCTCCAATAACCCATTTCTTTTTCTTCCTTAAATAAGAATAGTTTAGTGAAATTCAGGTAAAAAGTTTACATATGAAACGAATACAGTGTTTAGGCTTGGTAAGGAAGCGGGTGTGATTGCACTCTATATCTGACATGCACATAATATTTAGTTGCAATGACTTGGCCGAAGCTTTTTAGATGTTTTGACTACATTAATGAAAATTAATTGCTATTAATGATCTTTTAATAAGGAAACAAACCTTCTTCAATTTATCAAAGAGTATAATACAATTTTTTTAAAATCTATTTATACTTTATTTCAACAAGTTAACGCTAGTTGAATTATATAATAAATAAATAAGTAAATATTTTTTTATAACCATTTTATGCTTTGCTTAGTTTGAAAAGTTTAAAATATTTGAAACAATTCTTTTTAACTAAGATGAACAAGAGGTACTATAGAAATATTATAACGATCTTTTCTTTCAGCAGTGTCTTTAAAATGTTTAAAAAAACTCCACAACATGACAGAACCCTAAACCAGCAGTCTGTTAAGATCAGTATCTAATGCATGTGTGTGTTTTTGTTCAGACCTCTGGCACTGTGTAATTACCGCTTGTTATTCACTATATATATTAGGGTGGGTCACTTTTGAAATATTTTTGAATTTAGGTTCGGCTGGGCATTTTTCTTATGTCTTTGACCGTATGATAACGAGAACCAACTCTCTTTTTATTTGCATTTAATGTTTAGTCAGGTAATTTTCAGCTTGAAAATTTTAGTTTTATCATAAATATATAATTTCCCGAGAGTTTTGTCAATTTTTTTTACTTTTGCCATCTTCAAACCATTTTAAATCAATAAATGTCTTAAACTACACCTATTTTATCAATAAAAATGTCAAAAAATGATCCTAAAATATTGCAACTAAGGGGGGTATTTTACCATAGAAATGGGTAACAGTTAATTTTTTAAAATGTATTGATGACGTATTTCTGAAAATTTTGTTTATGTACGCTAAAGTCGGACCACTAGTAGCAGTTGTATTAGTTATTAAAAGGAAGAAATAATAACGCATGAATTTATAGTATAGAAATAAGTTTACAGTTATAAAGAATGGCTCAAAACACTCGTGATAAAGTTAAATGTAAATTAACAAAGCTAATTGGTACAAGAAAAACATTATTAGAGTCAGAACTACCAACTTTAAGAGATGTTTTAAGATATGGTCTCTTTCTTAGAAGGATTGAAGAAAATAACCAAAATTTAAGGCTAACTTCTGAAAAATTGTGGACCTCAGTAAAATATTTGTGGCAAAAAGCTAATCCACTTATACCCATTATCTCTGATAAAAGAGGAAAAGAAAGAATCATTTATGAATGGAAAAAAGCATATAATCTGGCGTTAGATAGGGGAACATCTAAGAAACTTTCTGATCATAAATTAATCTTAGATAAACTGTTTGACATAGCTAAGTGTAAATGTTCAATAAAATCATGCGAAAAATCCAATTGTTATGGCTGCAACCAAGTTTTTCATATTGTTTGCAAATGTTCTCAGGAAAATAAAATTGCTATTATTGAACTTAAATTTTTAAAGTCACAGAGGGATAAAGTTGGTTCTAAAAGTGGAATGCAAATAGGTTCAGTTGATAAAAAAGAAGTATCCAGACAAAAAAAATACCATCAAAGAAAGCAGAACAAATCAAAGAGAGATAGGATTGAGACTGTACAGTATTCTGAAGTATTATCTCAAAATGATGTGGAGTCAGACAATGCTGAGAATGATTATAATGACAATCTTTATTTACCAGAAATAAAAAAAGTTTCTCAGCTAAATATCTTAAATGTAAATCATATTGCTTTGTCAGCATTACGATTTGTTACAAGTAACAGAGCAACTGCATCAATAGGCACTGCAACATTAAAAGCAGCCAAAGATGCAGGTTTTTTGAAAGATCATATACTTGATAAACACTAGCTCTAGATCATAAAAAAATTGAGAGATCAAAGCAAAGAGTAATGAATGTCTGTAAAGAGAGACATAATAATGAAGTTAAGAAAGAGGGCATACAATGTATTATGTTTGATGGTAGAAAAGACCTTACTAAAACAGTTGTATATGGCAATGATGGTAAATCTTATCCAAGGGAGATCAAAGAAGATCATTATAGTGTCTGTTCTGAACCTGGTGGAAAATATTTATTCCACTTTGTAAATAATTCAGAGGAGAGAGAAGCTCGAACACCTGCTGAACATATTGCTGAACAATTATATGATTGGAGAATAGCACATGGCATTGAAAACCAATTAATTGCAATCGGAGGAGATACAACCAACCTTAACACAGTTTTTATTTTTATTTCTTTAAATGGTTGTTCAAAATTTTATGTACTTCTTTTTTTTTTTTACTGAAAATAAAAATTTATTTTAGGTTGGAAGGGTGGAATTATTCAATTTTTAGAGAAAAAACTAGGATTCAAACTTATCTGGATTATTTGTGCGCTACATACCAACGAATTGCCACTTAGGCATTTAATGTTAGCTTTAGATGGAAAAACTTTATCTGAAAATAGATTCTCAGGAAACATCGGAAAACTTATTAACATAGCAACAAATCTTCCTAATTTTGACATGCATCCCTCAGCTTGATTTTGTTGTAGACCTAATTCATCTCGAGAAAGAAGTTGTAGATTCACTGTCTACAGATCAGAAGTATTTATACAGAATACATAATGCAATAGCATCAGGTGTTTTTCCTGATGACTTGAAGGAGATTCATATTGGTCCACACAATCATTCAAGGTGGTTAAATCTCGCAAATAGACTACTTCGAATCTGGTGCTCAGAGCATTGTTTAAAAAACAAAGATCTACAAAACTTGAAATTGTTAACAGAGTTCATCATGGGTGTTTATTCGATTATGTGGTTTGATCTTAAGGTAAGAAACTTAGTTATGTAAATAAAGATATAATACAATATTTTACTTAAATACTATAATTTACTTTAATAATTGTAAAACAATTGTGATTATGCTAAAGAAAAGTAATTGACTTTAGACTAAACATAGCTGGATTCAAGGTCCACATCATATCCATAAGCAACTAGCCTTGGTAAAAAAACAGAACAAGTTTGTGAAGGATATTGTATTACCGCATGTCTGCTCCTCTGCCTGGAATGCACACAGTGAATGTATTCTTCAGACAATGCTCTGTAGTTTAGATGAAGAAGAAAGGAGATTTGCAGTGCAAAAAAAAATTGATTTTAGAAAAAATAAGGAAGTTGGAGACAGAAAATGCAGGATTAGAAGAATACCAGTGATAAACACTGAATCAAATAATCTAATAGATTTAATCAACTGGGAAACAGAGGAGATCAGTGAACCGGTTCTTACTTGTTGTTTGATTAGAGATGATATTATACAGTTTATTAATAATCCAATGGTTGTACCAAACTTCCCTATTCAATCTATTGAATGCATTGTGAAAGAGGTCACCAGGGCTTCAATGTCGGTGTTTGGTGCCGAGAGAAGAGATGGGTTCATAAGGGCTACAATAGCTCATAGAGAGCTGATGCCTGTGTGCCAATCAAAAAAAGATCTGATGAAAATTTTGTAATCAGTATTTTAACTTTTTATTATGAGTAAACAATTTATTTTAGAAAAATATGTGGAAAATGCTGTTATCAATATTTGAATGTCTTATTACGTGTATAGACTTAATATACCATAAAATTTTAATTTTTGATGTAACTTTAATATATTGTTGATGTAACTAGGTTAACTAAGGCTCAGGAATCTTTTTAGACTTTATTTTATTGAGTAGTAGCAAACCATTTTTCATAACTTCGCATAAACGATATATTTATGATAAAACTTAAATTTTCAGTCTAAAAATTACCTGACTAAACATTAAATGCAAATAAAAAGAAAATTGTTTCTCATTATCATACAGTCAAAGACATAAGAAAAATGCCCAGCCGAACCTAAATTCAAAAATTTTTTAAAAGTGACCCACCCTAATATATATATATGTATGTTTGTGTTCAGTCGCCAGTAAGTTCCTGTAAGTTTATTTGATAATTATTCTTTTTAAATTAAATAATTATTTTTTAAATATTATTAAAAACACAATTGATGTTGAAAGTCAAACTTTTATAAAATCAATTGTACAAATTGTTTTAAAAGATTTACATTTAAATAATAAAAAATTGATCTGTATTTAAATAACTTATTAAACTTTATATAACTTTTAATAAAACTTACTCAACTTTATATTATTAAAGAAAAAGTTGTTGTTTCTTTTTATAAACAATCAATAAAATTAAATCGTCACTTTGTTTAAAAGTGTTTTGCTAATATATAAACATTTGATTACAAAAGTTTAATGTTAATAAGTTAATTTTTTTAGCTTGTTGAAACTGAATTTTTCAAACATACATGGAAACATTCATGAGTTTGAATGTTCTTGAATATCTAAAAAGCTGTGTTCAAGTTGTCGCAACTAAATACTATATGCGTGGTCAGGAATAGTATGCAATCGCACCAGCATTCCAACCAAATCTGCGTGTTCCAAGCAGAAAAAACCACATGCAAGCATACAAGAACATACATACAAGAACAAAGCATAAAATCTGGTAATAGGAACAAAACAAAACTTGGTTTTTTAGTACACTGTATACAAGAGTTTAATAAAAAAAGATAATATATACAGGCTTTGGTGCAAATAAATAACTGCACATGCAGTGAAAAGCTGGTCTAAAACAGATTTATCAGCTAGACAAACTGCCCACCTTATTGAATTTTTGCATAGGCTATCAAAATTTACATAGCTTTTTTAATGTTTTAATAAAGATTGATATTTTTGACAAAGATTTCTTTCTGGAGAAATAGAAATGATTTTGATAACTGATTAGGTTTTAGTCATATGTTTTGATAGTTGTACTATTTTTGTGTTGTATTCTCTTAGCTCAGTTTTTTCAATTTGCATGAGTTTTTTTTTTTTTATATTCACTCTGTATGGTTATTCCACATCAAATCACCTAGTTTTTTGAAAGTTCCCCAGGGTACCATCTCAGATTTGCTTTAAACTTTGACCACACACAGATCTTATGAAAAAAATACAATCCAGAAAATTTCAGCTTAAATGACCAATTTGTTCAAAAGTTATGATTGAATTAAAAATTACCAAAATCCGAAAAATTTGTGTATCAGGAGCTTACAGCAGTTTATTTTGATTTTTGACAAACCATAACTTTTAAAATAAAGATGGCGATCACCTGAAATTTTGTAAGGTAATAGTTTTTCACCCAAATAATCCATTATTGCAGTTGTTTTTGACTGATTTTTTACAGTTTTTGAGTTATTGTACCTTAAAGTTGCTAAATATTGCAACATTATAAATATTTTTTCGAACCTTAACATGTTACAGTTTTATACTTACTTACAGAAAGTAGATTTTTTTGTTACCTTTTTGTACTTAGGGTCACCACTTGTTAGAATAATCAAAATTATGCATTAAAAAATAATTTAGCACATGCAGCAGCCTATTGAAAAATCACTTTTTTTTAAATTATGATAAATTACATTGACTTAGCTGGCATAGAAAATAGCGTAAACAGTTGAAATAAATTAATAACTTTTTAATGTTGAGGTTCTAAATATATACAATCACCAAAAAAAAATTTAAAGACCTATACTCTATCTTATGACATGATTGTAGCCTTTTGAGAGTCATGATATTTTCAAAAGGAGAATGTTATTAGACTATGAGCTAGGTCATAGTCTAATAATTAGTCATAGGGATGACAGTAGTATATATATATATATATATATATATATATATATATATATATATATATATATATATATATATATATATATATATATATTTTATCTGTGAATGAATATATTCAGTTTTCTTTTCAATGACATGTCTTAATTTGTACTAATAATAATGACATAATCAGTGTCTGATATTTGTTAGTTTCTTTGAGATTTAATATGTTTATGTCTTTTTTAAACTTTTTAGATTAGTAATAAAAATAAAAAAATAGTAAAAAATGACAGAGAAATGTTGTGTGGGGAAAGTTTTAAATGAAGATTGTGACAAAACGTATTATTGTAGAATGATTGGAAGAGTAAAACTAAAAAATATTGTGAGCACAGATGCTGAAGCTTTAATTTAAAGAATTGGACACACTTTTGAACTAAATGAGGAGATATGTTTTCACCATGAAAAAGCCAATATTTCTAAATATGAAGCGCTTCAAAAATACTGCTGTGATCCATTTAAAGTCCACAAGAAAAAAATTATTAAGGGATTGTGTAAAGTTGATAATTTAACAGCAAGTCAACTTAAGATCAAACCTGGTCAAAAACTTTGCACTAACTGTTTGAATGAATTCAAACTTGAACAAATTACAGGAAAATTTAGTCAAGAAGATGAAGACAAAAATCTTGATGATGAGGAGTTTAGTTCTTCAGACCTAACTAAGACAGGTTTAAATAAAAGTGCTTCTCTACTAGAAATATCTCCTCTAAAAAATGTAAGTAAACATGACAAATTAGAATATGTAAAGCAAAAAGTTAAAAAACTGGAAACAAGTTTGACAAATCTAGTAGCATCAGCATTGGATATAGACCCAAAAGAAATAATATCTGAGAAAAAGCAAAAATGCATTAACTGTAATGATTTAGACAAACTTTTAGATGCAATAAAGGAAAAAGTAAAAATCAGTTCGAATAAAGAAAAAGTTCAATTACTAACATTAACTCCTGATAGTTGGTCAATTAAAAAAACTTGCAATGCATTTTCAGTTTCAGACCATCTTGTTAAGAAAGCCAGAAAGCTAAAAAATGAAAATGAAATATTTGCTAAACCTGAGGCTAAAAAAGGACATCCTTTGGAGGATATTGTTAAGCAGAGAGTCATTGAAATATATGAATCTGACGAATACACTAGACAATGTCCAGGAAAAAAAGACTTTGTTTCTGTGCGTATAAATAATGTTAAAGTTCATAAACAAAAACGCTTAATATTAGTTTGTTTAAAAGAACTTCATCTGGAATTTAAAAAGTTATACCCTGAACACAAAGTTGGATTCAGCAAGTTCTGTGAACTAAGGCCAAAGTGGTGCCTTACTGTTGATAGTAGTGGAAGCCACTCAGTTTGTGTATGTTCTTACCATCAAAATGCTAAGTTGATGTGCTCTGCTCTTCCTAACAACCATTTAATATATTACAAAAATTTAATGAAAGTATGTGTTTGTAATATAGTCGAAACTGCATGTTTCATCTATGTTCCAACTGCCCTGGTAAAATAAATTTGAAGACTTACTTGGAAAATGTGTTTGAAAAGAATGATTTTGATTTTCAGATCACATATAAACAATGAGTGTCAACTGACCGAACTGCACTTATTACAGTCCAAACAAGCATTAGTGAATTTATTGAAACTTTAAGTGAAACTTTGTATGACCTTTGTCACCACCACTTTATCAAAGAAGCACAGTCTTCCTACTTATCAGACGCAAAACAAACATTAGACCAATATACCTGCATTATTCTGATGGATTTTGCAGAAAACTATAGTTTTCTTGTACAAGACAATACAAGGGTTTTACTGGCAAGCCAATCAAGCTACCTTACACCCATTTGTTATTTATTACAAAGATGAAAAAGATCACCTTAAATGTGAATGCTATTGTTTAATTTCTGACCATCTTTGTTATGACCAATCAGCAGTCCATTGTTTTCTCACAATGTTACTCCCTATGGTCAAAATCAAACTACCCACAGTGAATAAATTTAAATACTTCAGTGATGGTGCTGCGTCACAGTATAAAAACTACAAATGTCTAATAAACTTAATTTACCACATTTTAGATCACCAAAATAAATGCTGAGTATCACTTCTTTACTACGTCACATGGCAAAAGTCCATGTGATGGAATAGGAGATACTATAAAAAGAGAAGCAGCAAAAGCTAGTCTACGAGCAGCAACTACAAATCAGATTCTCACACCACAAGATCTGTTTACATGGGCTCAAAAAAACATCAAAGGTGTTAACATATTTTATCTTTCAAGTGATGATATCAATAACCATGAACCAACTTTTAACCTTCAGAAACGATATGAAGGGATGCAAACAGTTCTGGGAACAAGAAGCTACCACTGTTTTGTACCAGATGGAGAGAAATTGTTTTTACAAAGAATCTCTAGTGATACTGTCTATGATACTCATGTGTTAAATGATGTTAATTTGATTTAAAAAATCCCTCAAATTTTCAACCCGGTAAATATATTGCATGCTTTTACGATGAAGAATGGTATGTAGGGCTTGTGGTTGATATTTGTAATGAAAACTAAGACGTTAATGTGAAGTTTATGCAAAGAAACAAATTAAATTTAAAATGGACAAGCGATGCACAATCAAGTCAGTGTTGGGTTCCATTTGACAAGATAATATGTCAAATAAGTGTTCCATTGATTAAAAGTATAAGTGCTCGTGACTATATTCTTGCTAGTAATGACTATGACAGTATTATGAGTTACATAAATTAGAGATAAGCTAATTAGTTTCATGTATACATACTTTTTCTTTTAACTGACTATCTTACTCTTTGAATGAATTTTTTTACAGTATAGTTTGTATAAAATTTAAGGTAAAAATTTTGTGTCGTAAGTGGTATTTTTTTGTTCTCCTTTTAAAAATATCATCACTCTCAAAAGGCTAAAATCATGTCATAAGATAGAGTATAGGTCTTTAAATTTTTTTCGGTGATTGTCTAAATATAGAACCTCAACATTAAAAAGTTTCATAATTTATTTCAACTGTTTACGCTACTTTCTATGCCCGCAAAGTTGATGTAATTTATCATAATTTAAAAAAAAAAGGGATTTTTTAATAGGCTGCTGCATGTGCTAAATTAATTTTTAATGCATAATTTTGATTATTCTAACAAGTGGTGACCCTAAGTACAAAAAGGTAAAAATCCACTTTCTGTAAGTAAGTATGAAACTGTAACACGTTAAAGTTCGAAAAAATATTTATGTTGCAATATTTATCAACATTAATGTACAATAACTCAAAAACTGTAAAAAATCAGTCAAAAACAACTGCAATAATGGATTATTTGGCTGAAAAACTATTACCCTACAAAATTTCAGGTGATCACCATTTTTATTTAAAAAGTTATGGCTTGTCAAAAATCAAAAAAAACTGCTGTAAGCTCCTGATACACAAATTTTTCGAATTTTGGTAATTTTTAATTCAATCATAACTTTTGAACAAATTGGTTAATCAAGCTGAAATTTTCTGGATTGTATCTTTTTCATAAAATCTGTGTGTGTGGTCAAAATTTAAAGCAATTCTGAGGCGGTACCCTGGGAGCCTTTAGGTGATTTGATATGGAATAACCCTGTTGTGGTTCTAATTTTTTTTAAATTTGTTTCTTTTCTCTTTAAATTTTTTCAGTTACATGTTCAGTTCGTTTTATTTTAGTTTCTGCTAGTGCTATTTTGCTCTGTCTTTATTCCAGGGCAAGTCAAATAGACAAATTTAAAAACATTTTTTTGTTTTTTGAGAATGGCAAAGATAATATTTAAAAAAAAGAATTACTGATGACAGGTTTTTTTAATATTTCCTTATTCAAATTTTCTAATGTTTTATAAAAAAAAATGTTGCACTTAATCAAATATTTGGAAATTTTAGCATTTTTTTATATCGTTGTTTTATTTAACATATTAATTTTGTTATAATATCTTTTATTTTACTTTTATCAATTTTTTAAGTTATTCTTTCTTTTATTTATAATAACAAAGTGGTATATAAAAAAACAAGTAAACTTGATTGGCGGTCATGTTTTTTTAACTGTTGAAAAGAAAGAAAAAAGAAAAGAAAGAAAGGCAAATAAAAAGAGTTAATTATCGATTGATTCAAATAAAGAATTCAAAAGAAAAGAGTAAAAAAAAAAAAAACATAAAAAAAGAAACTTTTAACAAATAAACACTCAAAAATAAACATTTTAAAAAAACAAATAAAAGAAAATTCGAACATCAATTTTTACTTACCAAAAAAAAAAAAAAAGAAAAAAGAAAATAGTTAAAAAAAAGAGATAAGTTGATAAGTTAATAAGAAGATAAGAAGAAAAGATCAGTTTATTAAGAGTAGATAACTTTTATAGTTTTTATTTGTATCTATTATTTTTTATCTTATTTTAAATATTACACTTTTTTTTTATTTATATTACTACAATTTATTATTAGATTACTTATTTTGATATATTATATTAAATATTTATTTTTATTACTATTATTATATTTTTAATTTATATTTCTCTTAACTTTGATTAGTTTTTTTACTCTTTTAGTTTGATTTTATAACTTTTTTTCAATATTTTTGTTTTTGTTATAGTTTATTGTTTGTTTGGCTTTTGCTATTGTTTAACTACCATTATTATTATTATTATTATTATTATTATTATTATTATTATTATTATTACTATTATTATTATTATTTATAATTGTTAGTTTTTCCATATTTTAATTAGTTGTTGTATTTTTGTTTAGTATTTTCATGTTTAGTATTGTTGTATCTTGTGTTTCTTTGTTTATGTTGTCATGTATTTTTGTGCATTGATTATATTGTCTTGCGCGATGTTTATATTCTCATTTATTTTTATTATACTCTCATATGTGTCATTATTATGTCATATTCTTGTGTGTAAAAGTTTAGTTTCTTTTAAAATTATAAATTATTTTTTTACAATAAATGTTTGTATCGTGCGGTAGGCTGTTACATCTTGTCAGTATATACTGTTTGTAACTTCTCCTATCTGTACTTATATATTAAATTGTTGTTTGAAAATTAATACTGACTTTATTATTGTAATAATTGTCGCTTAGTTTATTAATTATTATTGCTATAATTATTGTTAATAATTGTTAATATTAATATTTACTGTTAATATTAATAATTATTATTGCTACAATTATTGTTAATATTATTGTCATTGCTATTGGTATTTAAATGCATTATTTTAATTTTTAAATATTTTAAATTAACGTTTAATAAACCATTTTAATTCTTATTTGTTTTATTTTTATAATTAATTTAATAATTAATTGTGTAATACACTTCTAAAAATATTACTTATAATTATAAAATATTGCCGTAGTGGTGTAGCGGTAAAACGCTCGCTTCATAAGCAAGAGGTTCCAAGTTTGATCCCCACCACGTCCTTGGTAGTACCAGGCTCAACTTGTTTCTCCGCGTAGTGGCCTTGTTTGTCAAGGTTCGTGCTTCGGAGTTATAGAATTGAGAGAGGGTTATAACCACTATTAAGTAGCCTCCTCATCTGTAGTGGCCTGTATAAGGCCTTCTCGGCCTTGAGGAGGTGAATAACAAAAAAAAAAAAAATTAAAAAAATATATATATATTACGGTTGTTATATTTGTTAAATCATTTTTTCTATAACTGTGTTTATGTGATTGCAAGGGCGATAACGTAACTGCTGGGCTGGTGTATATTCAGTTTTTGTTTTAGAGATAGGGTTTTACATTATTATATCAATAAAATTACAGCTGATTACATTATTACATTTTGTACCAAAAGTACAAAACGTAATAACTTAATCAACCGTAATTTTATACTTTGTTTGTAATCTTTGTTGTAAACTTTTTGTTTTTGGTTTTTCTTAGCAATTTTCAGTTCATATTTGTTATCTTTATTATTATTTTATTATTATACTTATTGTAATAATTAATTGGTGTCACTCATTTTGATCATGAGTGACACTCATGTCATCATATAATTTGTATTATTATAGATAATATTATTATTTTTTAATTATTACTGTTATAATTATTTGGTGTCACTCCTTTGATCAGACTTCTGTTTGAGTGACACCTTTCTTTTCAAATAATTATTTATATTTATTCTTATTAGTTATATTTTATTAAAATTATATTGTTTGTATTATTATAGATAATATTATTATTATATTTATTATATGATTATATAGGATCTCATTTCTGCTACAGCATGGGGCTCTTCTGCTACAGCATGGGGCACTTCTGCTACAGCATGGGGAAAAGGATCTCACTTCTGCTACAGCATGGGGATCACAGTGGCTGGTGAACTTTAATTCAGATAAAACTCAATTTTTTTTTGGCCAATCGTTATCGAAATAATTTAGACCTTCCTATATTTATGAATGGTAATGTACTCGATGAGACATCTACCCTTCATCTCCTAGGATTAACTCTTACTTCTGATCTTTCTTTGAAACCTTATATCAAATCCGTTGCAAAATTAGCATCTGCTAAAGTTGCATCTCTTTATCGAGCTTGACACTTTCTTACTCTGGATTCTATTCTCTATCTCTAAATCTCAAACCCGACCTTGTATGGAATACTGTTGTCATATCTGGGACGAATCTTTTAATGATGCCCTTTCTCTTTTAGACAAGGTGCAAAAGTGCATTGTAAACATAGTTGGACCTGCTCTTGCAGTCAACCTTCAACCTTTGTCACATTGTCATAATGTTGCTTCTCTTTCTCTTTTCTACAAATACTATAATGGACACTGCTCTAAAGAGCTAGCGTCTCTTGAGCCATCTACTAAAATTCATTTTCGTGTTACTCGTCATTCAATTAAGTCTCATACTTTGTCTGTTTCTGTTCCTAAGTGCTCCAAAAACTCTTATTCGTCTAGTTTTTTTTCCTTAAACATCAGGTCTTTGGAATTCGCTTCCTTCATCTTGCTTTCCTGATTCATATAATTTGCAATCTTTTAAGTCTCTGTCAATCGTTATCTTGCTCTACAATCTTCATCTTTTCTCTTCCAGTAACTTCCAACACTAATTAGTGGTTGCTTGCAGCCTTGTTCGAAGCGAAGATGTTTAAAAAAAAAAAAATATGTAAATTTTGAAAAGGAATATATATATCTTGTTGTTGTTGCTATAATTATTTTTAAATGTATATTTAATAATTTTCAGAATTACATTTATAGATGTGTTAGTTAAGATCATTTATGTTAAAGTATATATGTATATATATGTATATATATATATATATATATATATATATATATATATATATATATATATATATATATATATATATATATATATATATATATATATATATATATATATATATATATATCAGGCTTGGACAGGAATGGCGTACGATCGCACTCTGTAACTGACCACACTAATATTGCTTTTTCTTTACAATTTGACCACGGCAATTTTGATGTTTTATTAATTTAAATGCAATGAAAAAAAGTGTTACGTTATGAATAACTTTTAATCTTTGATTTTTTCTAAAGTTTTTATTTTACGCGAGGCTTTAAATAAAACAATAAAATTAATTATAATGATTGTTTACATAAACGCATGTGTTAATTAGTAAAAAATATTATACAAAAAACTTGATATTAATAAAAAATATTAACAAAAATCTTTAAAACAAAAATTATATTTTTTGAAAGTTTTTTTTTTATTACAATAGAAATGAATGAATGAGTTTAAACTTTTTATAATAACTTTTAATTTCGTTATGTGAAGTGCTTATTAATAAAGTTGTAATGCTCAAATTAAATCAATTATATTTTTCTTTTAGTTCTTATATAATTTCTTTTTCAAAATAAATTTTTTTTCTTTTCTTTTTTTTCAATAGTTTTTTTTTAAACTTTTTTTTCTAGTTTAAGTTTAGCTTAGCGTTCCTACATTCAACGCATTTCTGAAATATTTAAATCATCAAAACATATAAACAATCGCGGTCAAGTTGTCAAAAAATAAAACCATTTGCGTGGATAACAATAGCGCTCGATCACACGCCATTCCTGTCCAAGCCTGTATATGTATATATATATATATATATAATATATATATATATATATATATATATATATATATATATATATACACACACACACACACACACCAGTAATAAAAGTAAATTTTCAGTAGACAGTGCTCAATACAAAAGTACAGCAAATATATATTATAATAATAACTAAGTGCAATTTAATGTGTAACATTACTCAGAGTTTCACACTTCATGCAATCATCAGATGTTACAAACAACCTTAACAACAACAAAAATTATATACAGAAATGCAATAAAGTGTTAGCTTAGATGACATTAAAGTTGCAGATAACAAAATTGTTTTCGTGGCGACATTCCAATATTAATTCATCTCGTTTATTCAATAGTTTCAAAGATAAGGTAATGATAAGATATTTTTCTGTTAAACAAAGGTTACATGACTATCTTTTAGGTTTAAAAGGTTCCACCCTATCAATAATTTTCCATGTAAGAATAGGATGTGAAAATTCCTTTTTTTATATATCCCAGATATATTTAGAAAGTTATGTGGCATTAGCTTTACTTTCATATTGAAAGAAGTTTTTATGTTTATACCAGCAATCTTTAAAGTTGTGCTCTGTTAAACCAATATAATTTAAACCACTATCTTGCAGTGATGTTTTTTTCATTGCAGACATAAATTATAATTTTAATAAGACACATACCTTGCAAAGAACATTGTGAAGGTTGCCTGCAGTTACACGTTGGAACAATTTTGTTGGAAACATTAGATAATATTTTTTTATTGTATGAATTAATAATATTGGTAATGTTTAGACAGATATAACTAACTTTTAAATTATTCCTATTAAAAATTTTGAAAAACTAATGCGTTTTCGGAAAATGCTTTTCAATTAGATTTAGAAAATTTTTTGCGACATTGGTTTTTACATTGTGCAAAAACAGAGGACTATTTACCCTACTTACTAAAAGTAACTTACTAAAAATTAATTTATTCCTAAACAAAACTAAATTGTTTAAGCAACCCTGACTGTTGAAGATAAATCAACCTTACTTGTCATGATGACATAATTCATCGTAACAGTGAATACTGGAAAAAAATTGAAAAATCACAAAAACCATAGAAAACCAGTTTTCATGACCAGAAAAAAAAAATGTCTTAATGTAAAGAATAAAAAATAAAATTTTTTTTAAATATCTAAATAAAACATACCAATTCAATGCTAACAAGTGAATTTAGAATTAAATTTTCACATATTTCACGAGAAGGAGAAATATTATGCAAACGAAGAAACAAGTCCACAGCAGTCTGATGCCAATGGCAAGTTTCAGGATTAATACGATTCCAAAGACTTTCAGCAATAACCTTTAAAAAAATTCAGAAAATAATTTGGATGCATTAAATAATTTTTCATATTTTGACTTACATGTAATGATGCAAAAATACAAAAACACAATTTTTAATACACTGGCTTGTAAAATGGTTTTGTTTTTTTAACCAACAAGTTAAATAGTACCACAAATGAAGTCACAAGTAAAAATCATTATACTTTTTTTATTCTACTTTTGTAAACGTTGCTTGTTTTTGGTACTATTTGACTTATTTTTAAAAAAACAGTTTGTAAGTTAAAGTATCAAAAATGCATTGTTCATCCTTAATAAATGAACATCTTTTTTCATCCAAAATCTTTTTTTTTTTTTGCTAAAATAAATGACATACATTGTATAAATTTGTACATTCAAGCCATGCCAAGTTGTTGAAAGAAATAAGAGGCACAATGTTACTAGTAATTTCTGGAGTTTTTCCAGTAGGTTGAACACTCTGAGTAACATTAACAAGATCAAGCAAAGCATTTATTGCTGATGACTGAACATCAAATGAACTTCCATTGCAACAGCAAGAAATCAAAACTTGCAACCAATCAGGGATTTCGTTTTCTTTTCCTAAAGCACTCAAAATTGAAATCAAAATAAATACTTTTATTCTAAGTACTAAAATAAGTAGTATTAAAATAAAGAAGCATTAAAAGTATATTAAAAAAAAACTAACAAAAATATTCACTTAAAGACTGTTCACTTAAAGACAAAATAAAATAAAAAAGGTGTTTTACCTGCAGTACTCTGTTCACTTAAAGGCAGTGGAAAACAAGCTAATTGTACCAAATAACGACAAAATGTCTGAAACGTTTTAACTGCTGTTTGATTGAAATCTGGATTAACAACTGAACTCTTTTCATTACTAATGGCATCAAACTTAAACATTGAATGGTCTTGAAATAACACTCTCATTTTCTTTTCTCTTTTTATTAACTTCCCTTCTACAAATTTTGAAAATAGAAGTTTAGATAATGAAAAACAATCTGTATACAATGTGCTTTTTTGATAGGTTAAAACAACTTTGATATCATGCAAAGGGCTAATTGTTCCAGGAGATTTTTGCATATTTATGGTAGCAAGATCTACAGTATCCATAGTTTTATCTGGTAAGTTTGGAGAAAGTCGCGATAATAGTTTTGATATTAAACAGATTCCTTGATAAAGAGTAGTCAGTTCTAGAAGATCAATGTTATTTATTGTTTCAGATATAATTAATTTTAAAAGATTAGGCCAATGTTCAGTTTGCACTTCAGTAGCTGATTCCTAAAATTACAGAAGAAAAAAAAAACTAATTAGAAACCCTAATATTCACATGAAACCATGTTAAGTATTATTGAACACAAAGAAGAAATCATGGCAAACACCTGATTGGAGAATTAGAGTAGAGTGCTCGAATCTGTTGTTGTTTGAGAAAACAAAAAAAAGTTATGGGATTGTTAAAATTTTTTTAAACATCTTCACTTCCAAAAATGCTGCAAGAAACCACTATCAGAGTTGAAAGTTACTGGAAAAGAAAAGATGAAGTTTATGAACGATTAAGAGATGACTTTAAAGATCGCAAATTATATGAATCAGGGAAATAAGATAAGAACAAGGGAGTGAATTCTAAAGAACAGATGCTTGAGGAAAAAAACTAGATAAATAAGAATTTTTGGAGCACTTAGAAACAAACACAGTAAAAGGATCAGACTTAATTGAGTTAATTTTAGTAGATGGCACAAGAGACACTAACTATTTAGAGCAGCGCCCATTATACCATTTTTTCCATACAAGGATAGATTAGAAATTTATAGAGATAAAGAATAAAATAAGGAGTAAGAAAGTAGCAAGTACAATAAACAGATGTAACCTTAGCAGGTGCTTATTTTGCAATTAATTTGATATATGGTTTCCAAGAAAGATCGAAAGTAAGACTTAATCTTAGAAGAGCAAGAGTAGATGTCTCATCGAGCATATTACCTTTCATAAATATATAGATCTTGATTGTTGCAATAACAATTTGCTGAGTTTTATCTGAGTTAAAGTTTACCAGCCACTGAGAGCCCCATGCTGTAGCAGAAGATTCTTTTAAAGCTCAAATGCCCCCTCCAAGCAATCAGAAAGTGTTCGCTTTTTATCAAAACAAGAATATATGGTAGTATCATCAGCAAACGATGCCACCTTAGATGTGAGAATTTCTGGGAGATTGTTAATATAAATTTAAAAAAGTATAGGGCTAGAAGTTACAAAATATATAAAAGCGCGGTCCATCGAGAACAACTTTTATACTACGACTGGTAAAAAAGGATTTAATAATCTTAAAGATGTTACTTGATACACCTTAAGAATTGAGCTTATGGAGAAGACCAACATGCTTAAAAACCTTGCTTATGATAGTAAGAAGACTAACAGGACAGTAGTTAAACAAGGCAGAATGTTATCCAGTATTGAAAATAGGGATACAGCTACTGCTTTCCAGCAGACTGAAAAACAAGACTCTGATAAGTACTTGTTAAATAGTTTTGAAAGTATAGACAACAGCATCAGAACACTTCCTTTTCTTTACACTGTAATTGGTATGTTGTCTAGACCACAAGCTGTTAAATAGTCTTAGCAGAAAATCACTTAAGATACAGGATTCGGAGTGATACAAATGTCAAGCAATTGATCAAAAATAGGTTTGTCGGCTATATCAGGTAGGATGTGATTAGTGAAATAAAGAGATGAGATTGATGAAAAGTTCTTAAAAAACAGTTCAGCTGTGTCTTCAAGTGAGGTAAAAAAATCTGAACCATGCAAGAGAGGCGAAATATAAGTTTTGCCCTTGTTCTTCAAGTTGTTAGAGATTCTCCAGAAGTATCTGGAGCCTAATTTTTTAGATGAAATACGCAATTTTGTGACCTGAGAATAGCAGGTCTTGAAATTAGACAAAACCTTTTTACAATGGTTTCTAGCAATAGTAAACAGACATCTGTTTTCTGGAGAATTGTTTTGCTGATAGATTGGTTACAATTAGAAATTGCAGCAGCACAATGGGAATAAAATCATGGAAATGAGTGAGGCTTGACATAGAAATGTCAGAGGGAATAAAAGATTCCATGCCAGCCTTAATCCAAGAAGTTACATAAGAAGCACATTTGTTAGCAGAAAGACAAAAGATTTCTACCCAGGGGCCATCATAAAGTAAATCATGGAAAGAATCCCAGTCAGCTTTAAAGCAGTTGTAAGAGGTACAATGATAAGGAAAATCTGATGATGAAGAAGAATGAGATGATCAGAAGCGCCTAAGATTAATCAGAAGAACCCTGATCAGAAGCGCGTATTTGTGAATGTGGAGAAACTGAGCACTGACTCGGATCAGAAATAAGACATAAGTCAAGCAGAGAAGGTAAATGATTCAGATTGTCTAGAAAACAAGTTGGAAAGTTTGGAAAAACACTATTTGTGTTAGAGATTAAGAAAAGCCAAAAGTTGTGGGTCTTATTATTTGCAGAGTCACTGACACTAGAGCCAAGCCAGTGTGATGATCACCACCAACAACAATATTGGCTAAAGGATAAAGAGGCTTGGTTAATTTAATCAGAAATAACATTGAAGAGTGCAATCATGAAGAAGAACAATATAGAACGAAGAGAAAGGTGATAGAGTGAAGTGGTACTAAAAGAAGGCACATAAAACTGTCAATTCAAACCTAGTTCACATAAAGGAAATAAAGCTGTCAATTCAAACCTCCTGACAAATGGACAAATTCTTACAAATTTAAATGCTCAAACCAAGCATGTGACTTATGGAGTTTTTACGAATAAAGGAAGATAAACATCAACACTAAGATCACAAAATAAGACAGTTGAACTCAAATTAGTCTCACAAAGAGCAAGTAGGTCTGGTGAACCTTGCAAAAGATAAAACTCATAAGAAAACAAGTTACTTTGAAGGCCATGAATTTGAAGATCACCAGTTGGCCTCAGAACCATAAAACTGAGTTTTAGAGTTGTACCCTCATTAGGAGATACTAGAATGAGTTATGCCATAAAAACAGAGAAAATTGCAAAATCCATGCATTGAGTCAAGAAGATCCAGCATTCAACATCCTGAACTGGAAACAATGTTTCATAAAGACATCTACGCCAGCCTAATAAATTAAGAAGGGGTGCGAAACTAATCAACAGATAGAATCTGTTTATCCTTAAAGTCTTCGTCAAAAAGGCCTTTTACAAGACAAAAATCGGTTGGATTTAACATCTGTTCAAAATGAGTATTTTCATCGAAACAACATCTCTTGCCTTTACTCAACTAAGATCTTCAAGGCAGGGAGTGTGTTAAGTCAGAGTTGGCTTCTCCTGACCTTTGCCTAAAAAACGTATCCTATAAGTATATCCTACATGAAGTGGGTTGTAAATTTGAATAGAGCTTTTTATTCTTTGAAAAAAACTACATATTCAGCTTTATATGCATTATATGCTTTGTATACTAATTTTAGCATTTAACAATTTAATTAAAATTACCAAATATAATTTTCTATTGGTTTTTAATCATATTAAACAACTTTTATAATTATCTTTATAAACAACTACTATGTATATTTTGAATTTAAAAATTCTAAGATTTGTTGAATAAAACTGCTTCCTTTACAATCCATTTCTTACAACGTTTGCAGTTATGTAAGTAAGCATAATTGGCAAAAAATGATTATAGTAACTTATTGTATAGTGTAGTATGGCAAAAGTTATATATTTCAATTATACATATTGTTTACACTTTATGCCTACATAACCAGTTTAAAAGGCAGTTTTTTACTGTAGTTTTATTCAAACTATTTTAGACCAATAATTAAATAAACGCTAATCAAAATAAATAAAATTAAAAATAGAGAACAGTTCTTACCAGTAAAACTATATCTAAAAGATAGTCAGTCAAACTAAATATTTCTGAATGTGTTGGATCCTCTACTCTGACTAGTTGTTGTAACTCTGTTACAAAATTATCTTTGAAGTTTTCCTCTGTACTGGGTTTAGAACATCTCTTGAATATCTTTCCAATATAATCCCACATAAAAAATGGTTCAAAAGAGTTAAATAATAAATTAGAATTTTTAATAAGCTCAGCGTGCATCAACGATAACTCTTTATAACCATTTAACTTTTTATCTACAGAATCCTTTGTGACCTCAGAGTGTTTATATATTGCACGAAACACCTCTAACATGACTTCTTCCAATATTGAAGATCCAACTTCTGGTTTATCAAGTAATGTGATCAAAATTCGAAATGGCTTAAGTCGAAACTTACTAGAGGAGTCTCTAAAGTTAATACTTTCAGATCCATATTGAATTGAATCTTTAAATAACACTATTACAGCTGCTGTGAGAGGGAGCTTTGAATATAAGTTAAAATAAGAATCAGTAACCGATTTGTCTTCTTCCTCGTCTTCAACACTGACACTTTGATTAACCTCAGTTGTATTTTTAGAATCTGTGTTTAAAAACCATTGAAATATTCTTCGATTCAAAGACATATCTCTACGAAGAAGTACACCAAGCGCATAGGTTAAAAGTTTAACTATATGATATTTACAGAATGGAGAACTATTAAAAGAAATATAAGTTATTGCAAAATCTAGTGTTATTCTTTGTGTCAAAACATTTGTGTCATCAAAAGCAGCACATAACGCATTCACCTAAAATAAAAAATGTTTGCACACTACATTTACCAAGAACAAAAATTTTTTGTAAGCAAGTATACATTTAAATATAGTTCTGAACAAGTAAACAAAATTTCAATTTTAGCCTAGAAAAATTTATACAACTTTTACCATAAGATTAGTATCGTAGCCCATTATCTTCAAGCTATTCTTGTTTTGATTTTTGGCAACATGACTTATGACAAAGGTCATTGCTGCAAGCCGAGTTTGGGATGAGTGAAGCACACAATCCCATAAGCATGTGAAAAACATTTCTTCATCTACAAAACCACAAAGTGTAGATAAGATTTCAATTGTTCTAAGGTAAAAGTAAACAAAGAAAGAAGATAAAAAAAGCAACAAAAACAGCAAAAAAGTTAATATCTGTTATTATGTTACACATTTATGTATGCATGAGCATGAAACTGAGGTTAGTTAAAACTGAGGTTTTTTGAAACAATAGTTTGCAGTCTACATTTAAAAAGTTTAGTAAAATAAACAGATAAAAATTGAAAAATAGGTGGTAGCTAGTATTCCACACCATAAATTAATTATTAGCAACTCAAAAGAATGAAAAATGTAATGGAATATATTGACTTTTTTAATTTTAAGGTTTAGAAATTTAAAAATAAAAAATTATCCATACATTGTGAGAAATAAATTCAAGCAAGTAATGATAAGGTGGTTTAAAAAATAAATTTTCTTTTTTGTGAAAAAAGAAAAGATACTAGAAGTATCTGTTAAAAGTAACAAATAAATTATCTGGCAGAACTTAGGATACTGAGAGAAACAAGAAAAAAAACCAGATGCAAAGTTCAGAATTAAAACTATACAAAACTTTATAATTAATGAAAAAAATTTGAAAACAAAAAAAAAAAATTTTTTTAAAAAGACATCTTTTTGTGAAAAAAAGCATAGTCATAAGCTAGCAAGATCAAAAGTTATTCAAAAGCTGTTTCAAAAGTTAAAATAAAAATTACATTTAATATAAGTGCTATTAGCAAATAAAAAAAAAGCATTTTGACTGAGGAGATCAAAACATAACTTTAAACTATGTAAGTAAAAGTAAATAAATAAAGAAAAACAAAGTAAATAAAATAAATAAATTATACATCAGGCTTGGACAGAAATGAATCAAGTAACTCAAAAGAATAATCGTAAAAGATTATTCTTTAAGTTAATTTAAATTACGAATAAGTTAAATTAAATCTTCCTGTTGAAATGGAATAACTTAATTGCTTTATTTTTGTTTCTATTTTTACAAATAATTGTTCAAAATTTTTTTTTTTTAACTTGATTACCTATCAGAGCATGAAATGATTAAAAATTACTATTTTTAAATGACGTAAAAAGTAATTTTTTGAAAAATTTTCTTTTGTGCAACTTTTTGGAAAAAATAAATGTTTATACAATTTAAAAATAATATATGTAACACTTTTTAATAATTTTATTAAAATTTGTTTATTTAAAGCGTTTTGCATAACTTTAGTAAAACATTTTAAAATATAAGTTTTAAAGTAATTTCAAACGCAACTAAAAACGTAACAAAAAAGTAATTTATGAAGTTATGCGATCTACAAAATAAAAAAATGTCCTTCTTCCAATGTTTTAAAGCTGTAAGTGAGGAAAGCATTAGTTTTAATGTTCGAAGATGTTGTAGGTGGCAATAATTTTATCACTATTTTTTTATTCAACACCCTATTTCCAATTTCACAAGAATGAGGTAGTTTAAGTTTACTGGCATACTAAATTTTTTTTAACAACTTTTTCTTTGCAGAATTTTTACTAAAAAAAATACTCCTTGCATGCAGAAATTCTATCAATTTTACAACAATTCAACATTTTATTTTATCAATAAATGCATAGAATTGAACATAATTAAGAGTATTCTGTATTGTAATGTTTTTGTTTGTTCCTTCATTATCCCAAAATGCATAGCAACTCGTATCTATTTACACTAATAGCAAAAATAAACAAACAAAATTTTTTTAAATTTCAATTTTATTTAAAAATATTACTAAATATCATTTAATAATAAAATTTAACATAAAAAAATCAGCTTATTTTTACCGCGATTCTTTTTTTTTTTTTTTTTTACTAAAAATTAAAGTTTTTATTTTTGGAATAAGATATATCTTTTATTTGTTACCCACTTTTTAAAAATAAAAAATCATTAATAGTTGCAAAGCCACAATTTAAATTTAAGAAATAATACTTTGAAAATATTTAAACATATTTTAATTTATACGAAAATAGAGAAAAGAAAGTAATTAGTTTATATTAAGTATTAAAAAAAAATGAAAAACTTAATTTAGTTATTTATTATTAAAAAAAACAAACATTCCATAATATATTAACATAAAATAGTAAATTTTTCAATTGAATTCGTTTTGCAGTAATTAATTATATTGGGGTTGTTAAAAAGTTAGTTTATTAAAAAATAAATATAATAATAAAAAGAACTTCAAATAAGCTAATGTGTTTAGCATTCTTTATTTAAAACGAGGCCTGTATATACAAACAAACATGCATAAATGTATGTATATATAAATATAAGTGAATTTATTCTCTGTAAATAAAATAAATTTTGTTTATTTGGAATGATAAATGAAATGCTGAGATATTAGGGTAAAGTTTAATAAACACAGCATTCTTGCTGGCCATCTAGTGCAAATAAGTGTTAGGTTCTAATTATCAATATAATTGTTACCATCGACACACCTGTTACAACAACTAGACAGATGTATTATTTGACTAATAATGCATACACAAACACGAAATTTAAAAACTTTTAAATTAAGAGTCCTTTCTAAAAACTAACATTCCTGTTTCAAACTGTCAAAGTTAATCTAAAACAAAAACTGTAGAATATATAGAATATAGACTTACATTGTGAGAAATAATTTTTATTTAAAGATTATTTCTTATCTTCATTTTGCAAACTGGAAAGCATTTATACATAAATAAAAAATTTATTTGTAAAAAAAAAATTAATATATATATATACCGTGACGAAAACTCTGATGCTTCTTCAATTCCAGGAAATAAAGCCAATAAAAAACCTGACAAACCTGGATAAAGTAGTTTTTTTAAAGGTAAAAAATGATTCTCATATAGATCAAGCAACTGTGGCTTAACAGACATTGAGGCCTGGCTCAATAAAGGATACAATCCAGTTGTATATATAAAAAGATCTTGAGCTAATCCTGCCAATCCAATTTGAGAGAGAATCAAGTTGTATGTTTCAAGAGCTTTTAGATGTACACCACTTGGCAATGCTGGGTGAAGACACTGAGCAAGACGTTTACCAATAAGTAACTTTCTTGGCAAAACAGCATATTGACTATATAGTTGAATCACCTAAAATGAATATTAAAATATGAAATAACAAATTAAAAACAACAACAACAACAACAACAACAACAACAACAACAACAGTAAGAGTATAAATAACAAAATCAGTATAGTACCACACTTTATAAACAAGCATATATAAACAACTGCCGCTTAATATTTTCTAAATAACTGGTCCACAGTATTAATGCTCAATATGCTACTTTACTATATTTCAATGTATCAAAATGTTTCAAATTTTTAAATACCCTTTTTAAATAAGAGTGAAAATATGCATACTAAAAAGGAAATAAAAAATTGCTATATAAAATATATATAGATTACCTATAAAAACAGTTTTGCTTTTATATTAATTCAACAATTTAAATTACAAAAAGATTAATACAAAAATTACTACCTAAGAAAACATGTAATTAAAATTAAATTAAGTTAGTTAGAAACTAGCTAAATTGTTGGTATGTCAAACATGTAGTTGCGCTAATTAAATTTCTGTATGAGAAGTAGGTCTGCTATTTTTCTAATGGCTCTTACTTATTAAGTTTTTGTTCAAATTTTTTTTCAAAACTAACATATCTAATAAGTTTATATCTTTTTAACTAGTAATGGTGATGAAGTCATTTTATATAATTGTTTCTTATTTATAATTCTTGTCCTAATTTATTTAATAAAATTAGGACAGGAATTACAATATAATTAAATTTCTATTTGTAATAACATTATCATTCGTAATACCATACAAATTTCCATTTGTAATAAAATGGTAATACAAATGAAAATCTAATTTTATCCGTAATACCATTATATTATAGAATGTAACAAATGTTAACTTTTTTTTGGGTATGAGGAATGTGTTTTCTAAGTTTCCAGAAAATAGAGTGACCAAAAATAATCAGTTATGATATAAAAATTTTTACAATTGGCCCAGTCAATATTATTTGAGGTTTTATTAATTTTGCATTATATTGTACTTTACAGTTCATTTTATGATATGCCATAAATAAATATATATGTAAGTATTTTTTCACAACATTCTTCATAGAAGATTTTCATAGGAGCTGACTTGAACATATTATTTTGATTTGACAACATAGCCATGGTTATTTGGATGTTTGATAATTAGCGAGTTTTAAAATGCCCAGAAAAAAACCATACTATAGAAAAAATCAAAAAAAAATGCTGCAAACTTAAAAAAAAAAAAACAATAAAATAAAAAAAGATAAACCTGAAAAAATAAAACATAAAAATATTTTTTTTAACTCAAAAGCATTTCACTTAACATAGTCCGCAGGAAAAATAGAACTAGAACATGAAAAATGTTTAAATATATTAATTGTGAAATTAATTTTATATTTGCATAGCACACAAAATGCAACAAAGTTTAATGTAATAAGCTGACAGCCATGCCTCAATCATGACTGTCACCTTGTTATTGGGTTCAAATAAAGTAAAATTTTCCTATTTTTGATGTTTTACGAAAAATCAAAGTTTCGAAGATTTTAAGTAGTTCACTTTTTGGAAATAATTAAGTTTAGATTTAATTTAATAACTTTGATCTTTTATTAAGTAAAGAGCTTTTAAATTTGAAAAAGACATAAAACTGTTATTTTATATATATATATATATATATATATATATATATATATATATATATATATATATATATATATATATATATATATATATATATATATATATAGCATACTTTTTGAATTTTATCAAATATTTATTTTTTCTTTATTTAGAATTTATTTATTTTTTTCAGTTATTTTTTATTCTTTTTTTTTTTTGGTTTGGTTTAGTTTGGTTTTTGTTTTTTTTTGGTTTGGTTTAGTTTGGTTTTTTTCAACACACTTTTAAAATGTGCTAACTGTAAAAACATGCAAAAGGTTGTGACATAAATTGTCAAAACCAAAAACCTAGTTAACTCCAGTGAAGGCTTGTTTCAAATTTTCAAAAGATTTTTAGCATACAATTAATACTCTGGTGTACAAAATTTAAAACTGAAGACTTGACAGAGAAATAAATACAAACAAAAACTTGTTACAAACTAAAACAATATAGAAAATTTTTTAACCAACTCACTCAATCTGACAGCTGCAAGCAACCACTATTAGGTTGGGAGTTACTAGAAAACAAAAAATAGTGATGAAGAGTAAAAATTTGGTTGATAGAAGATTTAAAAAGTTGAAGGTTGTATGAGACAGGAGAACATTTATTTAAAGGATTTTCCTATTTAATATGAAGCGCATTTTTTATTTTTTATTTGCTTTTAGTAGAGACAATGTTTGAAAACTTAAACCAGTTGTAATTAGATAAGTTTTAACAGTTTACAGATAAATTTAAATTTTTATAAACATGAGATCTTAAAAACACTAGAAAAAAAAATTATTAATTTTTATGAAATAAATAACAATCTTTTAAAAAATAATTTAAAAAAATTTAAAAGGAAAAAAAAAAAAAGAAAAAAAAAAGAATTTCAAATTATTGAAAAAAATGTTTAGAGGTTTCTCCAAAATAACTGGGATTACAGCCAGCACAAGAAAACAGCTAGTCAAATTTAATGTTTACACAACATTAAATTTGACCAGCTTAGGATGTGAACATTTGTAATTTATTGGTTGTTTTGTAATTTTTTAGTTGTGAATATAAACTTAATTTCTGGTGTCAACTCACTGATTATTGCATGTAATATGTCAACTTCAAAAACAATGATAATTTGACTTATATTGCATGGTTAACTTCAGAATCATTGATAATACTACTTCATAGCAATTATTTGAAAGCAAATAATGATAGCCATACCAATTTTTAAGTAGGCTATATCTTTATATGTATATTTGTGATATTAATGTGACAACTTATAAAACACTTTTAACATGTTTGCTGCTGATCAATTTAAATTTAAATTTTGGTTTCATGTTGTTTTTATGTGATTTTCATTCAACTCTTTCATTTGTCCAGAGTGGAGTGGAGAAGTTCAAATCTAATATATTATCTATTTGCAAATTTAATATATTATCTATTTGTAAATCTATCTGATACAATATTTTCTGTTCATAAAAAAAATCTCTCTGCTGCCCCAAACCCATATATGGAATACAGACAGGTAGGAGATTCTTTTTTAAAAACTTCTATTTCATAAGAAAGCTGAAAACAACACATGCTAGAAAAAAATAGTATAGAAATCTAGAAAACATAATAATATAAAACATAATACAGTTACTAAATCTTTAACGCTATTTACCTTGTTAAGTTTTCCAAGACAAGAAATCAA
>NC_061158.1:45663991-45908991 GCF_022113875.1 Hydra vulgaris | reverse complement strand
ATGGTTAAGTTGAATTCTTTATAGTGATGTTTAGTAAAAAGTAAAAAAATTATTATTTGTAATCAGAAGAACTTCACTGTGTAATTATACAATTTTTTAAACTTCAAATTAAAGATAAGTCACAGAGAAGGTTATTTGCATTTAATTGTTGCTGATACCAATATTCCGATAGCAGTATTAATCTTTAACAGAAGAATAAACTGCTGGTTATGAGTTGGGTGACTCCAATCACTCAACTTTCATTTCTACTAATCTTTCTCCTAGGGCCGCCGAGAGTGGCCTTGTTTTCTCCTCATAATAAGGAAAAATATTTAGAGTTATCATGAGTGCAAATAAAATGTACAGGTTGTTTATACAAGCTTACCCAGAGTTTACCAAAAAAAAGGATGTTTATTATGTTATAACATTTTATAAACAAGAGAAGATTTGTGTAATTTATGTCAATAGTATAAAAATAAAAAGTTCGATGAAAAAATACCAAAGTAGATATAAAAAACTAAAAAAGAGTAGGGTAGAGCGGGGCTAGTTGAGCATAGGGGCAAGTTGGGCAACTAAAATATCTCAAAAACTACTCATCACATGGCAAAACATCTAATGGATAAAAGATAGGTATTTAGAATGGTAATAAAATGCGCATCAAATGGTTGTTCTGTAACATGCACGAACACTTTTTTGATTTTGGACCAAAAAAGTAGAAAAAAATATTTTTGCTACTTTTCTCTTAGATGCTTAAAAAAATTATTTACCTGGAATCACTTAAGCGTTTATTAAGCTATTTATTTGGCTAATGATTGTACTTATCCTTTTTTTCCCAATCCTTATAGTTCTTTTTATTATCTAACTGATGTGTCGCCTTGTTGAGTAGGGGTAAGTTGAGCAGATTTGACAACGATTAATAAAACGGCTATATCAGACGCGAAGATAAAATTTCGTTTGGTAAACATTTTAAGGTCCATTCACACTTTTAAATTAATCATTATAAAATACTCATTATAAGGTAATATCTTAAACGTTTTTTTTTTTAAATATGTTTTTATGGTTTAAAATTATATGACTTTTTAATACTTTTAAAATATTTTTACTTCAATATTACTAGATCAATAAAATCTTTAATTTGAAAAGTTCTTGAATAAATTTTTTAAATTAATCTTGTTTACTAAGTTTATTATAAGAATATTATTCTAATAATAAACTTGATGTCATGTCAGATAGAATTGTTGGGAAGAAACTTGAACATGAATGGTATGATTCAAAAACATGCAAAAGTGTTTTATATAGAGGCAGAGTAGAAAAAGTTAATAAAAGAAAAAATGACCTCATTTACACCATTTCGTACTGGAAAGATGATAAAACTGATATTAAAGCTGTTGACTATTGCATGAAAAAAAACTAGCTTGCTGCAGATGTTGTTTCCGGTGAGTTACAATTTAATTAATTTAATAACACAGCAATTGTTGTGACTTGCCAAAAATGTATTGCAAGTGTTGTGACTTACATAAATAATAGAGTAAGTGTTGTGACTTACATAAACTATATAGCAAGTGTTGTGACTTGCCTAAATAATACAGCAAGTGTTGTGACTTGCTAAAAATGTATTGCAAGTGTTGTGACTTGCTTAAATTATACAGCAAGTTTTGTGACTTGCATAAATAATTCAGCAAGTGTTGTGACTTGTTAAATTTTTTGATAGACGGCTCTGGCCTACCTTCACGTGGTGTCTATTGTTTAAAATGATTAAAATATAGTTTCATTACTGGAATTAATCATTTTAAGGATTCAATAAAAGCCAAGACAAAAATAGATTAAATTATCTTTAATATATTATATTATCTTTGAAATAATTATTAATTGTTATTTTTTATGACCATGGATGCACCACTAATGTATCTTTTAATCTAGTGAAATGTGTTTTTTACTTCTTTGTTGTACTTTAAATATTTAATCAAATTAATTTATTTCCAATTTCGTAATTTTTTTTTTATTTATTATTCAAATTTTGAACACAGTAATTGCATTTTTTGTTTAGGTCCGGTGGGGGAGGGGGCATATATGCCCCACCGGACCCAGATATGCCCCTCCCATAATAGAAACACCACTTGTATATGTAAGGTCTTGTATAACATAATTTTATATTGTATTCTAATTTTACTCATTTTAGTAAAGATATAAATATTTATAAAATCAAGTCGTTTTTGGTACTAGGGTGTATCAAACCATTACCACCACACCCACCTCTAACATACACTTCTCATATATTTTGGTGGTTAAGTATAAATTTAAAACAACTTTTATGCATATTTATATCGCTTATGTCTTTAAAAAAAACTTTTTTCCTGAAAAAAGTGTTCAGTTTCATAGGGCAAGGTGGTGGTTTGGTGCCCCTCTATCCATCCAATACGCCGGGTGGTTAGAGTTTAACATAAAGTTGTAGCCCACTCTTACACCAATCTTTTGATACCAAGATATTTGTATTTTGATAAGAATTAACAAAGTTATGACAATTTTGACCACAGTTTCTTCAACAAATCCATATATAGAAAAATCGGTACTTAAACCGTCATAACTTTTGAACCAATTGTTCGATTTTGATAATTTTTTCACCTTTAAAATACTGTAATAATTTTCTTTCTAATGATACATAATATTAAAGTATTTACAAATTTAAAATTTTTACTCACGTACCTAATAATAATATTATGATAGTGTGCATATTTAAAAAACATAACCAATTTAAAGTATATATAATATAAAGTATGATAATTCATTTATATTTTAATTATTCATACTATATATAAATAATTATACTATATTATATATAAATAGTTTATGTATATATCATTTAATATTACTATATTTAAATAGAAAACTTTAAATTAGTATAAAACAGTTGGAAAATATTTTATATATTATAGGATGCGAAATTATAATGAAAAACGTCAAATAGTGCTTTCACAAGCCAACAGCTTAGTGATGCAGCAAGTTCAATTTAATGTTACTATATTTAAATAGAAAACTTTAAATATTGGTATATAACAGTTAGTGAATGTTTTTTGTGTATACACAAATACTAACACACACATAATATCAGTGCCAGCCTTAGCCTTTTTGCCGCCCTCGTGCGAAATTTGTCCTGCCGCCCCTGAAAATTTTATAAACGTGTTGGTAAATTACATGGAAAATATTAACAAATCGAATTCAAAAATAATACTTTGCAATAAAACGCTACATACAACGAAACATTTTTTGTTTATGTTTTACACAAAATACATTTAATTTTTTAAATTAATCTTAGAGCCTTCTTATTACCAAAATCTTTGATTAGGGTTGAAAAATCAATTCAGCAATATTCTTTTCAATCGATAGGGTTCCTAAACTTGAAAGTCTATCCTGCGACATTGTTGACCGCAGATAGGTTTTTATTAGTTTCATTTTGGAAAAGCTTCTTTCTCCACTCGCTACAGTGACAGGTATTGTTAGCAAAATTCGCATTGCAATCCATGTGTTTGGATACAAATCTTGCATTTTGTGCTGTTTTATAAAGTTTAAAACAATAATAGGAGTAATTTTATCCTTGACCATTTCAGAAAGAAAAGGTTTAATGCTCATCAGTTCATTGCAAAGGAGAATACCATTAATGTCCGATTTTAGATTTACGGTAAGTTTACTTTGAAGAGCTAAACATGATTTTAGAATTTCTTCTCTTTTTTGCAAACTATCGAGATTATACAAAAAACCCCAAACTTCGGAATAATTCTCCAACTGTATAAATCTTTCTCTTATTGAAATTAAAAATGTGTCTAAAAGAGGATTGAAGAAATCGACTTCTAATTTTTTTTCAGGAGAAAATAAATAAATCCCATCTTGGGCTGGTTCGTCAGAATGGCGTTTCACTCGTATTATTCTTTTAAGTGGTTTAAAAACAGGCTCCACTTGTAATTCTATAGCCAAATCCTTTGCTTTTATAATTGCATCTTTAAAACCACATTTTCTATAGTTTTCTAAAAATGAACAACAGCTTTTCAATAACTTTGCACATTGAGTGATGTCCATGTCTTTTTCTTGAAGAGTTTTACTAACAATATTGACTTGAAAAAGAGCGTCATACCAGACAATTAAAGAGACAAGAAAGCTAAAATCTTTTAATTGCTCTCCTAGAGTTATCGCTTCATGTGCAGTTTCAGGATTACATCCTTCAATTTCTGACAATGCTATCAAAGCGTCATGTACATCACCAACTTGATAACAAACGGCTTTAACACTACTTATTTTTGCTTCCCACCGCGTGTCACAGAGTTTCTTTAAATGCAAAATTTTAACATGATCAATTAAAATTTTCCATCGGCTCACTGAAGCTGAGAATAGAGTAAACAATCTCTGAAGAATACCGAAAAAAGCTATAGGTTTTACTGAAGACCGTGCAGAGTCACTTATTACCAAATTTAAGCTATGGTTGCCGTAAGGAACATACAATGCTAAAGGATTAAGATTTAAAATCCTTTTTTGTACACCATTAATCTTTCTTTTCATATTTGATCCATTATCATACCCTTGACCTCTGCAGTTAGAGATTTCAAGTCCATGCTTAGTTAGCAACTCGATTAAAACCTCAATAAGTCCTAAGCCTGTAGAATCAGAAACAGAAAAGAATCCTAAAAAGTACTCTTTAATTTCCACTCTAATGTCTAATGACAAGTCCACAATTCGAATAGTAAGAGAAAGTTGTTCTTTTCTAGAAATATCAGGTGTACAATCAGCAATGATTGAATAGTAAACGGCTTTCAAGACTCGGTTTATTATTTCATCATTAACCTTTTGAGACATTAAATCTATTAACTCATTTTGAATATTTTTCCCGCAATAATGGTCTGAAGTGTCACCTTTTATTGCAAGTGCTAAATGCTTTTGCATCACAGGATCGAATTTTGCAAGCATCTGTATTAGTCCTAAGAGTTTGCCGTTTTGAGGCGTAAACAGTTTATCCGAACTCCCTCGAAAAGCCATATTATTTTTAGCTAGGTAAAGAGTGATATTCATCAGCCAAAGAAGAACATTTTGCCATCGCAAACTGTCTTTTTCTATAATTTTAATTTCTTTATTATTTAGAGTTTTTCCAGTTTTTAATCTTATTTCAGTTTCTACCCACTGTTGATAACATTTCATATGAGAGACGCTGTTTTTATGAATTCCCAATGTTTCAGTTAAATGTCTCCATTTCTTGAAACCATCAGAGACTAAGTTTGACTTTGAATTATTATCAAAAAGTAGACAGCAAAAACAAAGTACGGAGTTTTTAGAATCTGAATAAACCAACCATCTACGGCAAAAGGTTTCTCCATTCGCAAGCTTTCTATTGTAATAAATGCTAGAAAAATGTTGACCATTTCTATTTTCGGGGTATTTTTCCTTTGTAATTTGAAAAGGACCAAGTTTGATTAAATGGTCCACAAAGTTGCTAGATCGAACAATTGGCCAATTTCCACAATCCAATAAATTAGGTGTTTCTTGTAAAAAATCTTCCGATAAATCATTCGATTCTTTTAAAATAACTGGTTCATTATCTACTTCAATTTGCAATGAAGTTATACAACTATTTTTGAGTATTGTTGAAGGTTCTCCAATTTTATTGGACATAGTCATAGAAATAGTTGAAGCATCAGGGTTAAAATCTTAACGACCTTTGTCAGGTTTTTTATAAGCAACATATTTTTCAATGCTCATGAATTTTTTAATTTTTTCAAATTTTTGATCTTTAACGGACTTTCTTTTTCTGTACTCATAAACAGACAACTTTTTTCTCGAATTTGAAATTTTATGTGACATGAGACAGAATATTTTTTAAGATAAAATTATTTCTACAATTAAAAAGAAAAAAAATTTAACAAAGTTCTCAAAACACATTCATAAAATTATTAAAGAAATAAATAAAAAAGTAACTAAACTTACTGAAAGTAAGTTTAGTTACTTTTTTAAAATTGTTTAAATCGAGTCAACTTAACATTTAATAACAAAAAATAAAAACTTTTGAACTTCTTTATAAAAAATTTTTTGCAACTTTTCGAAATGACTCCTAGGGGAAATAACGCACAAATGATACTACAAATTACAATAGAAAATCGTGCGTTAATTAAGTAAATGTAGTAATTTTTTGTCTTCAAATTTAAAATCGTGTTTTTTTTTTGCAAAGGTCGTTAAATCTTTTAATTTAATTTAAATTTTTAATATACTACTGGAAAATTAAAACTTGTGACTAATAAAATTCTCCGCTCCTATTTACTTGCCGCCCTCGTGCAACGCACGACCTCGCCCCCTAAAAGCCGGCGCTGCATAATATATATATATATATATATATATATATATATATATATATATATATATATATATATATATATATATATATATATATATATATATATATATATATATATATATATATATATATATATATATATATATATATATATATATATAATATTACTATATTTAAATAGAAAACTTTAAATATTAGTATAAAACAGTTAGAAAATATTTTATATATTATAGGATGCGTAATTATAAAAGAAAAACTTCAAATGGTGCTTTCACAAGTTTTGTTTTGGAGGGAAAAAAAAGTATAAGTGCAGCTGCTGAAGAATTTGACATCAAGAGAATGACATTAACAAGATATATTTTAAAACTAAACTCTGGTGGTTACCCATCCATGTGTTATTCAAAACTTATATTAATTTTTTCCCAAGAGCAAGAAAACGCCTTAAAAAATTATTTATTGCAAATGGCATCTATATTTTACAGCTATATCCCTAAAGATGTTCGTTCTCTTGCATATAAGTGGGCTCTTCAATACAAAATTAAATTACCAGATTCTTGGACAGTAAATAAGATGGCTGATAAAGAGTGGATGACTAGTTTTTTAAAAAGAAATCCTCAATTATCTATAAGGAAACCTGAAGCAACTATAAAACAAATGTAAAAGTGTTTTTTGATAAGCAAGGTGAAGTTATGGATATATACAAATTCAGTGCTTCACAAATATGGAACGTTGACAAAACTGGTGTATCTACAGTTGTATAACCTAGTAAAATTGTGGCTGCAAAGGGCAAGAGAAGTGTTGGTGCTATATCTGGGGAAAGAGGATCAAATGTCACAATGGTAATCGTTGTATCTGCCTCAGGAAATACAGTGCCTTAAATGTTTGTGTTTCCTCTCAAAAATTACAAAGATTATATTGTCAATAATGGTCCACCTGATTGTATTCGAGTAGGTAATGGAAATGGCTGGGTTACAGATATTGAGTTCAAAAATTTTATGCAACATTTCATTTGGCATGTGAAGCCTTCAAATGAATATAAAATTCTGTTGATTTTGGACAATCACTCTTCTCACTTGCATTTTAAAACACTAAACTTAGCAAAGGAGAATGGAATAGTCATGTTGTCTTTCCCACAACACTGTAGTCATAAGCTGCAGCCACTAGATGTGTTAATGTTTGGACCTTTTAAAAAGTACCTATTAGTTGCACAAGATGCATTGCTAAAAAATAATCCTGGAAAAGCCATAAAAATTTATTATATAATTGTATCTGATTCATTGACATTAGCTAAAACGTGTACTATTACAAAGGATTTTCAAAAAACTGGTGTATACCAGTACAATGCAAACATTTTTGCTGATGATTTTTTACCATCATTTGTCACAGAACCAGCAAATCTTGTATCTGAGCTATCACACGGAGCTCATTATGAAATATGATTAACATCTTAAGGTCACTCTGTCAAAAATAGTATTAATAAAGAGACAACGCTACTTACTCCTGAAACTCCTAAAGCATTTTCTCCAGAAACTGTGCGACCTTACCTAAAAGTAGCACCAAGAAAGATACATTTGATGAGACGAATAAAAAGTAAAGCTGCTATCCTAACAGATACTCCAGAAAGAATTATATAAAAACAGCAACAAACTAAGAAACTTAAAAAATGCGAAAAACAAAAAAAATTATCTACCTGTCAATCCCTTTCAAATAAAGAGTATGGTGATAAAGAGACTCAGTTGCATAGTATTTTAAAAAAAGTTAAAAAACAAACAAGCAAAAAATAACTGAAAAAAAAGAAATTTTAAAGAAACCAAAAAAAATTTCTGCCTTTCAATCCTTTGCAGATCATGGTAATAAGAAGACTCTGTTGCTTAGTATATTAAACAAAGTTAAAAAACAATCAAACAAAAAAACTAAGATGACAAAAAAATTAAAGACAAGTGCAGAACACAATTATTCTTGTCTTGGTTGTTGGAAAACTTATTCTGAAAGTCTACTAGAAGAAAATTAGGTCCAGTGTCAAGGTTGCAATCAATGTTCTTATTCAAAATGTGATTCACATTCTGGTCAAAATTATATTTGTATTAACTGCAAAATGGAAATTGAAGACTAACATTAAATGTTTAGTTATTATTTTATCATAATATTAACAAGTTTTGTTTAAAAATATGTTTAAAAAGTTGTGTTTAGTTTCAAGATTAAAAAAGTTTTGTTTTGTTTTTATTTTAGTCTCAAAATTATTAGCTTTTATATTCATATCTTAAATAATTTGTTAAACTTGAAAATACTTTCAAGTTTAACAAATTATTTAATAATTTAAAATATTTAATTTATAACGAAGCTATGTTTTGGTTTTATAACAGAGTTAATAGTTGTCACAGAAATGAGTTCATTTTTATATTGCTCAACTTACCCCACACAATAGCTCAACTTACCCCACTGGGGTAGGTTGAGCAGTCTAAAAAACTTTAGACTATATTTTCTAAACAAATCAAAAAAAGTTTTTTTGCCTCAACCATTTTTTAGCAGATCAAATTATCTCTCTAATTGTGAAAAAATTATATTAATCCGATATACCGCTCAAGAGATCAGTTAGATTTAATAAAAATTGCCTAAATAGCCCCGCCCTACCCTTTAAAATTACAACAGTTATAAACTTCAATTTAAAGAAAATATTTCCCCTTCTAATTGCTAATGTATCTGCATTCTACAATAAAAGAGAAAATAAAGTTGATATAATTTCACAGCCCACTGTTTATTAAATAATGAATAAATTGGCAGGTAGAGGTGTAAATAATATGCAATTTGTCTGTATAAATTGTTTGTTTTTTTATTTTATTCAGATTTACTTCTAACAAGGCTGCAAGCAAACACTACTAATTTGGGAGTTATTAGAAAACAAAGAATAAAGTTAAAGAGCAAGGAAACGGCTGACAACTGGAAAAGTTGTAGGTTGTATACAAGGAGGTTTAATAAACCTCCAAAGAGGTTTGTTAGACTTCCTTGGTAGTATGAGTTAGGGTCGGATCTAGACCATCAAGTAAGAGGAGGCGGTTTTTCAGCAACCCCATAAATCTTTTTTATATAATTTTCGTTTGAACTCTTTTACTCTTTTTCTCTCATACTCTTACACTTATATATACTAATTAATTTTTAACTTTCTTTTTAATTTTAATCTTTAATTCTAAATGAACTACTTTAACCAGTGTAACTATGAAATGACATCATATATTGGTATCTCAGTAGTTTGGGTTAAATTTGCCCGGCACAGCTTAACTGAAATAGAGTTTATATGAATTTTTAAATTCTCAGTTTTTTATTTAATTACTTACCATGGTTTTTGTTTTTAAAAATAAAACATTATAACGCATTTTCTTTTTATCATATTACTTTTCATTTAGTTTTTAAAAATGATGCAATTTAATACTTTATTATTATTTTGATATTAGTAATGCTTGCTTCAAATATATTCAAAGTGACATAATAAACTGAAAGTTAGGGATAGCCAAAATATAGAAACATTTATTAAGGTTTTTAATTTCGCAGCAGACTATTTTTTTATATTTTTCAGCTTTTGGTCATACAACAAGTATTGAGCATATTCATATAAGTATTTAATTTAATAAGCAACTTATTACACAAAATTCTAGATTGATATTTTATATTCTATTTTAATATAAATTTACAGTAATGTCAAAACGATCTGAAGTTTGAAACCATTTTAAGAGAAATGAAAAGAAAAAGGATATTGCTTTCTTTAAGCATTGAAGTAATTAAGTAGGATGTAAAGGATCATCTACAACACAACTTCATGGCCGACGACACGGGTTTCGAAGAAGAGGGGCACAACCGTCAATTTTTAAAAAAAGTCTTCTATATATAGAATTTTATATTTAAAAAAAATTAAAAAAAAAAGAAAAAAGTCCTTTAGAAAAAAATGTGGGGGAGGGAGTAAGTGCCCCTTCCCCCGGTGTCGTCGACCTTGCGCTTCTTAACCATTTAAAAATCCATAAAATTTTCATAACTTTTTTATTTGGTTCACAAATTCCTTTAGCCTATCTGCTGCTACTAAAAGTTCATTAGAGATAAGTTAATAAGTATCTTCGACGTCGAAAAAGCTAAAAGTACTTTTGCTGACGATAGTATAAAAAAATTTTATACTATTTATACAAAAAAATTAAAAAAATAAAAAACTAAAACATTGGAGGAAATTTTATGTGTAGTAGATGATGGTTTTGAAGTAAATGTTTTCAATCAATTCTATAGTGAAATTATAAGCCATTAATGGGTACATTAGAAAAAAAGGCTTTGACATGCCTAAAAGTCCTACTACTGCAACTTTGTTACAGTAACAGGACTTTTATGAAATAAAAAAATAAATAAACAGTTAACATTATCAAGGATATAAAGTAAAAAAACGTTAGATTCTCACAAGACAAGTGGACTGATAATTCTATGAATAGATATCTTAATGTTACACTTCATACCCTTTGATAATTTAATGAAAAAATTTGAAGTGTAGGGGAGATGGGGGCGCATTGATCTCCGTTGCAGTATTTTGAAAACTGCAAACAACCCGATCTAGATATAAAAACTTATTAATTACTAAACTAAACTAGAACAATCTGTCTTTAAGTAAAAATAAATGTTTTAATAAAAAATAATAATGAACATGGTATATTTCAACATTACAACAACCCTTGCAAAAGATCAATGTACCCCATGCATTGGGGTACTATGATCTCCGATATGGAGCGCTTTGATCTTATATGAGTAACATTATTTACATGTTTAATACTGCTATACCTAAGTGCTACAAATGCATTAGTTGAAGGGTATTAGTGTATATTATATAATACATCTAAAAAAAAAAGTAAAATTTAAAACATATATATATATATATATATATATATATATATATATATATATATATATATATATATATATATATATATATATATACATATATATATACATATCACCACAACCTAATACACACCAGTGTATAAAGTTTACATTAGAAGAATAACCACAATTCTATCTATGAAAATAAGCCCGTTATATACTACTAACATATATATGTGTTTAGTTTTACAAAACTTGAAGCTTATAAAGTCTATAAGAATACAGTATTTTAAGTTTACAAAGAAAATACAAGCTTTATACAAGACTTTTATTAGAATTAAAGTTTACAAGATTATTTTTTTATATTATCATCCTTTGTCAAAGTCAAATCGTGATGCTGCTTTTACATTACATTGTTTTTTGTTCTTAAGAAAGTAGTTTTTAACTTTTCCCCTTTTTTTATCTTTATTTTTTTTATCTTTTTTTATTATCTTTTTTTATCTTTAATTATCACACGCAGCATTGTAAAACCTTTTCAATGGTCCAAAAACAGTTCTATCTAATGGTTGCAATTTATGGGTACAATGGAGAGGAAAACTAAGCATTGTAATTCCATGTTGAATTGCAAGATCCAAAGATCTAACAGAAATATGATTTTTATGGCTGTCCAGAAGTAACAAAACTGGAGATTCATGAGAACAGTTTGAATACCTCGCAAAATGTTTTATCCATTCTATAAAAATGTCTGAATTCATCCAACCAAAAGGATTTGCAAATCCCACGCATCCAGGAGGACCTTCCTTTATCATGTAATCATGAAATTTGACCCTAGGAAAAACAAATGGTGGAGAAACAGAATTTCCAATTGCATTTGAAGCACAACATACAGTTACTAATGTTCCTCGTTCTGCAGATGTGATTCTTCCTACTTGTTTACTTCCTTTACCTGTTAACACTTTTACTGGCTTTTGTACTGTTGTTAAACCAGTTTCATCAACATTATATATGCAATAAGGATCAAACTTATATCGATTTCTTACTGTTTTTAGATTTTGGAAAAATTCTCCAACTGTGTGTCGGTTAAAGGCAGTTGATCGAGCAAAGCTAGTTGCTTTAGGTGTTCGTAAAGACAACTCTGGTTGTCTTTTCATAAAACCTTGCAACCATTCAATCCCTGCAATTTTATTTTTGATCCATGATGAAGGGCAAATCTTTTTTTTTTTTACAGCAAACTCGTATGCCAATAATCGTGTTGACTCGTATGCCAATAATCGTGTTGAAAGTCCATAATTCATTTTTGATGCAAGTAGTAAATAACTTGACAAACTTTTTTCATCTTCTGCAGTAAAAACTTGTTTATTGTTGTAATTAGACTTAAAAGTCTCATTTGGGTTGAGCTTTTTTTTATTTCAATATCTTTTTAAGGCCATTCGATTTATGCTAAACTTGCGAGCTACAACATTCACTGGTCTGCCCGCTAAAACTTCTTTAAAAGCTGATTTCATTGTATCACATGATATAGCAACTCTGTCTGTTTTTTTTTTCTATACCTAACCATTTAAAGATCTGAAAATTTAAAAAAAAGTCAAATAAAATGATTGTTTAAAAAAAATATTTTATATAATAATATTATGTAAACTAATTGTAAAACTTATGTAAAACTAAAAACTAATGTTATTAATATTAGTTTTTAATTATTACATTTTTAACTATTACATTTTAAAAATGAAATTTTAAAAGTTTATATAAAGATTTTTTTTTGTCATAAGTTTAAATGTATAAAATTTAAACAAAAAGTTTAAGTCTTATAATATAAGTTATATGGGGCACTTTGATCCGCCGATCAATGAGCCCCGCATAGTCAACGATCAATGTACCCCATTAGGTACAGTTGATATATTGATGCCAATAACTTCTATAAATACAGTAACCAACTCAAAAAAAAAACAAATTTATTATAAATTTAACACATATGAGTTTACAATAAATTGGTTGTAAAGCCATACGGAAATCGAATTAAAAATTTATTTGAATTTGTTTACAACTTTCAAAAATCAATTTTCATGATGAAAAACAGTCTTTTCAATTTTCTTAACGCTGAAGCTGATCTTATCAAAAATTATTACGATTAAGCAATGAAGGGTAGTATAATAGTTAATTAAATTGCAATCTCTGTTAAATTAAGGCAAAAGTAAACGAGTAAAAGCTAAAAGATCATACTGCTCCGGAGATTAATGCGCCCCCATCTCCCCTATGTATTGGGGTTAGTTCACATAAAAAATACATGTAATGCTGAACAAACAAAACTATGTTTGCAAATAAGTTTAAAGAATTTGAAATTGACATTAAGTTAGCTATAATATCATCAATACATGATGAAGCCGCCATTATGATCAAGTATGGAAGGCAATTAGGTATCATATCTCAACTGTGTTATAACCACGGTTTGCATTTGGCAATAACTGATGTACTGTATAAAAAACAACAAACAAAATTTTATGTAGAAAATTAAGAAGTAACAGATTATGTAGATTCTAGTAAAGATAGTGAAGGTGAATCTGTCAAAAGCATTGATAATGAGTTGAATACAAATAGTTCTGAAGATGTAAATATAGCCTGGGAGCTAGAGAAAGACATTAAAATCGTAGATCGCTTTGAAGATATTCAAGAAGTTATAAAAAATCTCAGAAGAATTATAAAAATGATAAAATTCCCTTTAGTCAAAAGCAGCATTTTATAAAGATATGTTAATGAACAAGCAGACATAATATTGCAGTTGATGTTAAATGTCAAAACTCGGTGGAATTTATTGATAACTATGCTCAAACGATTCCTTCAAATAAAGATCCTATAAAACTTTCAATGAATTTTGGCAACAAAAGGTTTCAGAGGAGAATATATCAACTTTAGAAGAACTATTAAACATCTTATTACCAATGGAAATTGCAATAAAAGGAGTTGAGTAAAAATTTTGCAACTCTTTTGACTCTTAACTCTTTTTGTTGTAAAAAAAATTACAAGTGAAAGTATACTTAAAAGTCAAAATGCTAATATTTAGCGGCAATAGCTAAAAGCAGCGATTTCCTCAATTACCCATTCAGAAAAGCAGAGCAACATAATTACCATTTTGCTGAAAAAATTTATGTAACAACCGCTAGAACAAAAACAAATAACTTAAATATATTGTTTAACGCACATAAAGCAATAAGACCAACATCTAACATCTAACTGCAACAGAGCGCGTTTTTTCAAATGCAGTCTTAATTCGGGCAAAAATTAGAACTCCCTTAAATATTGAAACTTTTAATGCAATTACTTTTTTGAAATATGCATTTTTAAAAAAGAAATAAATTCAAATAGTATAATTGTTTTATTTTTGTTTTATTTTTGAATTTTTAATATATTTAACATTTATAATTTAATAATTGCGTTAAAAACACCATGAGAGTATTAAGTTCAATCATCTTTATTTTCTTTTTTGTTATTCGGATATCCGAATAATTTGAATTTTCTGTATTTGATATCCGGATAGTCATTAATGTTGGATAATTGGAAACCCTAAGTCTAGTATTTCAAATGTGGGTCATTTTAATAAAATAAAAACTGTTTATATTTAAAAAATAGATCCATTTTGATTTTTTTTTTCTGGTTTAGAGGAAAATTTCGCGCAGAAAAGTACTTTGAGCATGTGTAAACAGTGTTTTATATAAGAAAGTTTGTATGACATTCTTTGTACATAATATTATCGGTATACATGGGAAATGCACTAAGTCCATTTTTGGCAGAATGGATTTTTAGTACTGTGTAGTATTTTAAATTCTCTATTGTTTGATATACCACACAAATTTAATAAACCAATTATTATTATGTTATTAAAACTTTTTATTACACAAAACTTGTTATTTTAACTATTACGCAAAAACTTATTTGTTCATTATCTAAAAATGATGTTTTGGACTTTCGTGTACATTTCCCTTGTATACCAAAGATATACAACTTTTCTGAGTAGAAATTTCCTCTGATGCGGAAATAAAAAACTGAATAATAAAAAACTGAAAAATCATTAGAGAGTCTTATTTTACTAGCAGAGCGTCATTTTTTAATGTGAACATTAACTTAATGTCTACATTAAAAATGACGCTCTGCTAATAAAATAGGACTGTATTTAGTATTTATGATATGCGTTAAAAGTTTGCCTATAAACATAAATATCATAAATACTAACCCAGAAAACATTCTATGCCAAAACTTCAGTAGATCCAAACGTGGCTAGCCGATGACTAGCCCCTTTTGGATCACATGTGCGATTATATCACGTGTTGGGAAATTATCGGCTGATGTTACTAATAGTCCACTAAGTAACCGATGAGCAAAACATCAATGAACCGCTCAAAATGCATATATAAGTCCACTGCAAATCCACTACATAAATGTTTGCTGGGTGTATTCTATAGTTAATCAAAATAAAATTATGGTTGAGAAATATTTGAGGTATTTACCAGCTTTCCCGAGTTTATTTATAGCTGTTAGAATATTTTATTACTAAATAAAATACAAAGCAGTTTTATGGTAATAAAAACAAAAACGAACTAAGAGTTATAAAACAACTAAACAAAACTACTAATAAACGTAAGAATATAAAAGTTTATTATAAACTAATAATAAATATAAAAAACTAACATTATGTTGTTATCTTTAATTTTAAAGCTCTAATATGACGTGTTTGTCACAACTTTAATAAAATATTGACTTTTTATCGGGATCTAAAAAAATCAACAAAGCATTCAAACATTCAAAACGTAGTCATCGAATTTTTTGTTTGTTTGTATAAAAGTTATAAATAACCTCTATTGACAAACTAATTGCTTTAAGAATAGTTGAAATAAATAAACTCGGATTATAAATAAGATGAAATTAATTGAATAGGATTATAATGATACGTGGTCGCATTTTTGCTAATTAATAATCTTTAAAAAGTTATATAATACAAAAGCGAAAAGTCTTGTATACCTCCAAATGCGTGTTTTAATATATACCAATTAAAACTCCAAAAGTATATTATGTTCCATATTAAGAACAAACCAGATAATCAAAAATCATATCAATAATTGTTTATCAACTTCTTGGGTTATAAAAACAAACATATATTTAGTAAAAAACATATTTTTTTTATTTTTAGCTGTGACATATTCATGGTAATGAAAAATGTAAGCAAAAAAGTACCTTTCTCAATAAGCTGCTTATCTTTGCAAACAACAGAGTGCTAATAATTTTGAAAAAAAAAAACCAAAACTTTCTCTAAAACATGCTTAGCGTTGTTAACAGTGTTAAAAAAAAATTCTTTCCTAAAAACGTTTTGTAAAAATTTAGACATCAATGAAATAGATATATTATTTAAAAATTCGAATAATCTTGTTTTATATCAAAAGTTTTATCGCAAGTGCGCTGTGATTAATATTACAAGCTCAGTTAACTTAAGCAATAGAGGTTTCGTTTTTTGAGTTTTTACAATGCCACAGTTTATTTATTTAGTTTATAAAAATCGGAACATAAACAGCTTTTGGATTTTTTTTATTGTATCAGAATTTGTTTGCTTCTCTGGTACTTTAAAAACTATTAAATTAGGAGTAGCTCTTCCTTGGTCAGGTGGCGAATGGAATGTTGCTCCAAGGTTTGCATCTGGTATAACAGTTGCTGTCAAAGACATAAACAAAGATCCATCATTACTAAATGGGTATAACGTAACGTTTGTTTGGAATAACAGTAAGTGTAACGAAAAAGGTGCCTTAAAAGCAGTTGTTGATATGTATATTTTAGAAAAGGTAAATGCAATAATTGGCCCGGCTTGCAGTGATGGGTGTAAACTTGCTGCAATTTTAGCTGAACACTGGAATATTCCCATGGTATCATACGGTTGTGCGGCCTCTTATCTTTCACAGAAAAAACTTTACCCAAATTTTGCAAGAACAGTTGGTGACTATGGAAACTCAGGAAGAGTCATTGTTAAATTAATGTTGCATTTTAATTGGAAAAAAATTTCTATTATTACACCCGCTTCTGGAGTTTGGATGGATATAATGAATGGTGTGAGAAAAGGAATAGAAAACATTAAAGACCTTGAACTTTCTTACTTCCAAACATTTAATGAAGAAACTGTTAGTGATGCATTTCTTCAGCAAAGTTTGTTAGCAGCAAAAAAAAAGTCGCATAGTAAGTGTGCCTATAATATTTTTGTATTTTTTTTTTGTCATTTTTTTTACTGCTGCACAGTGTACAATTTTTAAAATTTAAATTTGGTTTTTTGTATGGCTTGTTTAAAAGCACATTCAATATAAATATGTTACGGTAGTGATGTAGTGGTAGAGCTCTCGCTTTATAAGTGAGATGTTCCAAGTTCGATCCCCACCATATCCCTGGTAACACCTCGCTCAACTTGTTTCTCCGCGGAGCCACCTTATTTGTCTTGAATCGTGTTTTGGAGTTATAGAGTTGAGAGAGAGAACAAAGTTAAAATTTTTGGCCGAAAGTGTAACCCAGGAGAAATTATATGGGTAATGTTCCGACCAATTTATATAAAATTACTTTTAACATTTTTCTAAACATATATATATTAATGGAAAGTCTATGAGACTAGTTTTAGATAAAGTTTTAGAAGGTAGGGCCAAAAAAACTGATATGCAACTGTTTACATGGTTAAAACATTACACCTTAGCATTTAATTGATGCCTAATGTGTTCTATCTTCATAACAGATTGCAGTTTGTTTTCATCAATGATTAAAATATATTCAAATAAAATGTTTCAATCTATTCCTCAAGGCTTACTATTAAGACGTTAATTTTGAAACTCAACAACTGCGTTAAATTTGAAACCGCTTACCACTTTACTGATAATACTAACTTGCTGATTATTAACAAATCATTAAAAAAAAAAATTAAAAGTCCATAAAATTTTAGTATAAAGTATAAAATCTTGAAATGACCTTTTCTATGACTTAAAAGTTTTTTAGTCTAGGTTTTTGAAAGCAATTTATTACACTCCTTCCTAAATAAATGCAGTAGTAATATTCAAAATATCTGTATGTATAATAGTGTGGACGCACATATACATGTATATACATTGTATATACTGTGAATGTACGCGAGCGAGTGTGTATGTATATCTATATGTAATCTAATCTTATTCGATTACTATTATTTTTGTCATAATTATTGTAATAAATGTTAATTATGCAATTATTTAATATTGCTAGTGATGAAAGATTTTTACCTAAGATAAATACATGTACTATTTGTAAACATTCATGAAGTGTAACTGTTTTAAAAATATATTAAATAGTTTTAATTTTTTATTAGCGAAACAATTTTTTTTTCAGATTTTTTAAATTATAAAAAATTGTTTAGAAATTTCTGTATCTAATTGTTTGGTTTATCTAATAATACAGAAAACTATTTGAATGTTGTATTAATCACAATTTTGTTAAAAAAACAAAAGCAATTCAGTTATCTAATCTAAAATCTTGTTATCCTTCAATTGGTGCCATAAATTATGCAAAGCCAAGATTCTTTTATAAACAAATAAAAAAAAAGGTTTGAAGTTTTCTCTGACAGAGTCTTTAGTTGAATAAAGCGAAAATAGTGCATTAAATTTAATGAAAATTGCCACGTAAAAAAAGCTTTAGATCTGCTGCATCTTTTACATTTTTAAAATAAATTTAGCGTTGAGTAATATACGGACAAAATCAAAGATTAGAGATGATTTTAAAGTACTGCACGTAGTCGATCACACTAAAATAGGATCTTTTCCTAATAAAAATCATAAATCATGAAGACTTTTGTTTGTAAACACAAAGGGTTAAAGAGAACCAGAGAAAAATAGGACACATAAAAAATGAGAAAAGGGAAGGTGGTATATTTTAGTTAATTTCAATTAAAAAAAGAATAAAATAAATCGTCGTATAACTACAAGTTCACCTCCGCCCAAAATTTCATCTTAATTATAGTTGACAAGTATAATTACGATAACATGACTTTTAATACTTTGGTTCTTTGGCAAATAATTTATCACTCCATATTGCAATAATTCATGAATCATTTCTTTATATGCTAAACTATCTAATTAGCTTATAAACTCTCATTTCTGTTCAAGATAAAAAGTATTCAATGATTTTGGTAAAAGTTTTGTTTTTTACGAAGTATAAACTGTTTAGGTAGTTTATCATTTTGTGCTTTTTTAAATACTTAAACGTAAACTAGATTTTGTTTGGCTATACCATTTAAATATTTTAAAGCGGAGTTGTATTTGACTCACGTGTGATTAAAACGATTATTTATTTTAGCCATTTTTACAGGGCCGACGACACGGATTTCGAATTGGAAGGGGGGGGCACAACCATCAATTCTTAAAAAAAGTCAAGTCTAGAATTTTATAGAATTTTCTTATATTTAAAAAAAGTAAAAAAAAGGTCCTTTTGAAAAAAAGTGGGGTGGGATGGGGGACGTGCCCTGGCCCCCACCCCCCGTGTCGTCGGCCCTGTTTTATGCAGACCAGACCTTTTCCAGACCCCGCGTATCAAGTACACCTCCGCTAGATTTTAAAGAAATTATTTCATTTATAAAAAAAGGTCTTTTAAAAAAAAATTAATGAGCTGAATGTAGGCACTGTTTCAGTTTCCTACCCCTACTATTTTAGGATTGATTTAGATACAGAATTTCATGCTGATTAAGAATCGTATAAAACATTGACCTTAAAATTTGAGGGAATCATTCTAATTTGATGTTGAAGTTTAAAAAATTACACTAAAAACGCTAGTAATAAAAATGTCTTTTAATCGGTTTTGGTTTAGAAATCAATCGTTTAGAAAATCTTTTTTTTTAATTACGCAATCCGCTTTTTATTGTGGTCATTTTTGAAATTTATTTAAATTCAGTTAAATATTATAATGAGAATAAAATTTTTTTTATAAAAATTTTTGAGACAGCTTTTTAGATGTACGTACATCGACTGACAAATAGGGATTGGCGTTAAATGTACATGGTTAGGGTCAGGGTTAGGGTTTGGGTCGGAACAGGACCGGTTCAAAGATTTTTTTTTGGTATATGCGAGATCAGGTTTTAGCGCCCCCTATCATAAAAAAATATATGTATTTTTATTATTAACTTATCATATAATGCATTTTGGTAAATATTTATTAAAACCCTTAAAATACAATAAAAACATAGTATCCTATTAAATATTTATCGTACTTTTCGTTAAACTAAGGATGTACCGGAATTCCAATTATTTAAGACATGTGACTCAGAGTAAAATCAAAAAATCATTGTCCTACAGGGCAATGAAGAACTAAGGATAAACCAAAGTAAAAAATGCAAAATTCTTAACAAATACAATGTAAATTTAGGTAAAGCTACAGTCTAGCACTCTAAAATAATTTTTTTCTTGTTGCGCTCTGGTTAGTTGAGCGTTTTTTAACATTAGAAATTTTAATTGAAATATTAAAAGAAAAAAGATTGCTGCCCTATACTAAATTCTCAGTCAATGTAGCAGCACTTCTAGCAGCAGGCTATAAGGTAATGGATGTAGTAGCACTCCTTTGTAGCACCAGGCTATAAGATAATGGTTGTAACAACACTCCCTTGTAGCAATAGGCTATAAGATAGTCAATGTAAGTACAAAAGCCAATAAATAATCTTCATGTTTATATTAAAAAGTTACCACTTTGAGTAAGTGTCCGCACGAAAGCGCAACAAGCGATAAAATAAAAATTATTCTAAATCGCATATCTGAAGCATATCTAAAGCATATCTGAATCTGAAACTTTGCCTAATTTTATTTGCAGTAATTACTTATGTAAAGATTTCTGAAACTTTAGGAATATTGTGGTGCAAAAAGAGTTGCAATCCAGTTTTAGGCAACAAACATAGGGCCGCCGATATGAGGGGGAGGGAGGCAAAGGAGACATACGTGCCCCAGGCGCCAAGATTATAGAAGCGCCAAACAATGATAATTTTTTTTTTAGTATAAAATGTTTGATTTTTAATGTAAATGTTTTGTGATTTTATATGATGTTTTTTACAATATAATTTCATGAAATAAATAAAAAGTTTATTTAATTTACAAAGTCGGTTTTCATGTTTACGGATTATTATGTTTAGTGCAGTGAGTTTGCTTTCAGCGAGAACTTTTTTTGTACATATGCATATTATGAAAGTGACGACATATTACATATCGGCATAAAATCTCACGAAAGTATTAACGTGCATATTTCAATGTCAATCTATGCAATTGCATCTCAAATGTCAAATCTGCTTATTTAAAGGTGAAATAAGAAAAGAAAAGAAAGAGATAAAAAGGAATAAATTAAAAAACTATTTTATAGATATAAAAATTAAAAAAAGTAAATGTAAAACAAGGTTAAAAGATTTAAATAAGTATAGATTAAAAAAAATAAAAAAATAAAATCATAACACAAGCTAGAAGAAAAAAATGTTCGAAAAAAGTAAATAAAAAAGGTACGGCAATCAAACAAACTTTGAGTCCGAGGTAGCGAGGACGCGTGAAATATTGCGCTGTATTTTGGATGTAACGTTGTTTCTCTCATCACGAAACATGACGTTTAGGGGTAAACTTTATTTTTACTTAGCTATTGATACTTATTGTATAAACAATCTTTTATACAAATACTTGTGTTATTAACAGGTCAAAGAGATGAGTTTAAACAACAACAAAACGTTAAAAAAAAAACATTTAGAAAACGTAGCTCCTCACCAAAAAGAGAGTTATTATCGATTCACGCACTAAAAAAATCACTTTTGTTTCACACACTGTACAGATTCTTTGCTTTGTTCATTTCAGCTTCAACAAAAAAGGCTGCGAGGTAAAAGAGCGCTTTCTTTGCGTTGAAGACATGGAGAGAAAAAAAAGTAGTGGATATTGCAAAACTATTTTGTGATGTTTTAATAAAAGTAAGTCTTGACTTGCAGAAAGGGCGTGGTCAAGGTTACGACAACGGCTCAAATATGGCTGAAAAAATTCTTCAAGTAGTAAATGAAGTAAACCGTTTGTTTCAGTCAACTTCACTAACATTAGATGACAAAGTTATTCTCATTCAACAACTAATAAGCAATCTTGGCCGTATCCGCTCATCATGAAATAATATTTTGACTGAAGCGAAAGCTGTTGCAGGTCCTCTAGGCTTTGAAACGGAATTTATGACAAAACGAAAGAAGAGAGCGAAACGGTATCACGATGAACTTGCAAATGCAGCTTTGTGCTATGAGAGCCCCGGGCATTAATTTGAGGTAAGCATCTTCAATGTTGCTCTTAATTATTTTATTTATCAAGTTCAGTCAAAATTTGACAAAGTAAAGAGTGTTTCCTCAAGATTTTCATTCATCTGGTTGAAAGACAGAAAAAACCAGATTCTCAAGAGATAAAAGCTCGTGAACTAGCACAGTTTTACGCTATTGATATCAATGAAGACAACTTTATACAAGAAATTTTGCATCTTAATTGTTTGAAGGAGTCTTCGTTTTTTATTTCTGGAAACTCATTGAGCCTTCTCAACCAAATATATTCAAAGAGCCTGCAGCCTATTTTTTCATATGTATGCATCTTAATTTGAATTTTTAATACAACGCCAGTATCTGATGCAGAGGGTGAACGATCCTTCAGTAAACTTGAATTGATAAAGAATTATTGTAGGGCCACTATGGGACAAGAACGTCTTCGGATCTCACGATGCTTTCAATGGAAAACAAGTTAGCTAAGATTCTGTCATATGATGATATAATATTTATTTATTTATTTATTTTGCCGTTGATAAATATTACAAAAAAGAAATTACAATAAAAGAAAATCCTGGCTGGAGCAAGAAGAAGACAGGTTGTCTTATCACCGAGCCCCGTCACACAAAAAATTTACATGCACAATAAATGATAAAAGACAAAAAGACAGTATAAATACAAAAACAAAAACAAATCAAAAACTTCAGCAAAAAATAATTTGTTGCTAACAATTTTCCAGCAGAATAATTTTAAATAAAATAAAAAAGTATGAAAGTTATAAAAACACACACAAAAAAAAAAAAAAAAAAAAAATTAAAAATTTAATAACAAATTTTGCAAGTAAAAAAGCAAGAAAAGAGTGTTTTATATAAGCCGTTTTTTCTTATTTGAATTTCTTAAGAATGTCTAATAATGCATTTATGTTGTATTTGTATTGCTTAGTTGTATTTTTTTAAAAACGTAGTGTTTGAAAATATTGCCGTAAAATGATTATAACAGAAATAAACCACAATTAAGAAAGTTCATTTTAAATTCATTTGCACTCATATATATACAAGATTGCATTTGATAAATTTTTTTATAAATAATGTAGCTTTAAAGGGGCTTTTTTTAAAACACCCGCCTAACCGGCGGGTGTTTAAAATTTTAAACACCCGCGGGTGTTTAAATTTTTAAACACCCGCCTAACCGGCGCGGAGTTAAAAAAAGCCCTTTTTAAATTTGAAAACGGAAAATCTTCGGGCTATGACGGACTTCCAGCTGAATTTTATAAAACTTTTTGGCACATTTTAGAAAAAAATTTTGAAGAGCTTGCTTACGAAATACTTTTCGTAGAAAAAAATACCAGCCACTCTATGAAAAAATCAATAATTTCACTAATTCCCAAGCAAGGAGATCTCACTTAATGTAAAAATTGGAGGCCCATATCCTTAATCGGCGCTGATTACAAAATAATCACAAAAGCGCTGGCCCTAAGATTTGCAAAAGTAATGGTGAAAATTATAGAACCAAATCAAACTTGCGGAATTCCAGGTAGAACAATTTTCTCAAATTTACACTCAGTCCGTGATCTAATAGATTACGCGGAATTTAAAAATCTACCTAGTTTCATTTTATCAATAGATCAAGAAAAGGCGTTTGACAAAGTCGATCGTGCATTTCTGCTGCAGATTCTCCAAAAATTCAACCTCGGAGAAAATTTTGTATCTTTTATTAACACCCTGTATTCAGATACTTCGGCATCTGTTCTGAATTGCGGTTTCTTGTCAGTCCCTTTTCTCACCGAAAGGGGAGTTAGACAAGGCGACCCCCTCTCTCTTTTGTTGTATATCTTTTTCGCCGAAGCTCTTGCTTTGGTGGTCAGAGCAGACAACAGAATTGAGGGGTTCCCTCTACCAGGAACACCGAAACCGCTTAAACTACAGCAGTACGCAGACGATTCGAACTTTTTTGCCAGGGACGTAAAATTAGTCCGTTTTTTTTTTGAAGCAGTAAAACTTTTTGAAAAAGCAATCAATGCCTCAAAAACCAAGGGTCTTGCTCTTGGGGGTTTTGATCCCAAAATGTACCCGGAATTGGACAACATAGAGTGGACTAATAACACTGGTTTTAAAATTTTAGGTGTTACTTTTTACACAAGACTGAGTAATACTACCAATTTCAACTGGCTAGTAACTCTAAAAAAAAATAGAGAAAAAACTCAAGTTTCTGGGACTACGTACTTTGTCATGTTGATAAATACGTTAGCATTGTCAAAAGTGTGGTTTTTGGCAAACGTGTTGCCCGTTCCCAAATGGGTAATAGAACGTTTGCACAGTGCTATTTTTGAAAATCTGTGGCAAAAGACCAATTTCAATCCGGTCAAAAGAGGGACGCTTTTCTTACCCGTCAAAAGCGGGGGTCTCGGAATTTTATCACCGAAGAAGCAAAGCCTTGCGCTCCGTTTCAAGACGCTCTTTCAACTGAAAGAATGTGGAGAGGATAACACCCACGATCATTACTACTTTTCAAAGTACTGGTTAGCAAGCTCACTTATTAAATTTAATAACCAAAACCCAAGCTGAAACTTTTTGAAACAGAACAATTTTCCAAAACACTGGGACAACAAAATGTCTCAGTACTACAAAACAACAATTGAATTATTAGGCAAAAAAGGGTCCCTTTTTAACATCCCTCTAAAATCAACAAAAAATTTTTATTTAGAAGTGGCAAAAAACAAAAAGACAGTCGTACCAGCAGAACTTTTCTGGAACGGTTCAACAAAAACAACAATGCCGTGGACCCAAATTTGGAAAAAGAACTTTACCTCCCACGCATGCGGACTAACTCAAAACATCCTCTTTCGATTTTTACACAACAGCTTACCTTCTGCGGCTTTGCTAGCCAAAAGTACAAGGCAACAGATTGTCAAAAAACAACAAATGTAAAACTTGTGGTAAAATCGAGGACAACCTTCACATCTTTGCCTACTGTCCTCCCTCTGTTGAAATTTGGTAATATTTTAAACATGTATTTTGGTAATATTTTAAACATGTAAACATCCTTGACATCCTAAAACATTTTTTCTCCGATAAATGCGATTTTCTTTATCGGGACCGCGAGTTTATCGGAAAAGAACCTTACATCGCAGCTGTGGACACTCACTCAAACCATCATGAGTGAGATATGGAACAGCAGATGTCACCACATGTTTAGTAACATAAAAATTGACCCATTGGCAGTAATCAGGGTAGTAATTAGGTAAATCAGGAATATTATTACATTAAAATATAATTATCATGTCCGCAGAAACACCACGGACACTTTCTGTCAACTTTTTTTTGTTAAAAATATAATATGCCAAGTAGAGAATGGGAACCTAAAACTAAACATATGAGCTAAGCTGATACACTAGCTCAATAAAAAGAACTATATGTTTAGTGATCTTTTCCATTTCTCTACAAATCATTACTTTTACAACAAAATATTGTTATTTATTATTAAACAATCACTGCCAGCCTTTATTTTATGAGTTATAACTTCCCTTTTTAAATGTTTTTCTGTAGCGTACGTAATGTGATGTTTGTGTAAAATTCTTGTAATTTTTTTTCTATTATTTTGTTATAAATTTCTTCCTTTAAATAAAAACTACTTGTAATTTTTTTTTTAAAACACCTTCCTCTTTAACTTTTTCAAACCTTCCGATTTCTCTCCGCACAATGGCACTATAATAAAAAAACAAAAAATACAAAAAAATACAAAATCAAAAAACACAAAAAATATAAAATACAAAAATACAAAAAATATAAAATACAAAAATACAAAAAATATAAAATTAAAAAAACCACAAAAAAGAAGAGGAAAAAAAAAAAAAAAAAAAAAAATAGAAAAATATATAAAACCATGGTAACTATTGTAACACCATTTTTTTTATTGTAACCATAGTGACAGCTTTTTGAAAAATTGTAAGCCTTTAAATTTATAAACCTATATATTGTAAAACTTTAATTTTTAACACGTTGAGTTAATGTAATTTTATAAAATTTTGTAAATAAATATTATTTTATATATATAAAAAAAAAAAAAAAGCTTCAAGGGGCGCATACTCAACGCTATGCCCCGGGCGCCATAAAAGTTCTCGGCGGCCCTGAACAAACAAGCTTTTTTTTTCATCAAAAATGTAACTCTGTCAATAGTCTCATTTTTAATGTTTCTTAACTTTTAAATGGTTAAAAAGTATAGGATGCCTAATACAGTAAATATTTCATATATATGTATATTTGTATATGTGTATATATATATATATATATATATATATATATATATATATATATATATATGTATAAATAATATATATATATATATATATATATATATATATATATATATATATATATATATATATATATATGTATAAATAATATATATATATATATATATATATATATATATATATATATATATATATATATATATATATATATATATATATATATATATATGTATAAATAATATATATATATATATATATATATATATATATATTTATATATATATATATATATATATATATATATATATATATATATATATATATATATATATATATATATATATATATATATATATATATATCACCTTGTCGCCCTAGTCACATTGGCGACAATGCGACGGCATAATTCGCATGGGCCTTGCGCCAGCCCTGGGTCAGAATCAATTAGAAACTAATTGGTTTTACATAAAATTGTTTTTCTTTCGAGTGTTAATAGAAACCAGGCTGTTTTGAAATCAACTATACTTTATACGATTCTTAATTAGCATGAAATTTTCTATCGAAATTAATCATAAAATGATAGGGGTAGCTAACTGAAACAGTGCCGGACCAAGGTTGTAAAGTGGGGGAGGGGGTACAATCGACAATTTCTAAAAAAAAGTCCTCTATTTCTTTAAATTTTTATACTTCAGTCTGTTTTCTAAAAAAAAGTCTTCAAAGCTAAAAAATCTGCTTACTGAAATGTGTCAAAATTTGAATATACAGTAGTTAGCTAATGCCGACTAACTAGCTACTGTATATTCAAATTTTGAATACACAGTAGTTATATAATTATATTGAATATACAGTAGTTATATTGAATATACAGTAGTTATATAACTATATTCTTTAAAAATCCGAAAAGTTAAAATACCCTTCTTAAGGATGGGGGGGGGGGTCACCCACCCATAAACTCACCCTTCACCCGTAATATCACCCGTACCCATCGTATAAGTTTATTTCTATTGTAAACAAATTAATCCTTTATATTTGGTGCAATGGGTACCAATTCTAAAAGATCTAGATATGATCGCCATGAATATTGGAGAACAATTGTCAATTTTTCTGAATGTTTTGTCTGGTAGTATTATTTAGCACTAGAGTGTTACGATTGAATATATCTGCTAGATAAGCTATTGTAAATGTACCTATTAATATGAAAATCAAAATTCAAAAAATTACAAAGTACCCAACTGTTACAAAAACATTAACAAACTAAATAGAACTCTTTGTATTGAATAATAAACTATGGTACGGCATAAGCAAATCCATTATAGAGAGTTCATTTTTAAGAATATTTTTAACTTGATTGTTTTTACTTTATTCAAAAAACAGTCATTTGCTTTATTATTTAATAACAGCAAAGTTAATTTTAACACTAGTAAGCAATTAACTTCAAATTACTAGAAAATAAAGAAACTAAAATGTTGTTGGAAAGTCAATTGAGCAATTTACTTTGGATTTTAGCAAAAAGACCCTACCTAATTGGGCAGAAGCAAATTTGAAATAAGAAAAGGCATAGGCATCATAAAATGCACTGTTTTTTATCTTTAAACTATTAATACACCTGCTAGTGGTATTTCAGCTGTTTATACTATACTTAATTGATGTCTAAAGTTGAAAAAATATTTAAATATTGAAGTGATCATCTGTGTCTTTAATCAATCTGTATATGCAAAGGTTTCAGAATAATATGCTTGGAATGTTCTATAATAATACAAAAGTTGTGTTATAGTGCTTAAAATGTTTGACATGATCATAATGTTGAAATAATTTGGAAAAGATTTAAAGATTCAAGATAATGTTATGTACTTATTCAAAGCAAAGTAATTGTGAAAGGTTCTGTAGAAGGGGTTTTGTCAGGTAAGATGCATAATTATGCAATAAATTGCAATACATTATGAAGCCTTATATAGATTATTTATGAATAAATTTAGAAGAAAAGTTAATCAAACCAAGAATCAAGTTTTTAATGATAATGTCCTTGACCAACTGTCTAAATTCAAATTAAGTATATACCAAAAATAAATTTGAAAATGAATGAATAAATGCAGTTTAAAGGGGTTTCATAAGATTAGTAAGTTTTAAAGATAATTTGCTCCAAATGGGTGCGCCACTAACAAACTATTGACTATCTTAATTTAGAACGGTTGATCTCCTGCTTAAAACATTGCTGCTAAATACATATGCTGATTATTTTATTTAAAAGTCTTTGCATGAATTTTTCAACAGGCCTCATTAAGTCCATCAACACAATAAGTTGACATTAAGTGGAATTAAAATGATTAAGATTGTGAAAAATGTTAAGTCATTGATGTCAGTTTTATAAGATACCTTTATACATCCATTTTCTAAAAACCCTTTATTCTATTTATGTAATGGTAGGGTGACCATTGTCCTGGTTTTTACATAGGAAATGGCATCGCTATAATAATTAAAATTAGTTGAGTGTTACGCTCTCCTATGTAAAAACCAGTATGGTATTGTTGCCTCAGATAAAATTGCTAATAATTTGTAAAATGCAAAAGGAAAAAAATAATTCTGCCATAAAAATATTTGAGAAAAATAGCAAAAACAGTAAAAAAAATGTTTTTACATATTTCTAACAAATTAATAATTTTAATATTTCTAACGTATAATTAGTTAACAAATTAAAAATAAAATAAATTTATATATATATATATATATATATATATATATATATATATATATATATATATATATATAAACATTTTGTCTCATTTTTGTCTTTGTTGACTTTATTAGTGTATATGTTTTTGTTTTTATTTAAAATAGTAAAATGTGGTTGTAGTTTACAAATTTTTGACACAAAGATGATGTCTTTGTGTTAGAGGGGGGAGGGGGGGGAGAGGGGAATGACACTATTCCCCTCTCCCCCCCCACCCACCCTCTTCTTCACTGCCTAATTATCTTAATATATTTCCCCCTTAATCTCTTACTCCCTACTTGCCTGTTTTGGTTTACAAGTTCAAAATTATGGTAAGCCTATGATGGTTCAGATGTTTATATATACAGACATGATGATGCAATTATGATTGCAGTATAAAAATTTCTCAATAAATTGAAAAAAGTTGTACAAAAAGAAACTTACACATTTGTTTCAAGTTTCTTCATATGTTTTGAGCATTCAGAGTAGGTTTCATAAAATTTGTAACTCACTTGCCTGATACTGATTTTTTTTACTAAATCTCTACTTAATAACAATTGCTTGCAATGAGGCTGAGGTGCACAACCTTAGCCTTGTTGAACAAGGCTTAATTTTTTTTTTGGAGCATCTTTATAACTAATAAAAAATGGTGCTATCTTCCATACAGAAATAGATATGAAGTAAGGGTTATATTATTGAAGAGGTTTAGAAAAGAACCACAGTATTTATCAGGAGATATCCATGTTAACAGACTCATTCTGCGTATTTTTAAACCATATAGTATCACATCTTGTATATGATATACAAGATGTGATACAGTGAGTACAATTTTTGGAAAAAATTACAGCTATAAAGATTATGAATACAGACAATAAGTACATTTAACTGTTTTATAAAAAAAAACAAAGAAACATTAATCTAGCTGAGAAAATTATTTCAGAGCTGAAAGCATTTACTTTTTTTTTAAATATTTACTTCCTCAAGGCCTCTCTTAACACTATAACTCTGAAACACAAACCTCAATGAATAAGGCCGCTGCGTGGAGAAACAAGTTGAGTGGGGTACTACCAGGGATGTGGTGAGATCAAATTCTTGTCATTTGTATGGTACTAAATGTAAAGATAAAATGATACAAACCCTTTTTAATACAGTTTGTATCTGCTTCTGTTATGTTATTGTGATATTTATGTATAGATATACGTTTTGTATTATACTATATATAATTTATGTATTTTGTTATTTTGTTATAGACTGGCATAATTATAGCTCTTTTGAGCCAACTTAATTAATTTTGTTATTCTTTACAATCAAAACAGCTAAAATATTATTATGTAATAAAAGAAAGATGGATCAATTCATGAAACCTAATAGACTTGGTATAAATCCGAACTCACCAGATGCATACAACAAAAACATACAACCATTGGTTAAGAACATTTTACAATTTTATAAGTGCAGTTGATGATAACTCCATTAGGCTTAATCTTCTAATAAACCATATTAAGTCTAATGTCTATGAATTCATATCAGAGCTTGACGATTTTGAACAAGCAACAAGTATTCTCAAGTCTATCTAAGTAAAACCAAAGAATGAAATATTTGCCAGATACATATTTGTCAACACGAAAGCAAAAACTGAGTGAATCAATAGATCAATTCCTAAATGAAATTAAAAATTTATCTAAGGACTGTAAATTCACTGCTGTAAGTGCTGAGCAATATAAATATGAAATGATTTGCCATGTGTTCATAAATGGTTTACTCTCCAACATTATATGCCAATGTTTACTACAAAACAAGGCATTAGACCATTCATCAGCCTTAAACCAAGCTAGATCTTTAGATGTGGCCCAACAAAATTCAAACTTATACTCACAGTCGACTATACCTACCTCTGCCTCTATTCAGGAAATCAAATCATCTTTACAAAAACAATCCACAACTGATAATCACTTAGCTGCTACAGTAAAATAAAAACAATTGTGCTGGTTTTATGGAAACATAAGACATCCACGTCCTAAATGTCCTGCTTGTGAAGCTATCTGTCACAAATGTAAAAAGCTTGGTCATTTTGAAAAACTTTGCAGATCATCTAATGTTTCTGCTGCTATTCCTAAAATTGACAATGATTACTACTGTGCCACTATATCAGCTTCAGCAAATTCTCTCTTCAGAGTCAGCCTTAACATCATTATTAATGATAAGTAAAAAGCAGAAGCTTTAATTGATAGTGGGAGTACAAACAAAAGTTTCATTAACAATAAACTAGAGAGTAAATCAGAGTGTAATCGGAATGGCATCAGCTTCTTTATCAGTAAAATCAGATGGATATTGTTATGTTTCAATAACTCTTCAAAACAAAATCTATAACAAAGTCAAGTTGCATGTGCTAGATAACTTATGTATAGATATTATTCTTGGTACAGATTTTCAAGAGTTGGATGAGAGTATTACCATTGTGTGGTTTACCTGGTGTGACTCGCCTCTATAATTTTATTCGATCAAGAAACCTCCCTTATTCAGTAGAAGAAATATAACACAAATATGTAGAGATTGTAGAATATGTAAAAAAATAAAACCAAAGTACTATCGCCCAAATGATGTGCCTCTAATTAAAGCAACTCAGCAATTCGAACGTATATCTATTGACTTTAAAGGTCCATTACCTTCTTCAATCCCTGAACAATATATGCTAATAATTGTAGACGAATACTTGCATTTTCCTTTTGCTTATCCTGTAAAAGATATGACAACTCAGACAATAATAAACTGTTTAGCTGATCTTTTTTCCTTGTTTGGTATGCCTAGCTATGTTCATTCTGATTGTTAATATCTTCTAAATTAAAGCACTGGTTCTTATCAAAAGAGATTGCTACTAGCAGAACAACCTCTTTCAACCCGATTTGAAATGAGCAAGTTGAAAGATACAATGGAATTATTTGCAAGTCGATATTACTCACTCTGAAATCTTGAAATCTGCCTATATCATCATGGAAAAGAGTTCTACCTGATGCACTTCATACTACAAGATCTCTATTATGTACCTCTACTAATTGTAGTCCGCATGAACGTCTTTTCAATTTTCAAAGAAGATCATCATCTGGGTCCTCAATTCCTTCATGGCTTGTTAACCCAGGACCTGTACTTATAAAAAGAAATGCAATAAAAAGTAAATATGAAGATTCAGTAAATAAGGTTCAGCTCATTAAAGCAAGTCCTCATTATGCTTATGTGAGATTTCCCAGTGGTCATGAGACTACAGTGTCTACTAAACAGCTGGCTCCCATGGTCACATCTCCTATAATACAAACATCAAACAACAATTTAGAAGTAACAACCATTGATAGCTATCCCTCAACCCATAATGGTAGCAATGAAACTCCTTTAATCTTCCAAAAGGAACTAGAAAAAAAAAAAATAAATAAAATAATATTCTTCCTCATAGATCTTCACAAAGTTCTAAAGCACCAAAAAAAATATACTTATAAATTTACCTGAACACTTTTAGGAGGAGGGTGAATGTTATGTTATTGTGATATTATTATTTATACATATATGTTTTGTACTATACTATATATACTTTATGTATTTTTTTATTTTGTTATAGACTAGTATAATCATAGCTCTTTTGAACCAACATAATTAATTTGATTATTCTTTAAAGTTTTGATGCAAACTGTACTGCTCAAAAAAAGGAAAGATTGTAATAAACTTTCGCTTTGTAAAGTAAGCTTATACCAACACATTTTAAAAATTAACTATAAATATGAAGATCAGCTATTACTAATTACCCTGTAATTCAATATCCAAAAGGACAATCAACTTATTTATGCTGATAAAATCAATGTCAACTGGATGAACTGCAATTCTGTCCCAAACAAAATTCCAAGCATACTTTATTGTTATCATTTTTGTATTACTGAATAAAATATTTGATTTTATAAAAAGAAAAATCATTGATTGCTTTTTAGATCATGTAATTGTTTGCACTTTCATTTACAGTTGATATTTGCAATTTCAACTGTAAATGAAAGTGCAAACAGTTAATTGTAATAATACATACATGCTTGCAATCTTATAGATTGTGAAAATAGAGCTGTAAATAGTGATGATTATATAATTTTGATAGACTCATTAGATTTTGAGATAAATCACTAATTATACATAGAGAATGTATAATATTCGACAAGCAGTTTAAAATTAAATTTGTTAAAATTGACTAAATATATGAATGGATTCAAGTTGTCCACTTTACAGAAAGGTTACATACCAATTTTTTGGTAAATAAAATTTTTTTGACTATTACTATTTTTAGGCATAATATTTTAACCCTTGATTAAAACGTAAAACTTGAACCTAGGCTAAATTATATTATTAGACCAGTTTCAAGTTTTTAAAAATAGATTTTAATTTTTTTAAATGTAAAGTTTAAAAAAAGTGAGTGATTTTGGTTTCTTTATATAATAATGGGTTTTAGAAAACCTTACATGGTTCAAAAAAATTCTCAAAATGTGCCTAACACAATGACCTATAACAATTTTTATATTTATTATCTAAGAGTCTTATATTATAAAACTATTCAATTTAAAGATATTTCTAAAGTTTTAAGATACTCCTAAACTTCAAATTATCGTCAATTATTTTTTTTTAGCTATTTAGTATATTAAAAAAAAAAGCTTTCCTTGTGTACCTATATCACAAAACATTCATAAATTAATTTTTTTTAGTATTTCTTCTTGGTGGATACACATCAATAATTAGACGTGTGATGATTGAAGCCAAAGCTCTTAATATGATCAGCCAGGGATATGTTTTCATATCATATGAACTTTTGCTTGACGGATGCTCAAACAACTACCCAACATTAGTGGATATAAATCCGGATGTTTGTCAAGCTCTTGATGGTTTATTAGATATAAGTCTATATGTTCCAAATGATGATAATTATAAAAATTTCTCTCAACTTGTGCGAATGGAGATTATGAATCCACCATTTAGTAGAAGAATGTTACCAAGTGAACAGGTACTTTTTATATGTAAAACTTTTACAATGCAATTGTTTTGATATCATAAAGCCTAAATAGTTAATTAACTTTAACTTTAGTAAATTAAATATTCAATTACATTAATTAATATTTTAATTACTTAAATATTATAGTTAAATCAATAAACAAAAACAATTCTTAAACAATATATATAAATTAATAATATATAAAGTGTAATTTAATAGTATATAAAATGTAAATCATAAACAGTTAACGTATACAAATTAAAACCAATTAAAATCATTAAGAAAAAATATTTTAATTTTTCAATAGTTTTTACTTGGCATTTCAAATTTGTAGTTGGACCAACCATTTTTGCGCTAGTTGGTCGAAGTGAAAAAATAACAACAGTTAAGAAAACAATTTGCTAGTGCACAGTGTTGAATTTATAGTTTAGCCTATTGTATTTTTTATTTAGTTAATCAGTATTAGATTTGCAAAAATTGCATTTTGTATTAATTAACATAGCTGCTGTAAGCACTAAATTTCCTTTTTAATCTTATACTTTATTTTGATTGTAGCCGGTTTTGTAGAGTAAAAAATTTGAGCTAAACATATTTTAGTGCAATTATTATTGTTTTTGGAGTCTGTCTGGTTGGACTAGGTAGGACAAACATAGTACTTTATGGCGTGGGGTTTTGGAAGAACCGAGAGTTTTTCAGTTATAGGCAGTTTGAAAATTAAAATTGATTCAGTGTGCAACCAGTGGTATGATTAGAAAGTGCTCCAGTTTTTATCAAATGTTCTGGTTAGTAACCTTTTTACTGCAAATCTTGCTGGAACTCTCAAAAGCAATCTATCTACTGGATGTAAAACACAAGGGAACTTTAGGCAAAAGCCAAAAGCTTAAGCTTAAGCTCATCCATCTGTAAATGAACTCTCTAATGGTGAATATATAATTTTTATACCTATGTAGAATATAACTACTATACCTATGGAGAATATAGCTACTATACCTATGGAGAATATAGCTACTATACCTATGGAGAATATAGCTACTTTACATATGGAGAATATAGCTACTATACCTATGGAGAATATAGCTACTGCAGGAGAAGTGTTAAAGTAGTATATTAGGATAAAGATTACTCAGAGAGTAATGCAAGAATTTGTGAAGAAAAATGTTAAAAGTATTTGGATACAAGTATTTAATGGACTAAAAATCACAAGAGAATAAAGCAATTTAAAAAAAAATGTAATCAGTTGTTGCTAAAAAAGTTCGCTTTATTGACTATTTAGTTTGGGTTCAAAATTGGTAAATTTTTTAAGTGAAACTTTTTTTGCTTTCTTAACTATAAGTTATAGCTATTTTTAGTAAGAAGTACTAAGGCAGACTAAAAGTAGTTCAAATAAATGATAAACTAGTGAAACATGAGTAATGTCAATATTGGCCAAATGAGCAGCCAATTATATGCAGATGCCAGTATATGACTAACTATAACTCTTTCTGGACTCAACTATATTAAATAGGTTAGACCAACACTAGGAAACTAAATTGCGCTGCTTATGTAACCATTTTTTTATATTGGTAGAAGTATGTATATAAAAATATGAAAATCATATAAGTTTGGTGTACTACTTTGTTCCTATGTATATAAACTTAAAAAAAGTTGTTTAAAAAAAAGATTTAGCAAGTTTAGATTATAATATATATATGGTTATATAGTATATATATTATATATATATGGTTATAATATATATATGGTTATATATATTATGGTTATAATAGCAAGAAGCTTCAAGGAACACATGAATGAATCCCAAATAAACTCTAGCTTTAAATTTCTGTATTTATGGTGTCCAGAAGCTCTAAAATGTTGGGTGGCTTTGCCTCTTTACATTTTTAACTCTTTTGTTTTTTTTAATTATTCACCTCCCCAAGGCCGAAAAGACCACTACAGGCAAGGAGGCTACTTTTGTGGTGGCGATTAAACTCGGAACTTCTTGCTTATGAGGCAAGCGCTCTACCACTACACCACTACCGTATATAGAGCTCCTGGATACTAAAAAGAAAAAAGTTTTTTTTTGTGACTTTCAAATCTGGAAAACATTTTGAGACTTCACATCCCTGCCAATACATCCTCAATTACCATTAAAATAATGGTTCTCAAAAAAAGCTTTAGCAGCTCTCATTTTGCAATTTTTGAATTTTTTTTTTACTTTTTATATTAGTTCACTCTTAGATTTATAACTTGAATAGAAAAATTTGTTTTAATAATTAGGTAGAAATATATGCTGCACTCCTCTATGATGCAGCTCTTCTGTATGCACGTGCATTAAACAAAACAATCAGTATGAACCAATCTATTGATGATGGTAGAGCAATCGTTAATAATATGTTGAATACAAGATTCAAAGGTATTATCTAAGACGTAAACATTTTTTTGTAATTTTTGTAATTTTTTTGTTATGACCTTTATATCTTATTTAATTAACTTGATTCGCAAATAGTTTAGTAGTAAATCATTGGTGAAAAATTTAATTTACTGGTAAAGTAATTAGCTTGAGTTTTTTTCTCGGCAACAATTAATATTTTTTGTTTATTAATAACTTTTTAAAAGTAAGTTATCATTATTTCCGAAGCTGCAATTTCAAGAAATAATGAAAAAAACAAACATATTTTAGTTCATTTATACAAATGTTGAGTAAAGAAAGAAACTAATTTATGTTTAATGATAATAAAAAAAGTAAATTTAGTTATAAAAAAAAAAAAAAAATGAAACAAAATTGACATTACACCATATGTACATATACAAGATTTGTTTTTCTTAATCAGTAAAATAAACTTGTTGTGCAGTAATTTATTTTATTGCAGTAGTTTAAAAAAGCTAATGTTCTTAAAGAATAAAAAAAATAAAGATAATTTAATGATGTCAAAATCACAAAGAGCTTTTTATTTAAAACAAGGCCTGAACTTGCTATATTTTAGCAGCCATATTGGCATCCATATATTTTATGCTATATCTTAGCAGCCATATTGGCACTTATATATATGTAAGTTAATTAATGTATTCTACAAATAGAGTGAATAATATTCTCAAAGAACAGAGCAAAAATAAATTAGTAAAAATGCTTATCTAAATATCTTCTACTGTCTGTTTCTCCTTCAGGAGGTTTATCAGTAAGCCTGATGAATAATGGAGGATTAAACCACGTTGATTTTGCAACTTTTATAGAGTCGTTGGCAACGTTTTCTTTAATTCCACTAGACTTAAGAGCACTATTATAAAAAGTAGCGGCTTGATTAAAAACTATATTAATTGAGGATATACTTCTTATACGGTTAGATATTGTTGAGGGAATAGCTTTAAGAATGTTTGGAGGATGGTTTGAATTAACATTGATATATAATGGGATGTCACCTGCTTACCTATATGGCTGATAAGAATTGTCAGACAAGTTGAGCAAAATGCCAATAAAAAGAAAAAAAAACTAAAAAAAAAAACAAACTCAAACCTGCCAGATAAAGGTAGCTATTATATTGGGCTTACGGAAAAAAACTTTTAAAGATTGCTTTTACAAGCATAAAAATTCATTCGTAATGAAAGTGCGTCAAACTCTACCGAACTTTCTAAATTTGTGTGAAATGTTAAAAAGAAAAGTAAACTTATGCTTGATGGAAAAATACCATATAATTTCATCCCCATTGCCTTTACTAAATAAGCGAAACAAACTTGCGTCTAAGTGTCACCATGAAAATAAATACATGATGAATAACTTTAATCGCATCAAAGAAGACACTCGACAGTATTTTTAATGTTTTTTTTTGTCATTATTTTTAAGATTTGTAACATCTGATAATCACTATATGCGTGAAACTCCAAGTACTGTTTTAAATAAATGGAGCGTTATAATTATTTAGTTTTTACTATATATATATATATATATATATATATATATATATATATATATATATATATATATATATATATATATATATATATATACATATATATATATATAGGCCTTGTTTTAAATAAAAAATACTTAATGCATTAGTTTAACGCAATATTCTCATAAAATTCTCTTTATTTTTGTATTTTTTAAAGTCATTAACTTTTTTAAATTACTGCAATAATATTAATTACCTCAAAACAAGTTAAATGTTATTTAACAGCTTTTTTATTATTACTATAAAGGAATGTTTAATTTTTTTTATTTTTTTTAATAATAAATAATTAAATGTAAAATTGCGTTTTTAAAAATGTTTCATATTTACAAATTTCTTTCTTTTCTTGACATTTACATAAATGATCTAAAATATGTGAAAATTTTGAGTTTTGAAAATGATTATTTCCTATATTTCTAATTGCGGCTTTGCAACTGCAAATGATTTATTATTTAAAAAGAATTAGTGAGTAACAAATAAAAAAAATTATGTTAATTTATTTACTTTATTTATTTAAAGTTTATTAGTTTATTATTTTATTATAAAAATTACATCGTTGAAGATATTGTTCATTAAAAAATAATTACTGCGATTTAACTTGCGTTATAAAAAAAAGTTTAATTATGTTTTGTGCAAACTGTTAGCTGCTTATTTAAAATTTAATTTTGAGTAAAAAAAAATGTTTAGGAAGTAAAACTGAAAAAACAATTGCGATAAAAGTAAGCTGATTTTTTTTAAGAACAAATAAAATTTAAAAATTGAACAATATTTTGTAATATTTTTAAATAAATTTGACAGTCAAGTTAAACCCAAGAATTAACTTTAATTTTAATAAACTTAAATATATTTTTAAAATCGAAATTAAATTATATATTTTTTAAATCTAAATTAAATTATATATATATGTTTTTTATCAAATTAAGATTATATATTTTTATTAAATTAGTTTTGAATTAAATCATAAATTTTTTATATGATTTAATTCATTATCAAAATTAAATTATGTTTTTTAAGCTTGAAGCAAAGATCATTTTTGCTTCAAGCTTAAAATATCAATCATTACAATAAAATAAAAACAAAATAAAAATAAAATAAAATGCCTTATTTGTCCTTGTATAAAGTAATTTTTTAGAGACACTGTCCACGGCAGTTTGCATCTTTAAAGCATTTTTAATAATTCGCAACAAAAAGCTAAACTTATCTATTGAGAAAAAAAAAAAACAATCTTAAAAAAAGGAAACATTATTGTAACAAAGTTTTAATTAAATAAACTAGAAAAATTTAATCATTAAAAAATGAAAATTAAAAAAAAAGCTTTTTATAAAATTTTTATGCAACTTGTATTCTTTTTTTTAGGAGTGGTTGTCGTTTATAGCTACCAAGTTTGATACAATTTGATGAAAAAAAATATATTATCTTTTATGAAAATTCAACTGCAATTGAAAGTTTTGATATGCAATTTATTCATGATTTTTATCAGTCGCTATAATTAAGAAACTAATTTGCTATGTACCCTAGAACTATGAGAAATTTTGTTAAATTTTTTTCCTATTATATTATATCCTTTTTTGATATTGCCCAATATTATATGAATTTCTAGATATAATGAACACAACAATTGCTCTGTTAAAATGCATTTAAAAAATTAAAAAAATAGTTTTAAATTGATCTCCTGAAAATTTGTTTAAATTATTCGGTTTCAAATTAACAATGCTAGCCTAGTAAATTAACTAGCCCGCAAGCTTTTGGAGCATTGTCAATAACAATAGTTCATCAGGAAACAAACTATGAAGTTTAAATGCATAATTTAAATAATCCAACAAAAAGTGCAGACTATTTCAATGGGGGTATTGAAAACAACCAAATATTGTATAATTAAATATTAGTATTAATGGCTTTTTATTTTTTTACATGAAAAACTTGTTAAAATTTTTTTTTTTTACAAATAAATAGCAATTAATTTTCTCGGTTTCCTATGCATTGATAAAAACAGTAAAATTTAGCAAAAACATTTGAAAAACAAATTTAAAAAATGTCCATATTTCTAGCGCAAATTATAAAGTACTTCCTTAATATACTGACTGAATTTTTGTCTGCTTTTTTCCTTGACTTGTATCAATTTTGGTAGTTGAAAATAACAAACGCCCTAAAAGAAAAGAAAACAGAAATAGTAAAATATTAAGGTATATTATTTTTTTAACAAAATTTTACTTTTTTTAATTTTCAATTTTTTTTTAGTTTATTTTATTTAGATTTCATATTTTGTATAGTGTTCATTTCCTTTCTTTTAGAATTGCTGTTTTATTTTTTGTAGTTTCTTATTGCTTTATTTTAACTTTTTGTAACAGGAAGCAAAGAATGGCTTGCTGGCCTAAAATCCTTCAAATTTTGCAGGCTTTAAATAAATATATATACATGTATATATATATATATATATATATATATATATATATATATATATATATATATATATATATATATATATATATATATATATATATATATATATATATATAATCATAATAATAATATAAATATATAATAATATATATATATAATAATATATATATATATATATATATATATATATATATATATATATATATATATATACATATATATATACATATATATATACATATATGTATATATATATATATATATATATATATATATATATATATATATATATATATAATAATATAAATATATAATTATATATATAATAATATATATATAATAATATATATATATATATATATATATATACATATATATATACATATATGTATATATATATATATATATATATATATATATATATGTATATATATATATATATATATATATTATATATATATATATGTATATATATATATATATATATATATATATATATATATATATATATATATATATACATATATATACATATATGTATATATATATATATATATATATATATATATACATATATATATGTATATATATATATATATATATATATATATATATATATATATATATATATATATATATATATATATATATATATATATATATATATATATATATATATATATATATGTATATATATATATATATATATATATATATATATATATTATATATATATATATATATATATATATATATTAGTGATGTACCGATATCCCTTTTTTTGGCCGATGCTGATACCGATGCCGATGAATGGCAAAAGGTCGATACTGATGCCGATACCGATGAATTTACTAATTATTAAAAATTTGAAAAGATAAAACCATACAACTTTAAATTGGTATTGGTAAACAAATACTTGGACTAAAATCAAAGCCAAACAATTGTTTTTAAAAGATATTAGAAAAACTCAGTTAAAAAAATATACATTTTTATTTATTTTTTACTATGAAAAGAAAGCTTTTAAAAAAATAAATACAATTTTAGAGGAACATTTTTTATTTTAATTTTAAAAAAAGAAAATATGCATATGCAGTTTACTTAGAATACTTTATTGATTTATTAGTAATTCAGATATCTAAACAACAATAATATGTTGTTTAGACATAAATTATTTTTAGATAAGTTGTTTTTAGAATTATTTTAATTTGTAATGTTAAATCCCCACCACATCCCTTGTAGTACAGCGCTTAACTTGTTTCTACACGCAGCGGCATTGTTCATCAAGGTTTGTGTTTCTGAGTTATAACGTTGAAAGTGGGTTGTAACCATAACTAAAGTAGCCTCCTCACTTGAAATGGCCTTTGTGGCCTTAGGGAGATGAATTTAAATAAGAAAATTAAGAATATAGAAATATACTTGGTACTTGGCTGTACTTAAATACATGAAATAAGGTTGAACTATTTGCAAAAAAATTCTCTTCTAATTCGACTCTCAAATGTTATGGTCATTCTCTTCCTTCCTTCTAATTAAACAAGTTAACCCATTACTGACTTTTCATAGAAACCATATATACAATCGATTGCTAAATTAGCATCTGCTAAGGTTGCTTCTTTTTATTGTGCTCACCATTTTCTCTCTCCTGATTCCATTCCCTACCTATACTAATCTTTTATTCGTCCCTGTATGGAATACTGTTATCATATTTGGGCTGGTTCTTCTAATGATGCTTGTTCTCTTCAAGATAAGGTTTAAAAACGCATTGTAAACAGAGTTGGACCCGGTCTATCTGCAAAGCTTGAGCCTCTTTCCCATCATTGTAAAGTTGCATCATGGTTGCTGTTCAAAGGAGCTTTCATCTTTAGTTCCATCAATCAAAACTCATTCTTGCTTGACTTGTCATTCATCAAAGTCTCATTCAATGACTGTATCTGTCTCTTCATGCTCCAAAAACTTTTATTTGTTTAGCTCATTTCCACGCACTTCAACTCTTCAGAACTCTGTCCCATCTTCATGTTTTCATGGCTCATACAATTTTCAACTTTTTAAGTCTTCTGTCAACCACTTCATTGCTCTATAACTCTACTCTTTTTTTCTAGCAACTCCTAACTTGATAGTGGTTGCTTGAAGCCTTATTAAGAGTGAAAAAGAATTAAAAATATATAGATAACAATGCTTAAATAGGTTACTTTTAAAGCTTTTGCCTGTAAACTTTTTTACTGATATATATATATATATATATATATATATATATATATATATATATATATATATATATATATATATATATATATATATATATATATATATTCAATTTTATATACAAATATTACAAGGTAATAAAATATAAATTACAATTTTTTTTTTAAATTATTAATTGTGACAAAAAAGGCAATAGGAAAAAAATACAATAAAAAAGTTATTAAATTATTTAACAAAAGGTTAACGACTAATAAAGCGGTAACTTTAATGTGAAAAGTGATATTTTATATATAGACTGATTCCACGAAAGGTAAACCAAATTCACATTTTTTATAATGCACAGAAAATGAAATATAGTATTTTATTTTTTTTAAAAAATATACTAAATTGTCATAAAATGTAGGTGCTAATGTATTATGATTTCCCTGATGTTTTTTTTAATACAGAACACCTGCAAGTGTGGGAAAATATAAGTTTTACTTGATCTTTTCGACTTGTGTTAATAAAAGTGCTAGATATGTTGAGTGATTATTTTCTCAAAAAATATTTACCAACACACATGTGATAGCATTTAAGTAAAATAAGACGGTGGTCTGCTGTTTCATCTTTAATAATATTAATATGATTTCTTGTAAGTCAATAAGTGGTAACACATGTAACGAAAACACAAGTTTTTTAATGCTGCACAACAAGCACATTGTTTTTAATATCATGACTTAATATTATAAACAAGTTTAACTAGATGCTTCATTTATACTAGATATCATGTGGCTTTGATTTTAATTGCCTTTTAAATTTATGATAATATAATATAAACCCACGTAACAATAATTACTACCACGTATCTATGAATATGGATATCTATAAATAAATATCTATAAATAGTATGTAAAAATACTATGAATCTGTTTATAGGATTCTTTAAATTGGCGCATTTAAACGCAACTTCAAATGATTTGCAAATTTTCTCAGCATTGGAATTAAACAAGCATGTAAGCCATGTATTCATAAAAAGACATTCCTTAATTATACGTGCATTTATTTACTTTCTAGTTGCATTTGCAAATATTTTAACTGACCTAGGTTCACAGATTTACAATCATTCCACTTACAGTTAGAAGCGCAAGTCTCAACGCAGTTCAGTTTCTTATTTTGTCATGTTAATTTGTTTTCTTTTTTAATTTTGATAAAAGCAGTGAAACTACGGGCCTTGATTTCTGCAGAAAGAATTGAAAAAGAAAGAATGAAAAATAAAAAAGAAGGTCCACAATTTCAAGTTCGCGAAAATAAAAGAATTGCATAAGCTCATGGTGCAAAAATTGCTAAAATGACAAAGAAACAGTTAACTGAGCATAGGCGTAAAGTAGCTGCAAGGGTGGCAAAATATAAAGCTAAGAAAAAGGAAACTATGAAATCTAACATCAACTAGAGAACTTTTAGGTGAGTCAAACACGACAATTACATCATCTTCATTTTGTTGTCCGCAAATGCTTGGAAAAGCTGTAAACCGTTGTTTCAAAGCTTTACTGCTGTCTCGCAATAAAAGATTTGCAGTACTTAACAAGGTTGCTGGAAATGTCGCAATGTGGAAGTTTTGGAAAAAGATATTGAAAAACTAGTAAAAGACTTTTACTTTCAACCAGACCTTGTTTACAATATGGCAGGTATGTCAGATACAATGGCTGTTTGGAAAAATGGAAGAAAGGAAACTTTGAGGAAGTATTACATGACTATGTTCTTCCCTGAGACATATACGTTATTTCTTGAGAATAATGAAACAATTTAAATTTGTTTTTCCAAAATTTGTGCTCTCCATCCACCTAATGTACTGCTTTTAAAAAATACACCAGCTGATCAGTGTAAATGTGTGATGCATGAAAATTTAATACTATATTTGAGCAGATTGGGCATTGTGTATAAAAATAATTGTTGGGATAATATTTTGTGTTCTTCTAGTGCATTAGATATGTCCAAGTCCTGTTGGAATAACAAGTGTAAATTATGTAAAAACGGTTTGTACCTCCAGAATCCTGCAAATAGATTTTGCAATGTCATATTCATGCGAATATTAATCAGAAATCCAGTCAGCTATATGGAGCAAGCGTTATTCTTTTTAAAGCAGCTACGTTTGTAAGGGGTACACAACAAGGTTTTGTTATTTGCTCCGATACTCTCAAGAAAAACAAGGATACTATTTTTGCATTTCTTTTCAAAGTATACGATTATATTATGAAATTGCTTGATTCAAATTATTATGATGAAGGAACCATTTGGTTGGATGGGCCATCGTCTGAATTTAGAAATAAATACATGTTGCATTTGTTGCAACTTCTGGTCTGTCGATATCACAAAAATTTTCAGTAAAAGTATTTTGCCACTTCCCATGGAAAGGAGGTAATTGACGCAATTGGTGGGAAAGAAAAATATCTCGTATGTCAAAAAATTATGTTAAAGAGAGCTAACACCATTGTTCAATCATCTAAAGATTTTGTTGAATTGACAACCATGTTAATGCCCAATTAACAATATACTGTTAGATTTTGCCAATCCTCTCACATTTTGAGATCATTTTAATGAAATAAGAAGCGCTAATGAGGGGGCTAGGGGGGGAGGGCGATGGCTCCTTTACCCTAAAAAACAAAAATTTTTTATACTTTTTATGAAAATGGTTTTTATCCTTTTGAAAAGGGTTTTGATTGGGAGCAAATTAACAAAATAAACGTGAAATTTTGATTAAATTTTGATTATTATGTTATAGAAACGTATAACTATATGGTATATTACACTCTATTATATATATAGTTATTATATGTAAAGACAAAAGAAAAAATATTTATGAAACAAACTATAGTCACAAAACAACCCAGAAACTTCTTCTCCGTGACATTCTTGAATGTATTTTAGAACAATCTCTTTTTAAATTCCAGCAGTAATCCACCATCATGTGCGTATACCATATTCCTTGGTACCAATCCTCCATAGTTTTAATATCTTGGTGAAATTTTTCACCTTGCTCCTCACTCATGTCTTCTAAGTTTTTAGGAAAACGATCTAAATGGCTGTGTAAATAGTGCACCTTAATACTCATATTACATCCGAGGGATTTGAAACTGCTAAGCATGTCGTCAACCAGTTTAACATAGTTTTCATCTTTGCGTTTGGCCAGAAAATTTCTGGCAACTGCAACAAATGAAGGCCAAGCCTTTCGCTCAGTTTCATTCATTGAATTCACGAAGGCAGAGTCATTAATAAATTGTCTTATTTGCGGACCATCAAATACTCCTGCTTTAATTTTTTCTGTACTCAACTGTGGCATCTTCTCCCCTATATATCCAAAACACGATTCGTTTTTATCAAGAGCCTTTACAAACTGCTTCATAAGGCCCAGCTTGATATGCAGTGGAGGAAAAATGATTTTATTTCGTTCAACTAAGGCGTTGTTAATTAAATTATTTTTCCCAACTTCCATGTTTTTTCTCTCAGGCCATTCTTTTTTAGTCCAGTGGTGTGTTTTGTCCCTGCTATCCCAGAGACACAAAAAGCAAGGATATTTAGTGTAACCAGCTTGCTGTCCCAGGAGAAAGTTAACCATTTTTAGGTCCACACAAATCACCCATTGATGTTACTGATACTTTAGCTTTTCCAAGATTAAAGCAATGGTGTTATATTCTTCTTTCATTTTTGTTAAGTGAGCAATTGGTATTGAACCAAATTTATTTCCATTGTGCAGAAGAACATATTTCAAACTTCGCTTTGAGCTATTAATAAATAAACGCCAGTCATCTTGAAAATATTTATTCATCTTTTCTAGGAGTCCTCTAATTTCGTGACAAAATACAAGATCCTCTTCTTGAGAGAAGAAGGGTAGCAGATCCTTTTCTTGTGTACAGTAGAAAGTAATTTTGGTTCCTTGTTCCAGTAAATTTTTGTCCTTCAATCTGGAAGCAAGTAACTCAGAAGCTTCTTTTGATAGATTGAGATCTCTGGTAAGGTTGTTCAACTCATCTTGGTTGAATTGTTGTGGAATAGATGCCTTTCCCTCATAATCACTGTCAATTTCATTAGTATTAAAAGAATTAGAAGCACAATATTCATCCTCGCAGAGCTCTGGTAGCTGGAGAAACATTGGGATTGTAACTTCCTCTGATTGAAGAACCGGTCGTCTTGCAGATAATAAATCAAGATAAGTCCACTTGGTATGGTTGTTTCGATTGATTCCAATAATATTTAATATGCAGAAATAACAATCATTGAAATGGTTTCGTGGTTCTCTCCAAACCATTGGCACGCCAAATTTCATACTTTTTCTTTTCCCGGTTGTCCACTGTCGTAAATGTTCTGTACAAGTTTTACAGACCTGATGTGGGGCCCAGGTTTTATCTTGATCCCCAAGCCTAACACCAAAGTATGCAAGATAAGCCCTCTTTAAAAAGTCACTTACTTTTTTTCTGTTTTTTTTAACATATATTCTCCGCATATGTAGCAAAACACATCAGGGGGATTCACACAACTTCTTCTATTTGAACTCATTTTATCTAGATCTAAATACAAAAATGCAAGAACAATTTACAACACAATACTATTTAGGTTAACTTAGCAACAACACTTCAGAAAATAGAAATATCACACGACACCAACTTTCAACTATTCCGCACGGCAACAACTCTCATATTAATCTCAATTATAGTTGAAGTTTACTTAATTTACAGTATGGTTACTCCACCTAGTGGATTTTCCTGTTGTATAACAAATATATAGAATACAGTAACCAAACATTGTCTATATGAGTTACAACATTACTAAATGGAGTTAAAACTGTTAATTTCATGTAAAATCGCAACTTAAAAAAATTCATCTCAAAAATTAGAGCTGATAGAGAAAAACTTCAAATTCAGATTCAGCAACAAAAATATAGTTAAAATCAATTATTAAATCTTAGGCACCAAAAAACTTTTTTTTTTTTGTAGGCCTGTGTTATAAATGTACTATATAAGTAGATATGATTTTACCATTTTTTACAAATTTTATTGATGCAGCTTTGAGTGAACATATTTTATCTTTGCCGCAGAGCTATGCTATAAAACAGTTAGTACAATTAGTCTCATACAAACATTTGATTTTTACATTTACCAAATCTATATAATATCATTTGTGTTATTTTTATTTGTGTTAGTCTTCTACTACATAGTTTCTGCTATATTATTCAACTGCTATAATATTCAACTCATTATTTTTGATATCAATGATATTTTGATATTTTTATTTCAAATTAGCAACTAATATTTGTTACATTAATGTTAAGATTAGGTCCCAAAAGCTTGTTTCTTCTGAACTTTACTCAGTCGAAATTTGTTGTAGTGATACTAATACAATGATTTATGTTAAATAACTTATTCTTATTCAGATTTATAAAAACCGTTCAATAGCAATAACAGAAATTCCACCAATAGAGCTCCATCCAAAACTTAGATACTATATCATCTTTCGCAATCTCTTTCAAAGATTGAAATATGTGTCCTTGAATAACTTTGAATTCTTTAAATTCAGCATCAGCTATTTTAAGGTAGACAACTGGCTGTATATGAGTGAAGGAAGCTTTTGAATGTGAGAGTATTAGAAAAATTAGCTTAACTATATTTCTTCTTTCCAGCAGTTATTTTTATTGGCACACCAACAAAGTTTAACGATGTAGCTTTGGCAATGCTCTTAATTGTTGATATGATAATAAAATTAGGCAATTCAAAGTCTCCTACAAATTCAGGACAACGCTATTAATCCAAAAATTCATATTGTCACCACATTCCATATTTATCCAATGCCTCAATAACCTTTTTGGAATTTATTCAAAGCATGTAACTGAAGCACTCCTATATTTTTTGAATACCCACTGGCAAAAATACACGAGACCATGCAACCACCGAGAGTATCAAGATTATCATGTTTAGGGATAATAAGGTTTGAATGATAAAATCTTATTTTAAACTTATCAATTTAATGCAAACTTTAAAGTTAGATTTTATCTTTCAAAGGTTTTTTCTTTATATTTTATAACACGGCTTTATTTAACACTAACTAGACATAATTATTTCATCCCCTAAATTATCCCCTAAAAGATTCCCTGTGCTAATCACATCAAGCACCATTTCATTTTTTTTCAATAGTGTCATAAATAAACACTCTAATGTCTATAAAACTTTTGTAATTTTTTCACCATTCTGGCTTGCTGAAAGGTAACAAAATTACAAATGACACGGTGGGATCCAAATCAGAAATTAAAATTGTATTATAATTGCAAAAACGGCACCGTAATTCTGTTAGTGAATTAATTTTTTACAACTTTTTTTAATATAATTTTGCTGTTATAATAATAATATTATAAAAGAAAAATGAAAACCATTTCTGCTAATTTGCTTTTTAGGTGCTTCTGGAGATGTCATAATAAATGATGTTGGAGACCGAAAATCAGCTCTTCAAATCAGAAATATTATTAATGGTGGATATGAAAGAGTTGCTAATTACTATTCAAGTTCTGATCATTTAGAAATACTACAAGACAAAGTTATAATATGGCCTGGAAAAGTTACTACCGTACCTTTAGGAAGACCTAAATGCGGTTTTGATGAAAAATTATGTACTTATTCAACTAATTATTCAACAGGTTATTCTCCATATATTTAATATTTAAAAGTTTTACTAATTTATTGTGGTATATTTAGTTAATAATATAGTACTTTTGATAAAACATCTAAAAACAAAATTTAAAATTCTTGCATAATTATATTCTTAGATCTTTGGGTTCCCATTGTTTGTGGAGTTCTAGCATGTTTTCTTTTCATAATGTTAGCTATAATTTTTGTTTTAAAACGTCGGTGAGTTTTTAGCTAAACATTATTTTAAAAATGAATTGATATATTGAATTTTTAAAAGTTAACTTATTATAATTGTTAACTAACTTATAATATTAAACAAAATTATATAAATAAATATATTTTTTGAAAATCAAATAGGGAAACAGTATTGATAAAAATCTAGTGAGTACTTGCATAAAATTAAAAATGAAAAAATGTAAATTAATGAGTTTTATTTTAGAACTGACCATAAACGTTTTACAGGGTAGAATGATATAGTAACAGGTGATATAATGAAATAGTTATATCAATGTTTTTTCTTTTGTAAATGTTTTGCAAATAATTTTTAATTATGTTAAGGAGAATTTTTTTTTCAATAAGAATAACAAAATAATAATTAAGTTTGCTGTTTTTGCTGTGAGTTATGAGTTAATAAAATATAGTTATATATAAATAGTTATATATATATATATAGTTATTCAAAATTTACAAAATAAAAAACCGTTAAAAGATAAAATTTTTTAGCGTTGCAACGGTATCTGACGTCAAGTTTACGTCAGACGATATTGTGAGTTCCTATTTTCCGGTATCGAATTGTGAAAGCAGGAATTTTTTTCTATGCCTGCAAGAAGAAACCAACTCACTTTTTTTATTAAGTAATGATCTTTGATATTATTGTATAAATTGGTATTAATATCAGATATATCAATATATTTGATAATAATACCAATCTAAGAAATATTTTGTTACTAAATCAGTGGAATAATACATAAAACATAATTAATTGGTTCAAAAATATTAAAGATAAACACATTTATAAATTTCTTATTTTTGACATTGTTGATTTTTATCCTTCAATTAACAAAAAACTCCTGATCGACGCCATTCACTTTGCAGAGCAATATGTTACCATCGCTACTGACCATAAACCTTTAATTCTTCACGCGCGAAAATCAATATTATTTACCAATGACCAAGTTTGGATAAAAAAATTGAGTGGTTTGTTTGATGTAACCATGGGTGCATTTGATGGTGCCATGTTGTAACCATGGGTGATGATGGTTTGTGAACTAGTTGGAATTTTCCTTCTTTTCCAAATTTCCCAATTTTATAGCAAGGATGATTTGAGGTTGTATAGAGATGATGGCTTAGCTGTGTTCAAAAATGTAAGCGGTCCTAAAATGGAGAAAATTAAAAAACATTTCACGCAAATGTTTAAGCAAAACAGCCTTAGTATTTCTATCCAATTTAATATGAAAATTGTTAATTACATAACAGTAAAATAAATAACAGTAGTTTCCAACCATACCACAAACCTGATAGTGCGTTAAATTACATTCACGCTAGTTCCAACTATCCACCTAATATTTTAAAACAGTTACCAACTTCAATTGAGCATAGATTATCAACCAATTCTTCCAGCGAAATAATTTTTAAAAATACTGCCCCTATTTATAAAGATGCATTAGAAAAGTCTTGATTTAGAAACAACATACAATACCATCTATATGTAGGCCCAAATAATACTAATAAGTGAAAGAGAAGCATCATATGGTTTAATCCTCCATTTAGCAAAACTTTGTCACCAAAATAGGACACCTTTTTCTTAAGTTAATTGACTTTCATTTTTCTTTTCATCATAAGTTCCACAAGGTATTTAACAGAAATACAATCAAAATTAGTTACAGCTGCATGCCGAGTGTTGGATCAATTATTAATTCACACAACCAAAAAATATTACGCAATAAACCCACTGCTAGTGTCACCAACTGCAACTGTATTAAAAAACCTTCATGCCATTTAAATAATCAATGCTTATCTAAAAATGTTGTGTATAAAGCCACTACATCTTTAGCTAACACTAGTAATTCCGAAAAATCATTGGTATCAGTGAAAGCTCATTCAAGCTTAGGTTTGCAAATCATTTAAAATCATTTAAAGCTGCTAGATACGAAAACGATACAGAACTTTCTAAAGAAATATGGAAACATAAAAATGCAGGTATTATGCTGTTAATCAATTGGAACATAATTAAAAAGTGTCAATCATATAATCCATCAGCTAAAAGATGTAATCTTTGTCTATATGAAAAATATTTAAATATGACTTATGATCAAGGATCATTACTTAATAAAAAAAGTGAGTTGGTTTCTTCTTGCAGGCATAGAAAAATTTCTGCTTTCACAATTCAATACCGGAGATTAGAAACTCATGATGTCGCCTGACGTAAACTTGACATCAGATACAGTTGCAATGCTAAAAACTTGTATTTTTTAACGGTTTTTTATTTTGTAAATTTTGAATAATATAGCTGAATGATTGCCGAATGGCATGAAACTAATAGTTTCATAAAAAGTTTTTCTTTTTTTTCATTTAAATTATATAAATATAATTTGATCTATTTTACAAAGAAATATTGATCACTCTTAAGCAGACAAGAGCTTTATTTTTGACAGAATACTATACCTATCAACAATTATATATATATATATATATATATATATATATATATATATATATATATATATATATATATATATATATATATATATATATATATATATATATATATATATATATATATATATATATATATAAAACAATGTTTTATAGCAAAAACTCATCCAGAAATGTTAATTAAAGAAATGTTTATTTTCCTTCAAGTGTAAAAAAATGTCACGCCCCTCGGCTGAAATGTTTTTTAATACAATATAGATAGGAATATAATATACTATACATATTACATATGGGCCAGAAAACATAAGTTAAAGAAGTCATAACCCTCTATATATATTTTATTTCATTATATTATTATATTATATATAATAAAATATATATAGACGGTTAATATATATTATATATATAATTTTAAATACATACCAGACGTATGCATTACCACTTTATAGTTTCTAGTTTTTCACTGCCGTGCCTAATTGTTTATTAATTAGTTTCAGATTTTTTTGTGCTGCTTTTAATTAAAATGGCATACAAATACTGCCAATCAAGTGTTGAAAAAAATAAAGAGACTTATAAAAAAAATCTTGTGAAATTTCAAGATTTGCATAAAAGTAGACAGTTTCCAATGTTAGAAACATCTTTTCTAGAATATTCCAAAATGCCATTAAAAAGTGATATTGTTAGCAGGTTTAGGTATTTGTCTAGTACTGATGTGAAAGCGAAAAAGCAAAGGAGCTTATTTTAGAAGAAGTTATAAGTTTGTGGAAAGAACAATTAAATTTCCCATGTCTGACAGAGCAGTCAGTGAAGCGAAAGATTAATGTTATAGAAAAATATGAAAGTCTCAGAAAAAAAGGGAATGCCGACCTTCTGCAAAAAGAGATTTTTGATATAACAAATCAAAATGGCATTTGGTTATCATCTGAAGATAAAAGATTTTATGAAATTCAGTTACAAAGCAAAGGAGAAATTGGATATGCTACTTCAAAGCTGGCAGGAAAGAAGACTATTCATCCATCAATTGTGCAAAAACTTTCCAGCCAACCTTCAGCATCTAAAAGTTTTTCTTCATTTACTGAAAGTAGTAAAATAGAAAGAGACAACTCTAGTTCCGAATTTGAAGAAACTGATGAACAATTTGAGATAGATAATGAAATTACAGATGAAGAATATAATAATTTGAAGAAAAGACGTAAAAAATATAGTAGTTGTAAAATAGCAACAAAGTTAGTGGTTTGTGCTAAGGTATCAACTAAGAAAGCTTCTAAAATAGGTAAAATACTGTCCTTAGAAGGCATACATGTTCCAGCGCCATCACAGTCTGGAATATACAAGGCTCTTTTTAATGAAGCAAAACAATTTAAAGAAACTTTAATTCAAGATTTAAAGAATGAGAATTGGAGTCTACACTTCGATGGAAAGCATATAGACCAATGGGAGTATCAGGTTGTCGTTCTTAAAAATGAAAGAAGCGAAATAAAGTTGGGTGCACTGAAGTTAATAGATGGAAAATCTATCACTATTGTTAATGCCATAGCTGATATTATAGATGAATTTAAACTATGGAATTCAATTAAAATGATTGTGACAGATACTACAAATGTCAATACAGGAAAGAAAAATGGTGTTGTTGTAAAACTTCAGGACATTTTTCAAAAAAAAAGGATTACAAAAACCTCAATTTGTACCATGTCAACATCATATCTTGGATAGAATACTTAGACTAGAAATGGAAGAAAAATTGGGAGAAAATCCGAACTCACCAAACATTAATTACTTTTTTACTAACGAGTTGTTAGAACATTATGAAACACTGAAGACAAATTTTTATAATGGTACAGAAGAAATAAAAGACACAGGAGGATGGTGAGACGACATGAAGTTTCTGTTTCATCTGACGAGAACCTACCGATACTATGACCAAAATAAAATATTTCCTAATGTAAGATTTCAAAAAATTCCTAATATCAGTAATGCTCGGTGGAGTTCAAGAGCTATTTTAGCGTTGTTAGCCTACATTCTTATGCCAAAAACAAAAAACAAACTTGAATCTGTATGTACCTTTATTTCTTACAAGTGGGCAGACTTTTGGTTTAACGACCAAACCTATAAAGAAAACACTTATTCAGACCTTCATGAAGTTTTATTAAACAAAAAGAAACCTCTTGCTACATTTACAAGTCATAGGAATCCAGAACCATCAGCAATCAACATTCCCAGAAGTGATCAATGTGCTGAAAGAGCAATTAAAGTAATGGAGGAGCTTTATAGATTGTGCAGAAATAAAGACAATCTTCCACTTCGTTTCATTTTGTCTAATAAACAATAACTGTATGTATTTAAATTGTATGAAATGTTTTTTCCTGCATTGAATATAACACTATGCCATGTATTAATTGTTAGAATAAATTATGTTTTTTTATAGAATCATATGAATGAACATATTTGCAAATAGAAATGATTTTGGTCATTAATTTTTTTAAAACCTTTTTAAATCTTAATGTGCTTTGGGGCGTGACATTTTTTTTGAACATTGTGAAAGTATTAATATTTTCGCATTTTATGCGTAAAAACTCATCCATTTTTGGGCCAGGGAAATTTTTTTTTAAAAAGTCATATCCCTAATATATATATATATATATATATATATATATATATATATATATATATATATATATATATATATATATAATATATATATATATATATATATATATATATATATAATATATATTAGGGTGATCCTACCGCCCTTATGTTCTCTGATTGAGCCTGATTTTTTTTTGTGGGTGAGGTTCATTATAAATAGTAAAAATATATAATAATAATAATAATAATAGCAATAATAATAATAATATATATATATATATATATATATATATATATATATATATATATATATATATATATATATATGTATATATATATATATATATATATATATATATATATATATATATATATATATATATATATATATATATATATATATATATATATATATTAGACACCAGCAATTTCTGGAAATTTATCACTTCAAGCTGGAGTAATTACCTTATAAAAAAATAGGAATTTCGGCGAAAAAAGTAACTTTTAAAGTTGAGTAGAAGCTATCTTATTTTAAAAATGAGCATTAAAATTCCAACTTAAAAGATTTCTTATAAATCACCATTTTTATTGGATATATCGGGGTGTTCACTCTGCTAGATAAACTGAAAGAACTAGAAAGGACTGTTTTGAAAGGCAAACTAAAAAAACTAAAAAAAATATTTTTTGTGCATAATTGATTCAATAATTATAAAAAATACATTTTCCAGTTATTCAACTGTGTTTTTTAAAAATAGTTTTATACATTTTTTTAAGTTTGTTTTGAGGTGACACCCTGTTTATTATGACATCCGGCCTTAAAAATTTCTTTAAGGCCGGATGTCATAATAAACAAACCAAAAAGTAGAGTATCAAATTGTAGATTGAACCTTGCAAAAGCGTTTTACTGTTATTTTTAAGGAGTTATAAAATCTTTAATATATATTAACTATATTATCAAGCTTAATTTATTACAATAATAAAAAAAATGCCTCCTGTAAAAAGAACTAGACGGTGTAATTTATATGGTGGTAGCCCTTCTGATCTTCCTATTACAGATCTAGCAACTTATGGTGATGTAGCAAAATTTTTCTACAAATTAAAAGATTTAGATGGTATTAAAGACAAAAATATTATTATTCAAAGAACGCTTTGTAGTTTAAAAGAAATATGGTTCAATTGCAATTCCAAATTAGTTTTGTTACTTGAGAAAAGTTTGATTGTTAAACTTTTAAGATTTTATAATAATGTTATTTCTTGGAATGGAAATAAAATTAAACCTTTGACCAAAAAATTGTTGGAAAAAAATAAAGAAAAACTTTTTGATCTGCTAGCATGTAACTGCAAGCTTGAAGTTCTTCCTTGTGATGACAGGAATATCAAATGCTCAGGTTGTTCAAATGTGCATCTTTACTGTAGTTGTGTTGGTAGTAAAAAAGTAAGTTATACAAATTTAAAGTAATTTATTTTAAATTAAACTTTAAATAAATTATTTAATTTTATTGATAAACTTTTTTATATTTTGTTATTATTTTTTATATTTTTAGATAATAATACGTTTTAAACAAATTAATTGAAGATAATATTTAAAACCAGAAATAATTATTTAGGTTCCTTTGGAAGAGCGCTCCTATATAAAAGACCAAAGGGAGAAAATTGGTACTAAAGGAAAGTTTCAAATAGGAGGTATTGATAACTTTGTTTTATCACCTACTTCAAGAAAAACAAAGCAAACAAAAGCTTCTGATGAAGAAATTTATATTAAAGAGTTTGACACAATCATGGATTCAGATCAGGTAATAAATTGTGACCTGTAAACTTTGATTGTATGATAAAAACTATATATATTCTTAAATTTCTTAATTCTTTTAAATATAATGCTCTAAAGTTAATTAGAGCATCTTAAATGTTAATACAATTAAATGTAACACTTTCATTGTTATGATTTTTAATTTCTAGAAGTTTTGTTGTATTTTTTTCTATAATTACAGAGTGAAACTTCAATTTCATCATTAAATCAGACTAGATCAAAGAACTATAACACTACCCACTATCCCAAATTTGCTTTAGAGGTAATTAGATATGGAATATCAGATAAAGCAGCTGCCGCTGTAGCAAATGCTCTACTTCAAGATATTGGTTATCTACATCTAAAGATGTAATTGATCCAAGTAAAATGAAAAGAGAGAAAGAACGAGTATGCTTTAATGCTAGTTTTGAGCAATCTAAAGTTTCAAATATAAAGGCAATTGGTTTGGATAGCAAACGTAATAAAAACTCATTGGTTTATGAACAGAGAGATATTGACGGTGAAATAAATCTTTGTAAATCTACTAGCACTGTAGACCACTTGACATTCACAATTGAATCAGGTAAAGCCCAATGTTATCTCTTTTGTCTCTGTATTTTTTTATTTTTTTTATTTTTTTTTTTACTAATAAAAATGTTTTAATTTGAATAAGGCGAGTTGCAAGGTCAATATCTAAAGCACATAGATGTACCTAAAGAAAAAGGTAAAGGAAAAGATCTTGCTGAATTTACCTGTAATGTTCTCAAGGAGTTTAAGAGTGATAAAAGTATCCAGGCAATAATTTTGGACAATACAAGTGTTAATACAGGTATTTTTTTTCTTCAAAAATGCCTGTCTGAAAAATAAAAAAAGATAACACATAAATCTTTATTTGAGTTATATATTTTCATATTACTATATCATTTTAGGTAAAGATAATGGTTTAGTTGCTTGTCTTGAAAGAATATTGAAAAGAAGAATTCATTTAATTGGCTGTCTTCTACATGTTAACGAGTTACCATTGCGTCATTTAATTTCTAAACTTGATGGTTCTTCTAATAGCTCAAATAATTATTCGGGTAATCTAAATAATAATATTATTTTACATTCTTGGTGATAATATTATTATTTAGATTACCCGATTATTATTTAGCAACATTATTAAATTTTATAGAAATTCTATTTTTTACTTAAGAGTTTTATTGCTGCTTTACTTTATTCTGATAAGCATAAATATAAATTATTATTTTTAGTAAAAAGTTATAACTATTAATATTAATATACTTGATCAAATAATAATAATAATAATAATATTTTAAAGGACCAGTTGGAAAATCTTTGACAAATCCAATTCATTTAAATTTAACTGTTGACTTCATACAAGTTGAGACAGACATTGAATATCCTCCTCTGTGTGTCATTAAAGACCTCTCTGCTGACCAGAGAATGCTACTGGAATATAGTATTGGAATTTCTAGAGTGTTTTCAGACAATAAGTATCTGAGAAAAAAATTAGGTGTGTTGTTTTGTAAATCATTTGTTCCTAATATTTTTCCTTTTATTTTGTTTGTTTGAAGTTTATGTAAATATATATTTATTAATATATAATTTACTATTAAATTATACTATTAATTAATTTTTATATATAAAAGATTATATTTTTAGGCCCTATTTGTCATGCAAGGTGGCTGACAACAGCAGTACGGATCTTGGCACTATACACAAGAACAATCAATCCCAGTAAAGAGCTCAAAATCTTTGTTGAAAATATTCAAACAGTATATACTCCTATGTGGTTTAATATTAAAAAGTCTAAGAGTTTCACAGAGGGTCCTAAACTTATTTTCCAATTTATTCAGCGGATTTTGAGGTTGGATACTGAAGTTCAAAATATTACATTGCCCATAATTTATAGAAACTCTTTTTGTCTCCAACCTGAAAATTTTATTGCTGCTCTACTTTATTCTGAAGAACAGGTTTATAGAACAATTGCTGTTGTTAAGATTTTGGAAACAAGAAAAACTCTAATTAAGGATCCTAAAAATGGATTAAAAGATGGTATTAGGGTTAATGCCATTCCAATTATTGATTGTAGATGTAAAAACTGGTCAAAATTAATAAATCTGTATGATATAGACTGTTTTGAGCCCCCTTGTGTGGAAGATATATCAAATGAGGAGCTTTTGAATATGATACCGAATCAGGGAAAGGCTCCCAACTTTCCGTGCCACTCGCAAACGGTCGAAAGAGCAGTGAAAATGACTTCTGATGCTTGCGGAAAATTTATTAACCTCAAGAAAAGAAATGCTTATATTCTAGCTAAATGCCAAAGTCAAAAGAAACGAAAATATTTTAGAACAAAGAAAGAATATACATTGTAATTTGTTATCATTTCTTTAAATTAATCTATTTGGTCATATGTTTGTTTATTATTATTATTAGTTTGGTTCAGCAGTAAAAGTATAATATATTTAGTAGTAGTCAAAAGGGGCATAACAAAATCTTTTTTTTTTTTGTGGGGGGGGAGAGTCACCACCCATAAAAATACTTCTTTTGCTTCTGTATATTAGAGTAAATCCTAATAAAAAGTGCTGCAACAACATAACATTGTTGTTTATGTTTAAATCCGTTTTTCAGTTAATGGCTAATGATTATTGAAAACCGCTTATTGTTTTAGTTATTTTTCCAATACCCTAAAAACAACCTTAAAAATTTAAGTTAAAATTATTTATAAACTTATCCTTATAAAGAATACGTTTATAAAAGTTTTTGTGCGTTAACGTTTCAAATATTTATTGTGTGACCTCTTTAAGTTTTTACTTTTTAATGATAATATATGATAAATAAAAGACCAAATAAGATAGAATCGGAAATACTTGAAGCTTTTATATTTATATATTTTTTATTTTACCTTCTTTAGACCATAATGTTTTTATGGTCTAAAGAAGGTACTCCAGCTTGAAGTAATTGCAACTTCGAAAAAAAGTTAAAAATTACTGGTGTCTAATATATATATATATATATATATATATATATATATATATATATATATATATATATATATATATATTATATATATTAGGGTGATCCTGCACTTTATGTTCTCTGATTGAGCCTGATTTTTTTTTGTGGGTGAGGTTCATTATAAATAGTAAAAATATATAATAATAGTAATAATAGCAATAATAGTAATAATAATAATAATAATAATAATAATAATAATAATAATAATAATATATATATATATTATTATTATTGCTATTATTATTATTATTGCTATTATTATTATTGTTATTATTGCTATTATTATTATTACTATTATTATTATTATTATTATTATTATTATTATTATTATTATTATTATTATTAATTATAATAGAAATAGATTAAAATAGAAATTTCTTGTTTTGTTTGAAATATTACTTTCTATTGTAGTAGAAATATTTTACTTTAGATACTTTAGATAGAATTTTTGGTTAATTTTACTTTGGATGGATCCAAAAGTATAATTCAATCATCAATGTTTTTACCTATGCATTTTTTACATTAAACCTATTAGAAACAAAATGGAGTGTGTGCAGACAATTGCTACCAAGATAAAGAGCTCCTGGAAATCTCCAAAAGTTGGCGTAGTTCAAGTTAATGGATTCACTTGACAACAAAAATGTCAGGGAAGAAAGGCTTCCTATTCTTGTTTCAGGCAGCTATAAAATAAAACTTGGGCGAGCCAATTCATGTAATATTAGGAACTAATGAACAATTTACATATTAGTTAATAGATTTGTTACTAAGTCAGTTAAAATTGGTTCTATTTATATTTCAAAAATATATATTTTTAGGTTGTTCAGGTGTAAATTTACTGGGTATACCAGCACTGTTATATTAGTCCACAAAGAAGATGGATCCAGTGATTGCTAAGGCAGCATATGAATTACTTAAAAATTGGAACTGCACAGGTTGTGTGGCTGGCATGGTTTTTGACACAACAGCATCAAATACTGGGGATATAACAGCAAGCTTTGTTTCAATGCAAAATGTATTGAACCGACCACTTCTGTGGCTTGCTTGTCGACATCACATAGGAGAGATTATACTAACTCATGTATGAAACAGTTTGGAGATAGAGGTTTCAAAAGATCCTAATATCAGTCTATTTTTAAAGTAATCTACATATTTAGTCAAATGTTTTATTATTATTTATCATTTAAAATTAAAATAACATCAGTGTTATAAGCAACAAAATAATGACATTGTTTGGTTTTTAGATTTATGAAAAACTTTGAACATCTGAATTGCCAAACTATTGAAGACCTTGATATCCCTCAAATTTCACAGTCTTTGATTAACAAAAAGATGCCATTACCAATCTTTCCCAAGAAGTAATGAGGCAAAACTTCAACAGAGATGACTACAGAGAACTTGTTCAACTAACATTGTTGTATCTAAGCAATGGGCAAAATGTGGTATTCTCTGGGTTTATTAGGCCAGGGGCTTTGCACAATGCAAGGTGGATGGCAAAATTGTTATATTCTATAAAACTTGTACTGTTGAACAAAAAAATCAGCTAGCTCCCTAAAGGAACAATTTTTGCTCTACAACAATTCCCTAAGCTACAAAAGATTGTTCAATTTGTTGTATTTTGTTATATTTCATGGTGGCTTAGTGCACCTATATCTTCAGCAGCTCCTACTAACGATATAAATCTTATCAATTTGTTATTAGAGTTTAAAGTTATTGATTTATCTATTGCTAATGCTGCTCTGAAAGCTTTCAGCGATCACATGTGGTATCTCACTGAGGAGTTAGCTCCACTGTTTCTATTTAATAATAACCTAGAGGACAAGCAGAAACAAAAGATAGCAAATAAAATACTATCACTAAAAAGTAGGGATGTACCGAAGCTAAAATTTTGCCGAAGCCGAAGCATCGGCCGAAGCATCGGCCGAAGCCGAAGCTTCGGCACTATATATGCTTAAAATTTAATCAGCATTCAGATCAGCGGGGGTGTAAAACAAAAAAGGTTCCAAAACTAAGATCTTTGACTAATAATATAGAAAAAATGTATAAAAATGAGGACACAAGTCAGGGTTGCTGCCCCAGGCAGGGCAAAAGCTCTCAGCGCCCCTGTTTGAAAGTTTCTCATTATGTCATTTCTGATACTTCACCGCACTTAGTGTTTTTTTTTAAAACTTAAGCTTTTTTGAAACATTCTCCCCAAATTTTCCTACTTCTAGTTCTACTTTTTCTGTGTGCAAACCATATTAATGTTATATAGTGCACAATATCAGTAACTCACATATATTTCCAACTATTCCCAATATTCTTCTAAGATTATTGCTATTTTTTTGATCTTTTATAGCCATACTGTTCTTCTATGTAAACATCGTTTCTCTTTAATCCTCTATCTAATCATCTAATTTTTAATCCTCTATTTAATCATCTTGTTTGCTCTATCTAATTATTGTGTGCTAGCTGAACATCCTCAAATTTTATTCTCCATAAATTACTGTTGCGCATCTTTTCATGTGCTGTATATTTTATTTTTATTTTTAATGCACCTTTTGTTAAGAGTGGATAAAAATCTCTGAATATTACTCAAGTAAATTTATCTTTTACATTTGAACACTCTTTCTCTAAATAAACACTCTTAGCTGATCTAGTTGTATCTACAACATAAAAAATCTTACAAACACACTTTATCTTTTTATTGCTATTTATTTCAATATCTTTTTTTTACTTCTCTGTATTCATTAAACGAACAATTTCTAAACTAAAAAAAACCCAAGTTAAGACCATTTTGTATTCCACTACAACTGTTGTGAACCTGCTGCTAAAAAAAAGTACAATTGATAGATTTCTCTCTAACTTCTTTTTTCTTTTTTTATTCTCTTCATTTATATTTCATTTGCTTTTCTTCCTTTTTTGTTGTTGAGAACTTTATGTTTTTTATGTGTCCATTGACTAGTTTGTAACTATATAAGTGACACCTAACCAATTTCTGTAATCTTACGATAAAAATTTGTAAATTTTTATTATTATGGTTAAATAAAATTTAAAAAAATTAAACATACACAGAATTTAAAATAGTAGCAACGTATCTTTAATCTTCTTTAAAGTGAGATTACTAAGGTATATAGATCGAATGTTAAAACAAATTTTTGTTCTATTTGCAGTAATCTTACACAAAAATTAATATAAATTCGTTACATAATACAACTTAAGGTTTTTTTTCCATTTTATTTTTAAAAAGTTTTAATTTGTTTTAAATTATAAGGTTTTTATTCTGCATAAAAATGCTGATTCAGTTCATCTAAAGTCACACTTGGAAGCCTTCAAAATTTATGAGGACCTTCCTTAATTTTACTATTATATTCAAAATATTTCTACTTATTTATTATCATCCCCTCCATAACAAGACATTTGGGAGTAAATAATACTAAGTATATGGTATAGACTCCAACTTTAACTCTGTAGTCCTAAATTTACAACTTAATTAAACACTAGCAATTAGCATATTTTTATAACTTGTACAACAGTAGCTTATAACTTTAATTACTTAAAATTTTTTGCTGAAGCCAAAGATTCGGCAAAAAATTGACCTGGCTTTGGCTGAACCGAAGCTTCGGCAAAATTGCCGAAGCTTCGGCATGCCGAAGCCGAAGCTTCGGTACATCCCTACTAAAAAGTTATAAGACATTAAATGAAATAACTTCACAAAGGAAAGGTTCAGGGTTTGGTAAACCTATATTTCCAATGGTTCCTAAAATGATTGTAAATGATTTAACTGATTTAATTGGTGAAGACTCACCAGTATTTTTCACCATATTAAATATAAATAGTAGTTTTCTCAGGGAACCGGTTACGGAATGGCAAAAAAACGAAAATTTTCTAGCTTCAAAAAATGTGGTTTCTAATTTATGTGTTGTAAACGATTCTGCTGAACGTGGAGTAAATCTTTGTAATGACTTTGTGGGAACTGCTAAGAAAGTAAATAAGTTCCAAAACATTATACAAGTTGTAGAAAACAACAGAAATATGTTGCCCAACCAAAGAAAAAGGCACTTAGAACCAATCAGATAATACTTTAAATTCTGATTGGATTATTTATTTTTTCTAATTTTTATTTAGAAGTGTTACTTTTTATGTTGTTACACATGTAAATGTTATTATAACATTTGTTTTTCTTTCTTTATATTTTAAATTTAATGTTAAAATCTTTAACTTATTAAACATTTTTTTTTTATTTGTGTAAAATAAATAACCACTCCTCCCCTTTTTTACCGTCCCTCCCTAAAAAGCACACCTAATTCTTTTTTTTTTTTAATCCTACTCCCATATACCGAAAATCTTCTTTAAATTAGATCAGTAAAAAATATAAATTATTAGATTTGTATGCTAAAAATTGAAAATTTTCAATTTTTGTACCCAAATAGAATACTTTGAATAAAATCTGCTACCACTAAACATTGTCCAATTACGTTCAAATTTTTCCTAATTCTTAGTTAGAAGTATCCTCCTCACCAAAAAAAAGTCAGGCTTGTTTACTCAAAGGTTTAAATACTATGGGGCGGCAGGATCACCCAATATATATATATATATATATATATATATATATATATATATATATATATATATATATATATATATATACATATACATATATATATATATACATATATATATATATATATATATATATATATATATATATATATATATATATATATATATATATATATATATATATATGTATATTTATATATATATATATGTATATTTATATCTATATCTATATCTATATCTATATCTATATATATATATATATATATATATATATATATATATATATATATATATATATATATATATATATATATATATATATATATATATATATATATATATATATATATATATAATATATATATATATATATATATATATATATATACTCCCAAGTATTCATCATGACCTCCCAAAAGTCATGAAGGATACTTCAGTCGAGAAGGATACTTTTAATTACGATTACAACAAATAAGGAGGCTTTTAATTGTGGTGACAATCAACTCTATAACTCTGAAACACAAACCTTGACAAACAAGGCCGGTGTGCGCAGAAACATATTAAGCTAAAATGACAAGAAACAGCTCAAAGTTCTTTGCAACATTAAAAAAAGAATTAAAAATATTTTTCCTGTAAAAAAAAAATAAACAAAACTTTAGGCTATTTCATTTGGCTACATTTTAGTTTATTATTCAGAGACTGAAAAAGTTTCAAATTCTAATTTTTAGACAACATTCTTTTGAGTCTTCTTTATGGTTGGAGAATTGGAGAATTGATTTCTATGATATTAAGTTTGGTCGCAAACGAAGCAGATTTCAAAGTGTCTTTGGAAGTACTTGTGCTGTAAAGTAACCTTATAATGCTCAAATTTATAATATTCAATAGTTAATTCACTTAAAAAAAAATGTTTTAAAGAAATCATTTGCAGTCAAATGTTTCTCTTGATTTATAATTTATTGGTATTGATTGTAACATTTAATTGAAATATTTATTAGATTTAACGCCACAATAAAATCCTTGAGTCTTTTTCTTTTCTAATTAGAATAATTGTTTTATTTTATTTTTAAATGTTTATTAATAAAAAATGATGTTTATAATATGAACATACTTTGAGTATTGTATTTTATGGTTTGATGGTTTTTAGATTGAAAGAACAGAGAGTAAGCAAACCTTGCACAGTGACATTGGAGGAAATATAGGTGTATTTCAGGTATATTTTTTTTTAAATAGGTTTTTATAAAAAATTAATAGTATTTTATAAAGAAATAGTTTAATGACTTTTGTAGGGAAATGCATGTTTTAAATTAGGATGAAAGTTTAATATATGTATATACAGTGTTTGATGAGTTTCAAGTTGAGGTGTTATCCAGCCACTTTTTTATAACTTTCTTAATATAATGATGGTTAGGTGTTTTAAAACTGGCAAAATATTATACATACATACATATATAAATATATAATCATGCTGACCTCAAAGGATTAAGTATTTGCAAGAGCAGAAAAATGCACTTTTAAAACAAACATGGCTAGCCATGCGACTCTTAAACAGCCTTTTATAAGAACCTTTAGTTATTTGCGCAAGCTATAGTGATTGACCGAAACAGGAATTATGTCAAAAGTGAAAAAAAACAAAATTTTTTGTTTACTAATTCTACACCCAAACCAACATTTCGGCAAACATTTTACCGCAACTAAATTTGAAATTTCAGTTAAAAAAAAATAATTTCTTTAGAAAATATTATATAAAAATGCAATTTTACATTTGTTGTTTATTTAGATTTATTTTTTTTTTCACAATTGTTGTTTATTTTTTTGATGACTTCTTTCCATTTTAACATTATAATAATGATAATAAATTATTAGTAAATAAATAAAAATAAAAATAAAATAACTCATAGAAAAATCTATAAAAATAACTAAAAGATTACACCATAAAAATTTTATTCTTGTTCACTTTCTGTTTAAACTATTTAAACCAGAGTTGTTGTTACAATAATGTAGGTATAACGAGTATTGTTTATTATGTCGTGAAAATTCAGTTTTTGAAAAAATTCTTTAGACTAACATTTTTTTTTGGTTTTTACACAAGCTATCAACTTATCAATTTACATTATTCATTAAAAATTTTACTTATTCAATAGAATATTTGATAAACAAAAAGCTATAAAAGTTGCTTATAAGTTTTATATTTTCTTATTCTCATAGAGTTAATTACATAAAATAAATATTATTTCACAATAATTTATTGTGTAATAATTTTATATTATACAGCAACTTTGAACAAGTATAAAATAAATTTAAAAAAAATAAAAAAACTTCAAACATTCAAAAAAAATTTTACTTTTTAAAATATACTAAAAAAAAAATGTTTAATAAGCTGTAATAATATAAACTGATGTAAAATGTAAACTGAAATTTTACAGAATAGCTTTAATATAAAGATATAGCCTTGACCAAGAAAAAGATTTATGATAAAATATTGTCAATTTATTTAACACCAAGTATTAAAATAAATCTTTCTTTCTGCATATCTTTGTTTGAAATAAAAAGAAAAGTAAGTTTTTTATTTACTAATTCTATTATAAACTTATAATTATCATAATTATGTAATGATTATATTTGCATTTATAAAATTCTGCTTAACTAAAGCAAGGTAATTCAGTGCCTGTCTGTTGATTGTACTTAGAAGATGAGGTTTTTGATGTCATCTTTTAAGTACAGTCATCAGACAGACAATGCATATTTCAAGTAAGGTTATTGCATGAAATTTGAAATTTGTTGATGAATATAAACTTAGATAAAAATACTAAAAAAAATATTTGATCAACTTGTTGCTTCCATGTTAAGGACTGGGTGGGCCCGAAAATTGTTTTTTTTTTTGTCCCCAAGCTCCAATCACCACAACTTTTTGCAAAACATTCTCATTTGACATAAGTATGAAAATACAAAAGTTTGGAGTTTGCAAAATGTGTGTAAGTGTCAAAACTCAAACATCTAAAAATCCAGTGTACACCACTGCAATATCTATAAAACTTCAAAAGTGTGTTATTTTGTATTTTAGAAAAATCAAAAAATATTAAAAAAAAAGTTCTAGTGGTAAGATTTGAACCATTACACTTTGTTTCAGAAACTCTGTGAGCTAACCACTTTAGCCACTAAAGTGTATTGTTTGTGAAAGGTATATAATAAACATAATGCTATTTAATAAACAAAAAACTTTATAAAACATTAACAATTTCTATAAATTAAAATTAAGATGTTGCCGAAATGCAGTTGTTTATTAAAGTAAAACTTGATATATTTTTTAACATTGCATAATTTCATAATTTGAAGTTTACACAAGTTAGATATTTGCATACACTTTTGTTTACATTTTTTATTAAAAAAGTGCTGCGAATCTTTCTCGCCATTTCCTTGCTTTTCAGCTGGTTACTAAATGGTTTTCAGTAAAATTAAAAATAACAGATCTAATCATTGTTATATTAAGAAATTTAAAAAAAAGGTGGCAAGGTGGTTTATACTTTATAAAAAGGTTACGGAATGGAATCCTGCTGCATTATGCCTTACTTACGAGTATTTTATATATATACTTATGAGTATTATATTGTATCTTCAATTATTGACAAACATCTAATTTAAGAGAAACATGTCAAATAAGGGAGTTTTATTTTCAAATAAATTTTTATTCTAGTTAATAAGTTATTAGATATATCAAAGATGCTTATTGAACTTAATCAATTGTCATATTTTCAAAACAATTTCTCACTCATTTGCAAAGTGCGCAAAAATTAATAATATGCAATGATTGTAAACTGATACAAAACTTTTTTTTCAATTTATTTTGTTAAATTTATTTACTCATAAAATATATTTACAAACGTTAAAAAATTAAAATAAAAGGAACTAAAGAAATAAAAATTGCAAAATGATGTCTTTATATATTAATATTTTTTTTTTATTTTTTTTTTTTATTTTAATTCACCTCCTCAAGGCCGAGAGGGCCACTACAGACGAGGAGGCTACTTATTTGTGGTTATAACCCTCTCTCAACTCTATAACTCCGAAACACGAACCTTGACAAGCAAGGCCGCTGCGCGGAGAAACGAGTTGAGCGCGGTACTACCAGGGACGTGGTGGGGATCGAACTCGGAACCACTCGTTTATGAAGCGAGCGCTCTACCACTACACCACTACCGCATTTATATATTAGTATTTTATATATTAGTATTTATATATTAATATTTATATATTAGTATTTATATATTTATATAGTAATATTTATATTAATATTTAAGAATTTCTAAAACTTTAATAAAATATTTTTTATTAAAATAATCAAAATAATCATTTGTTTTTTGGGTTTTAGTTTGAACAACAGCTTTATTGCTAGATATTACAGTTGCAACATCAAAGTTAACATTTACAATTTTTGCATAGATATTGTTTAAATATAAATCTTGATTCATTTTATCTGTTGTTAAACATTTTAAAACAAATTCTATTGCATTTAATATAACATCAACATCAACTGTCAGTAGTGAGTTAATACCAGCAAATCTTAAAAAAACTGTTTCTTGTTCACTAATACTCTTATCAGTAGACCCGTCAGAAAAATTTGCAATAAAACGAGCATTTGATACATCTAAACTTAAGTCACATTTTCAGTCAGATGAAATTGATGAAAGTTTTTGGAAGCTTTGTCACTTAGTTCTTTCTAAACTTAATTCCATTTAGCTTTTGTAGCTCGCACAGCTGAGGAAATTTTTTATAAGCAAGATCCTCTTTAACAATAAAATACGATATCCGAAAAAGTCTGTTCAATTCTTCTTGGTTATTCTCAGTAGTTCTTAAAACTGATTTCGATGCAGTCTTAAGAACTACTTAAAATTAATTATGCGTTTAAAATTTTCATAATTAATTGTTTTTATTGCAATTATGTGTTTTACTACAATTATGTGTTTTTAAATACAATCCATTGCTTTGTTATTGTTTGGAAAAAAAAATTGTTAAAGTAATGCGTTTGTTTTGAAAAGTTTTAAACAAATGCTAATATTTGTCTAAGAAAAAGTAAAGAAACTCGACGTTTGTTTTTCTGTCTTTTTTTAAGCAAATGTTTGCCTGTTTGTTGATTTGTCGCGCCCAGATATATATATATATATATCAGCGTAAAAAATAAGGAATCGAATGCAAGCAGTCAATTCGACTGGCAAACTTAAAGATTTATCGGTCAAATGTTTTTTTTTGGACAATCAAAATTTGAATTTTTTACTTTGTTTAGATTTTTATATTTTTTTCTCTGATTAAATCTTATAAATAGTTCTTCTTGACTAAACTTTATAAATACTATATATGTTGATGCTTGAAGGCTAACGAATTCATATTATTTTATTAATAACAATTTTAGATAAAATCAATGCTTTTTTTTAAAGTGCAAACAGGCAATTGATAATTTTTAATTTATTTAAAAATGATTCATTTCATTGCAATGACTTCGCAAATGGTAGGAAAAGCTTTGAGAAAAATCAAAAAAAAGATTGAGTGAAAAAATAAGTACAGTTGAGATTATGTTCTTAATTACACACAATAATTTTGAATAATAATGAAATAGGAACTTTTATATCTGAAGTTAAAGAAGAAAAACTAGCCCAAACTTTATCTCTTGATCATTAAAATCATTTCAAAAACCTCTTATGTTAATTAGTTAATGATAATATATTACTCTTGTTTTCAGATACTCTTCTTTGCAGATACTATTTCAACTGAATATTTAATACTAAAGCAATTGTTTAACGAAACACTGCTATAAAAATTACTCATGTTTCATAAAACAAGATTTTTACTAATTATATATATTTTTTAACTTTTAAATTATTTTATAGGCGGTAGGATAAAAGAAATAATTAAAAAATAAAAAACACTTTAACTTTTGAATGACGATTATGTAAAAATATTTGTTACAAAAGTTTCAATGACAATCATGTTAGATATAAGCACTATTTACTAATGAAAAAAATTTGAAGTTAAAAATTTATTTTAATTTTGTTTTTATTTTATTGTAATGATTGATTTTTTTGCTTTAAAAATGCTAATACTTTAAGCTTGAAGCAAAGATCATAATAATATAATTTAATTCTGATAAAAAAATATTTGATTTAATTTAAAACTAATTTAATAAAAAAATATAATTTTATTCTCATTAAAAAAATTTAATTTAGATTTAAAAAATATATGATTTAATTTTGATTTAAAAAGTATATTTAAGTTTATTAAGTTAAAGTTAATGCTTTAACTTAACTGTTTAACTTAAAATCAATTTTAAAATATTGCTAAAAATTGTTAAATATTTAAATTTTATTTTTTCTTTAATCAAATTAGTTCATTTTTATCGCAATTATTTTTTCGGTTTTCCATTTCTAAACATTTTTTTTTACTAAAAATTAAATTTAAAATAAACGGCTGCATCCAAAAGTTGCACAAAACGTAAGTTAAAATTTTTTATGATGCAAGTTAAATTGCAGTGATTACTTTTAAATAAATGATATATACAACGATATTATTTTAATAAATGATGTTTGGAAAATAATCTTTGCTTTCACAACAAAATTGTTAGTAAAATAATAAACTTTTAATAAACAAAGTATAAATTAACGTAATTATTTTATTTGTTACTCACTAACTTTTTTTAAATAAAAAATCATTTGTAGTTGCAAGCCGCAATAAGAAATTTATTTAAAAATTAAAAAATTTAACATATTTTAATTCATTTATGCAAATATTGTGAAAATAAAGAAATTTGTTAATAACAAACATTTTTAAAATGTTATATTAAATTTAATCATTTAATAAAAAGAAATAAAATAAAAAAATAAACATTCCCTTATAGTAACAATAAAAAAGAAGTTAAATAATATTTAACTCGTTTTGCTGTAATTATTATTATTGCAGTAATTTAAAAAAGTTGAAGTTAATATTAAATTAAAAAAAAATAAAAAAAATAAAGAAAATAATATATAGAGTAAAGCAGGGTAAAATGAAATAGCGAGCAGAATGAAATAGTTATGACAATGTTTATTATTTTGCTCCTAATTAATTATTGGATAATCTTTTTGCAAATATTTTAAAATCACATTGTAGGGAATACTTTCCTAAGTAAGATGATATCAAATTTTATTTTAAATGAAAAAAAATTTATTATAAATTTTTAAGTTTTCGAATGCGTAATAAGATTTTTTTTTATTATTTTGAAAAATGAACTTAAAACTCTTGAAAGTTAAATTTGATATCATTGAACTTAAAAAGTTTTCTGGTATAATTTTTTATGCTGATCAAGAATCTTTTTAAAAAAATAAAACTTGCTATTTATAAAACAAAGTTATGAGTAAAAAATGGAAAAGGAGAATTGTGGGGTTGAATGAAATACGCAAATAGTAAGTGAAGCTCACTTCTTAAATGCAACTTTTTTAATTAAATCTAAAGTGACCAATAAATCTCCAACTATAAATTTTTTGTACTGAAAACATTTTTTCAATGAAATTTTTCTGAAATACACTAGTTACTCTCTTGTTAAATGCAGTTTTTATTAATTAATTAAGTCTCAAGTGACCAAGTTATCTCTATAAATTTTGTGCATAAATTTCAAATGGGTTGTTGTTAAATCTATTTTAATATAAAATATGCTTCAAACAACTTGCATGCAAAGAAAAAAGAAAAAACTATACACAGAAGAGCAAGTTGCGCTTGCGGTGGTTAAAGTATAAAGCGGTGAATTTTTACTTAACAAATCTGCTAAATTATTCAGCATACCAGTAGCAACTCTTCACAGGCATGTCCACGGCATAGGTGAAACAATGGCAGTGATTCAAGCATGAGATTGTCAAAACAATTTGAATCAGTTTTAGTAGATACGCTCAAATTATCTGATTGGGTAGAACATACAATAATGTCATCACACTAGTTACGCTCAAATTATCTGATTGGGTAGAACATACAATAATGTCATCACACTAGTTACCAACGATTTGCAACACCAAGGTCAATCTCATTTGTTTCCTAATGGTTAACCAGGAAGAGATTGGTATAAACTTTTCATAACCAGTGGAATCATAGGTTGAGCATCAGAGCCATAAGCAACATTTCATCACTCTGAGTCCCTTCTTGCACCCAAGAAATAGTAGCAAAGTATTTCAACATACTGCAAAAGAGAATTCAATGTAGCAGGTACCAACAAAAACACTCCATGTCATTTGTGGAACTTTGATGAAATGGCTTGTCTAATAATCAAGGTAAACAAAATATAGATTGCCTGTGTGGTGCAAAATGGCCATTGAAATTGGTTGGCAACAATCAAAAAATCCATTATACAGTTGGAAATTGTATAAAAGGATGTTTAAGTCACCTGCAAAAAAGACTTTTCAACTCTGGTGAAGTTTTTACACATACCCAAATAGTCACTGGGTTTCAGAATACTGGCTTGTCTCCACTTGACATCAATAAAATCGATCAGTCAAAGTTGCAAATTGCTAATACATTTGAAATAATGTCATCTGAGCCTGAGTCTTCATCATCTCAACAACCAGAATTTAAGAAGTACTATTACCAATACTAGCACCAGGAACTATACTACCTCAGCCACTGCTCTCTGAATCTACACTAACATCTAGCATCAGCATGTGTCACACAGCAACAACTCTGAAGTCGCCTCAAAAGTTATCTTGTCTGCAAACAACCTTCAATATTGTAGTAACTCCAGCTATTCAAAAAGAAATACAAAAAGAGGTTGAAAAACAACTGCAATCAGCTCAATCACTTGCAGTAACTTTGCAACAATGTTTCGTATCCAACACATTAACACACACAAAAAAAAAAAAATATAGATGTGCCAAGATTCAAAGGGGAGTGTCTCAACAATCCTGTATTACTTGAATGATTGAAAGATGCTGAGAGCAAAAAAAACAGCAAAGCAAGCTAAAACATTGTAAGCGTAGCTCTAATGGCAAACAGCAAACAAACCAAGTCCAATGAAAAAATTAACTGCAAACCAATTTAAGTGTAAGCTTTAGCAAGTCAAAATATGGAATTGTGTTTATTATGTTTATTTTTATGTTTATATTTTTAACTCTCTTTTAACTAATTTTTATATATCTTTTGAACTAAATTTTATGTATTGATACCTTTAAAGTTTGAAAACAGCTTCATTTTAAATAAATAGGATAGGGTGGGGTAATCTAAGTCTATTTATTTAAGCTGGTTTCAACTTTGAGCAAAAAATGTATATAGCAAAATTTCTTTTTTGAAAAAAACTTAAAATCTTAAGATCATTATTATACATCATTTTTAGTACATAAAAAACTACATCAAAAAAGTTTATACATAATTTTTAAAATTGTCTAAGGAGCACCAATTTCAGTTGTATTCTATAGACCCACATTACCCTGTTTAGTGGGGTAATGCGGGTCTAAGTTACATTTTTTTAAAATTAATTATACCAACTAATAGTAAATTGTTACTGAATTAATTGACTATGTTATATAATTAAGTTGTTTGATTAGAAGTTTAAACATAATAGTTCTTTAATAGAAGTTTTAAGTGCAAAAGAACTTTACTTGTTCAAAGCATCAAAATGAGAAATGCAAAAAAAAAAAAAAAAAATTTAATCTGTGTTAACTAATTTCCAAGGAATGTAGAGCTTTCTTTTGTTCAATTTCCATAATTTTGTTTACAAATTTTCTTAATATATCTTATAATAATTCTCCAAATTGAATAAATGATGTTCAAATTTGAAAATTGAAGTACTTATAAAAGTCAATGCATGATGAAATTATGTTGAAGGAAGAATTTAAAGCAAAAAAGCTCAATTGAAAATTATCCACAAGTTTTTGTGTTATATATTAGAAATTCATTATCCTAAAAAAATGACATGTTGTTATAATAAAAGTTCAATGAGAAATCCTTCAAAACTACTTTGCTGTGTTATCTACTAGTTTCAATTGAAAACATAATATCATTACATAATTAATGTTCATCTAAATGAATACATAGCAACATGATTCCAGAAAAACGAATCCAGAGACATATTCAGACTTCTAGTTTATACTAATTTTCATTTTGAAGGCACTGTTGTATAAGCATTAGATTTTTAACGCCATAAAACGCATTGACATATAAACCCACATTACCTGACCCAAGAATAATGCTTATTTCAAAAACTCTATGCATTATTCTGTCTTAAAACCAATTGCACCTAATTATCTGGTCATTTTTTTCCAGATAAAAATTTTCTGTGTCAGACCTTGTTTTTAATACCTTTTTTTGAAGTTTAAGGTTTCTCCCTTTAAATATATGCACCATTTTGAATAAAAAGTATACTAATATTTTCATAGTAAGCTAACAATTAAAATTTAGAGAACTGTTTTAACCACCTATAACATACAGGAAAAAAAATTCTACCTAAAGCCTTTCTTCTGAAAAACTGATAAATGTTGATTAGATCCACTTTGTAATTTTACAGCATCTTATAAATCTTCTGCGCATGATACTTCAGTGTAATTTTTTAAAATTAAATGCAATTTTCATTTTGTTAGAAATATTTTTTGATATCAACTTGTTTCTCCGCGCAGCGACCTTGTTCACCAAAGTTTGTGTTTCAGAGTTATAGAGTTGAGAGAGGGTTGTAACCACAGCTAAAGTAGCCTCCTTGACTGTAGTGGCCTTCATAGCCTTGAGGAGGTGAATTTAAATTAAAAAAAAGGGACCTGTTAAAAGTTGCTAGAGAAAAGTTTTATAATTTAATTATAATAAGTTTTACATCACTTGAACTAAAAGCTTTTACAACAAGAGATCAACTTTTAAGCTTACATTAAGATAATAATAAGAATAATCTTTACTATACTTTAAAAAATTTGTTTGGCAATGGCTTCCCAATGCAATACTTTTAAATACAAAGCATTTTTTTTTTTTAATATTCTAAAATACTGATGAGACAATAATATATTTATTTCATGCTTATTTTCTAACAAATTGTTAACCTAATCTCATCTACCTAATTGAGGGAGACAGTTAAATAGCTAGGTGGAGTAGATACAATAATAAAATTTATTATCAACAATTAGATGGTATTTTGAAAATACTGAAAACTAGGGCTTGGCAACTGGTGAAGACCGCAATCAGTTAACCGTTTTATATTAAACTTTTTTTTTTTTAGAAAAAAAAAAGGTCGGTAATTATATATTAATAAATAAATAATTTTAGCTTGGAAAGCATAAATATCACGAAAATATATATAGTTTTAAAAAGCACTCAGATATTGCGTTTAGTTATATTTATTTCAATATTTTTTTACCAATTATTAATAAATTACATTCTTTCAAAAATCTTTCAAAAATTTCAAGCTTTTAAGATACTTAAAATAATCAAAACAATCCAGAAAATACAGGTAACACTAACTTAAAATATTTTGTCAACTTTTTGATACTTTCGCTTGTTGTTTCATTTTATTTGTTGTTTAACTTTTTTTATTGTTGTTTAATTAATTTAATTTTAGATTATTAAATAACAATCTCAAAGTTCTGCATCCCATCTTTGAAATAAAATAGTATTTAATCCTTTTATTTACTCTTTCTGTTTTTAAAACTAAATTAAAAAGTTTTCTCTATGAACAACATTTTAAAATTCTACTTTTAAATTTCTACAACATTCTAAAATTCAACTGAAACATATGTAAAATTCTACAACATTCTAAAATTCAACTGAAACATATGTAAAATTCTACAACATTCTAAAATTCTACTAAAACATATGTAAAATTCTACAACATTCTAAAATTCTACTAAAACATATGTAAAATTCTACAACATTCTAAAATTCTACTAAAACATATGTAAAATTCTACAACATTCTAAAATTCTACTAAAACATATGTAAAATTCTACAACATTCTAAAATTCTACTAAAACATATGTAAAATTCTACAACATTCTAAAATTCTACTAAAACATATGTAAAATTCTACAACATTCTAAAATTCTACTAAAACATATGTAAAATGGATTAGTTAAATCTTTAAAATATGTTATGAATAATAATAATGTGATTATAATAATGTGACTATGAATAATAATAATGTTATAAATATATTTTTAAGATTCTGATGATAAAATCTCAAAGATCTTCTTTCAGAAACCTTTATTTTGTTAATATGCTGAAGTTTATATATATTTTTAAAAAGTCTTTTATGTTATTATGAATCACAACTTACATTATTATGCAGGCCTTGACGGGAGTAAATGAGCACGAGAGTGAATAAAAGTTCTCCTAAAACAAGCATGGCGAACCATGCGACCTGCTTCTCTAAGCAGCTTCTTATAAGTGCTTTTGTTTTTTGCACAAAGTATCTGTTTATTCCTTTAAAAAATTGCTTGTTAAATACAAAATTTGATTTTATAATTGTTACAAGCATATGTAACTTTAGAATATATACATAAGCATCAATTATTGATGAAAAATTCTTTAGACAAGCGTTGTCTTTGGGTTTTTACACAATATATTTGTTAACAACTTATATTTATTTAATTAATAAAAAATTTTGACAAAAAACTATAAATGTTGCTGCTGCTTATAAAAAGTGTTTTAAACTTTTTTATTGTAATAAAATTCAGACATTTTAAGAATTATTAAATTAAACAATAAAAGTAAATAGTTGGGTAAAACCACCTATATATGGCCACCACCAAATCCTGGCCACTTTTCAAAGAAGTTTTAAATATTAAGTTAGTGGCTTTCCAAAATTTTAAAAATGAAAATAAAATCCAACTTTTATATTTGGAACCTCAGTTTGTTACATAACATCAACACAAGGTTATTTTATCTGACTAGGAAAATTATTCTAAATTAGCATATACTATGGCAAATATGTTCATCGTGAATGAAAAAATGCAAAAAAATATTTTGTCGAATTATCTTGTTTAATAAAAAGCATAAAGTTTAACTCAATTGCAATGGTTTATTCTTGTAATAAAATCATTTTATTATGGTTTGAAATTAAAATTACATTGTTTGGAAGTGTTTATGTTGTCACAGTTGTTTTATTTGTTACCCATAAATAATGACGTAATCATGGCCACATATCAACCTATTCTTGGCCATGAGTAAGGTTTAGTTATAATTAAGTTTAAATAAAAATTTAAGTTTTAATTATAAAGTTGAATTAAATTTTTATTATCTACATTATTTATTCTATTTTTTTTGTTTTCATTCTTAGAAAAATTAGTAGTAATCATTTAAATATAGGAAGTTTATGTTTTTATTTATTTAAGACATTTGCTAATTTGAAAACATTAAAATGTTGTGAAATGTTTCAAAATCTATTATTTGTTTAGCTGATAAAAAAAGAGTTAAATTTACAAAAGTAAAAATTTATGCAGAACTTATTTTTTAAACTTGCTACAATAAATTTGTTTTGTTTTTTTAAGTTTATAAATACTGTCACTGTTAAAATGTCAGAACTTTTTAATCCCATTCCTAAAATGTAATGGCCAGGAATAAGTTTGCAATGGTCATGTTTAGGATCTCTGGCCATAATTTGGTGTTTCCTACGCCATAATTTGGTGTTTCCTAAAACTTGTTAAATTATTGACAAAAATTACCAAACTTGTCATAAATTGTATCTCAAGAACCTAAGCCATTTACGATAATATATGACACAGTTTAAAATTAAGTGGCCTTGAGTTTGTGGTTTTACCTTTACCTTTACAAAGTAAATGTGTAAAATATATAATTCTTTATATAAAATAAAAATTATTATGCAATAATTTTAAGTGTAGTAATTTTATATTTTATCAGTTAAATAGTTGTATATTTTATCAATATAATTTATAGTGTAATAATTTTATATTTACCAGTTAGTTTGACTTTTGTATTAAATGAAGTGTTTTAAATTGTATTGTATTTTTACATTATACTTTTGTAAACAAATTCCATGCATAATTCTTAGTTAAAAAAAGTATAATTAGTTATGAATAAACAGTAGTTTAGTGTAAATATTTTTTTTTGTGTGCGTTTTTTCTCAAGTGAAAGTAATGAATAACAAAAATTCAAACGTCTGACTATTATATAAAATATGTCTTATAAGAAATAGTTTATTTAGTAAATTAATTAATTAAATTAAAGATGTGTTGTCAGTTTTGTCGTAGTTGATATCTGTATTGTATTGTTTGTTTTTGGCAATCTCAACAAAGGTTTCAATATGTGAAGCAAAAATGTTGAAAGCCAAAACTTTTATATATAGAAAAATATTCTATTATTCTCCCTCTATCTTCAATCAAATTTAGTTTAGTTGAATGTATAAAACATGTTTTTAATGTTTTTAATATTTTTCTACATACTTAGATTTTTTTTTTTTAAGAAAAAAAAGTCTTAGTATGTAGAAAAAAAGTCTTAGATACATGTGAAAATGTTAAAAACATTTTCACATGCATCTTAAAAATGTTTTTTATTTTGTTAATTTTGTTTAACAATGTTTAAAAAAAAATTATTTTACTAATGAAAAACATGAGATTAATGATTCGTCTGCCAAATCATGTGATTCAAAATATGACTATAAAGTTTAAATGATACAATAGCATTTGGAAATGAAAGAAACAGTAATTTTAAAACTTGACACAAAAAAAGAAGGAATGGAAAGGAAAAAAAGCAACTTAAAAAAAAAATGATCCAAGTTCATTAGATTCCAACTATATTAATAATAAATAAAAAAAGATATGTTACTGTTTATTAATAAAAATTAATGTTTAATAATTAATTAAGAAAACTATTCTTTTTATTTTAACTTAAGTATGAAAAATGTTCTTTTAGTTTACAGATCTTATTTCCCTATATCAATCCTATAGGTTTTTGGAATTTTTCCAGTGTTTGCCAAGCCCTACTGAAAACCATTCTGTTACGTTTATATATATATATATATATATATATATATATATATATATATATATATATATATATATATATATATATATTCATATGTGTGTGTTTGTGTGTCTATTGATGTTGTTTAGCACATATATATAAATATCTTTGTGTATTTAGCTTTGCATAAAACATCATTGATAACATCATATAGAGATCTAACCATATTCCAAGCCAAACCCTAACCCTGACGATATGATTGAAGATTAAAATCTTTAGCAAGGCATTTTTGAACTGTGTGGGGTCTAACATTTACACTTAAAGGCAGTTAAATAAGAGCTTCAAATCTATATGCTTTTCACAGCCAAACAGGGTATCATGTAGATTTTTTTTTTCCAACTTTTTTTCACTGCTCTGAAATTTGACTGCCAGGTTAGAGTTTGTGCCATTTAAAAGTTCAGATTTATTTTTGTCTTTACTAATATGTATTTATTGGAACTAGCTAAGTTTAAAATTGAAATCCTGTAAGTAAGAAAAAAAAGTCAAAACAAAATCCCTTTAATTTGGGAAGGGAGAGTATACTTTACACGGTCAAAAGATTTTATGATGAAATTTGAAATCTAATGATTTTAATGTTATTTAAGGAAGCCTGAAAAAATTTCTAAAATCATTTTTCCTTAAGCGATTTTGTTGGGTTATTGTTGTTCCCAAGGTTCAATTACCACCATTTTTTGTAATTCATCCTTGTTTGAGACTGGTATAAATATACAAAAATTTAGAGTAATTTAGATAAATAATAAACACTAAAAAATCTTTGGTATGCCCGTGATATATTTAACAACAAAAAAAAACTACAACACAGATATTTTTCTTTTATTCTTGATTTAAAACCAGTAGCAGCTTTTGTTTACTATGTTCTGTGCTGACTTATATCTTTTCTAGGTAGGTTTAATCTTAGCATGCACTGCCTCTCCAGCCTGTTCTGTAAAATTTGCTTAGCCTATATTATGATATTTTAGAAAAAGAACAAGATGATTTGCAATAATATGTATTTTCCATGTAGTTTTTTAATGTTGATCCCTCTATTTTAGCAATGTGCATTTAATTTTGTATTGATTTAAAAATGTCAGCAAAGTTTTTTATAATTGTTTCAAACTCTGGATTCAAATGTTTTCCAAAGGCTGCATCAATTACCGGTTTAAAAGCGCGCAAACAATTTATTACAGATAATATCAAGTGTTAGTATTTCGGGATTTCCTTTATCACAACTTGCTCGAGACAATCTATTTTTTTAAGTATTTTGTTTTAAGTATTTTGTTTTTTTAAGTATTTTCCATCCTATCCAACTCCATAATATTATTCAACTCCATAGTAACCTCAAAAACTCCATAGTATCATCTGAAACGGCATCATATTTGAAGATTTAGTTCTTTTGATTTTAAACCTGAAATTTTGGTTGATAAATTAAATGTTATTTTTTAGTTTAATATTAGATGCAATTTCCTGTTGATAGATTAAATGTTGCTCCTTGTTTTAGATTTTGGTTCTCCATTTTATTCTTAATAATAATTGAAGCCTCTTGTTCTGCCTGTAAAGCACCATTACCAATGGTTAAACTATTAAGATTTGTAACTGACTGTAACTGAATGTATAAATATACTTTCCTGATGAACTTATGATTTATTGATGGAGAAACAATTTGTTGAAGAAAAATTTAGATAAGTGTTTTTACTAATTTATATATATATATATATATATATATATATATATATATATATATATATATATATATATATATATATATATATATATATATATATATATATATATATATATATATATATATATATATATATATATATATAAAGCGCTCTTAAAACACTAATCTTTCCTCCTTACAAAACTTACATAAAAAGAGCGAGACTTCGTTATTAAATTTAATTTGTAAGCAATTTGAAATAAAATTTGATAAGATTTTTAACAATTATGCTAAAACAATTATGGCATAAATTTTCTCTAGTGTCATAAACAGTTTCAAGTTGTTCAGATTTTTTTGTTCAGACAATATTGCTTATAATGACACCGTGTCTGACTACTGATTCCATGTGTATCTATATTAATATATTAAAGTCTGATTTAACTTTAATCTAAAAGAGTTTTTATTTTATAAGTTAATTTTATTTTATAATTTTTTTACAAGACTTTTACAAAATTAAAGAGAAACAAGTTGAGCGTTGTACTACCAGGGACGTGGTGGGAATTAAACTCGGAACCTCTTGCTTATGAAGCAAGCGCTCTACCACTACACCAATAGTGTGTTTTAACAAAATTAACAAAGGTATTATTTTTTCAAGGTTCAGAAACTGTAAATAACATTTTAATCTTTATGCTCCGAGCAAACGCAGCACGGAACCTTTAAGCTATTTTTATGCTTCAAGTAAATGCAGCAAACACTGAACCTTAAAGTTGTTTTTAAAAACAATTTTTTTGTTAAGTATTTATTTAAATTTGTGTTGTTTCCAGGTATTTATCAGCGTATTCACTGACTTTAATAAAAAACTTTAATAAAAAAGAAATAAAACTTTTTAAATTGAGTATTCAAGTAGCACATGATTTTGATTTCAAGCTTTTTTATTAATAATATGTAGTACTAGTAACCATATTAATCAAAATTTTTAAATTGATACAAAGTTTAACCTAGCAGTCAAACTTAAGAGCAATGGTCCTTTAGTTTTTTTTTAACATAATTTGAGCTAATGGACCTAAAAGAGAAAAAACCAAATAGTGATTTAAAATTGCAGATGGCTTTTTTAATATGATGTTTTCAGTGATGTTTCATGATTAGCTTAATTGATATATAATGAAAAGTTTAATAAATATTTTTTATCTTTTTGATCAGGGTAATTATGTTGCAATTAAAAGAGTGCACAAAAATTCTTTGCCGCTAACACGAGATATTTTGTATGAATTAAAAGCAGTTCATGAGGTGCAGCATCAAAATTTAAATCAGTTTATTGGAGCTTGTGTTGATCCACCAAACATTTGCATTTTAACAAAGTATTGCCAAAAAGGCAGTTTAAAAGTAAGTATTGCCAAAAAGGCAGTTTAAAAGTAAGTATTGCCTAAAAGGCAGTTTAAAAGTATTTCTAATTCTTTTTATTCAATTTCTAATTTAGTTCTTTAAAGTTTTAAGTTAATGTTACAAAAGTTTATTACATTAATGTAAAATGTTAAACTTTTCAACAATTTTTACTCCTAAAAACATTTTTAGCAGAAATTTTTTAAATACCATAACCAAATGCCTGGTTTATATAGAAACTATAACTTCATTAAATAAATTATTTTAAAATAAATACTGTCCCTATTACGATTTTTAAATCTATTAAAAATAATGTTTTTAAATAAATCTTCACTAACAAAGCTACAAAATGTTTGTGGTTTCTAACTTTGTGTCATGGCTTTAAATTTGTTTTAGCCTAATATTTTATAAAAAATGATTTATGTTTTTGACTTGAATATTAAACAGTATTTTTTTAAAATATTATGCAGTATTTTTAGGATGTGTTGTTTAATCCAAATATCAAGTTGGATTGGATGTTTAAAATGTCGTTTGCTGTTGATATTGCAAGGGTATGTAAGTTTCACATTTTTATTTAAGTTTTTACATTTGAGAAGTGTTTATAACTTACTTTAGGCTATTTCTGTACTAATGTTTAAGCTACTTCAGTCCTTATGTTTTGTGACATTTAAGTTGATCAATAACATGTTGTCTAAAAATATTTTTGATTTTTTTTTCAGATAACTGTTTTTATACAATAAGTTTGTTGCATCAAAACTATTTAAATTAAAAATGTTTCTCAAATTTATTTCTTAATTATTAAAAAAAAATTGATTTAAAAAAAAAAAACTTCAAATGCAGAACTTTTATTTAAGATATTTTTTATTTTTAAAAATAAAAAATATCTTGAATAAAAGTTTTCTTGTTTAACAGACTTTTAATACAGTTTAACATATATAAATATATAAATTTTTCTTCAAACTAATTTTTTAAATTTAAAGAATTTCCGCTTTATTTTGAAAAAAATAAAGCGGAAATAGTGTTTTTATTTTTTACTGTTTCCATACATCGACTGGTAAATAAGTAGATCATGCAAGGAGTGCTGCTACATTGACTGGCAAACATGTAGAACATGCAAGGAGTGCTGATATATCAAATGACAAACAGGTAAAACATGCATGGAATGTTGCTACATCGAATGATAAATAGGTAGAACATGCAAGGAGTGCTGCTACATTGACTGGGAGTTTGGTTTAGGCAGGTAGTCTATCAAGGTAGTCTATCAAATAATAAAGAGAATCTTTTTAAAGTTTTTAAACTTTTTTCGGTCTTTTAAATTAATTAAAAAACAACAACAACATAGAGTTAACATTTTATGGTAAAAATTAAAGATGAACAAGCAAGACCTGAATAACAGTGGTATACCTCCTGTCCATGAAATATATATTGTTTTTTATTAAATAATATATATATATATATATATATATATATATATATATATATATATATATATATATATATATATATATATATATACATATATATTTATATATATACATATATATATATATATATATATATATATATATATATATTATGTATATATATATATATATATATATATATATATATATATATATATATATATATATATGTATATATATATATATATATATATATATATATATATATATATATATATATATATATATATATACATACATATATATACATATGTATACACACACATATCTCATATATCACTCACAAATATATGGTTCTCATAACACCAAAAATTAAAATCATAGTTTGAAATCACAACAGAGATATTTTAATTTGGTTAATTTGTGCAGAAAGTTAAATTTGACTGTTATTCAATGGTAGATATCACCTCTTAAGAATGAAGCGTTATATATATATATATATATATATATATATATATATATATATATATATATATATATATATATATATATATATATATATATATATATATATATATATATATATATATATATATATATATATATATATATATATATATATATATATATATATATATATATATATGTATATATATATATATATATGTATATATATATATATATATATATATATGTATATATATATATATATATATATATATATATATATATATATATATATATATATACATATATACATATATACATATATACATATATAAATACATATATATATATATATATATATATATATATATATATATATATATATATATATATATATATATATATATATATATATATATATATATATATATATTTATATACTTTGATGTGTATGTATTGAAAATTGTAAAGAAGTTGCAAAAAGAGTTATTTCAGAATTGAAACCACAGGTTCCATTAACTGTACATTAGGACAGAAAACTGTTTGAACAGCAGAGATATAGTGGATTGACTGCCTGTGTTAGTGACAGGATATGATGTTGAAAATCTGTTGCCAGTCCCAAAACTGGAAAGGGGCACCAGTGAAAAATAAGTGAACAAACTGAACAAGCTTTAAAATATTGGAACATTTCATATGACAAAATTGTGGCACTGTGTGCTTGTACCTTGCTGGAAAAGTTAGGAATTTTTCCAGCAAGGTACTTTATATACCTAAGTCTTTATTATACACAGCCTGTCAACACTATGTTTATGAAGTGATTTTATTCCATGTTTACAAAACTTATTTTGGACCATCTATTGGTCCAGAGATTAAGTTGTTTCAACAATTTTGTGATCAGAGGAATAAAATTAACTCTGAATCATGAGTATTAACTGATGCAGATCTCAAAGTGTATGGTTCATTTACACCATCAGCAGTAGAATTTGCTGTAAATATGCTGCAAGGAACAAAACAATTTTGCAATGATTACAAAAAATTAGAGCAATCGTCTATAATTTTTTAAGAAAAACTCTTCCAGGTCAAAGTCAAATAATTTTTCATACTCCTGGGGCTATGCACCAAGCATGATAAATAGCAAAAGCACTGAACTCTATTAAAATCTACTTGTTTTGACACCAATTTTATTTAACAAAAAATAAAGAGAAGTAATTTCTACGTTTTTCAATTTTTTCATTTTTGATTTACATGGAGAACATTAATTTTGGGCTCCTATCTCTTCATCTGCTCATCACAATGATCTGACACTGATTAAGAAAATGAATATTGAATATTTCAATTGAATATTTCAAAATTTTTCACAAAGAAGTAGCTGAATCTGCCATAAAAGCCATTGCAGGATAATTATGATATTTAACTGAAAACCTTGTGAGTCTCTCTTTTTTCAGCAATCATGTTTATAACGAAGCTATAGAAAAAATGTTGATTGCACTTGAAAACCCAGCCAAAGGTAAAAAGGTTTCAGACAAAGGATTAATGGATAAAATTGTAAACATGAACTCAGATAACTTTGTAACAAAAAGATCAAAATAATTATTTGAAGTGCTTGGAATAAATTGGTATTTATGATGAAACATTGCTCAGACACATGGAGCACATAAACCGAATACCAGGAAGCATATAAAATTGTTAATTATATGAAAGTTGTAAATGACGCAGCTGAAAAAGGGAGTATTGAAATATTGAAACTTTCAGATTACACAAAAAATTTGACAAAAGATGAAACTCAATTGCAATATGTTTTACAAACGGTAGAAGAACATTAACATCAAATTCTAGATATGCGAATTTCTACAATTGTGAACACTTTAATGAAAATAAGTGAATAACCAACAAGTAAAAACAAGTGAACAATCTAAATAATATTGATTAAAATAATATAAATAACACTAAATTTGAATCAAATAGTTAAAATTATGTTTTAGAAAAAAAATTAAAATACATTTGTTTTTATTTTCCGTTTACTCTTAAATCTGATAATATCAAGTTTATTGAGTAACCCCGAGATATAAAATTATCCTAATTTTTCTTTATATATATATATATAAATATATATATATATATATATATATATATATATATATATATATATATATATATATATATATATATATATATATATATATATATATTTATATGCATATATACACATGTTTATACATATACTCTTGCATGGTTGTCTAAGTTTTTACCATAACATGTCAGTTTTAGGTTTATTTTAATTTTAAAGACCAGAAAAACTTTTTTTTTTTGATTATTTGATAGACTGCCTGCTCCAACCAAACCCTCAGATAATGTAGCCGCATTATGTTGCTAGTCAGGCTATTTGTCAGTTGATTACCAACACTCCGTTAAGAGACAGGCTATTTTTCAGTTGATATAGCAGCATTCTGCCGCAAGTCAAGCTACATAGCAACACTCCATGTTTTACAGTTGAAAAATAAAAATAAAAACATTCAGAATGTTTTTATTTTTAAAAAATAAATTAAAAGACTAGAATGTTTTTAAAAACATTCTAGTCTTTTAATTTTCATTTTTGTGGTTTACATACTTCCAACAATTAAGATAAGGCGTTTTGACATAATTCTTACCTTAATTTTGTCAGCTTTAATACCCCAAAAAAGCAAAGAGCCATTTTTTACCACAAACACGTTTTCTAAGCCGTAAACTATAGGAATATATATATATATATATATATATATATATATATATATATATATATATATATATATATATATATATACAGGCTTTCACAGGAAGACGTGCGATTTCATGTCTTTATATGACCACGCAAAAAAAAAATGTTTTAATGATTTGACCACGGTGTATTTTTAAAATTTAAAAACGCGCTACAAAAACTTACCTAAACTTATCTGAAAAAAAAATTTAAAAAAATAAATAAATCTTAACGAAAGAGAAAATGAAAAAAAAATACTTAGTTAAAGCAAAAACACAAAAAAATAAATATATATACATAACGCATCTCAAACAAAACTGATCAAACTAAAATGCTTAGTCTATTTTATTTACGCATTAAAAAACCTTTTCAATCTTTGATTTAACATTTTTATATATTTTTTATTTGTTTAATATGTTCAAAAGTTAAATATTTCTCATAAAAAATACATAGTTACATAAATAAAATTAAAAAAAAATTTTATAAATACTTTTTTTTAAATTAATTATAAGCGTTTTTTTTTTACTTCATTAAAAGCGTTTCGATAATATAAAAGATCAATTTAAGATCAAACTTATAAAGTTGTTACGGTTTTCTAAAACTTTTTTTTTTTAACGAAATTTTGTTTATCTTTTTAAATGCATTAACTTTAATCATTCTTATATTTAAATTCGTTAAAGAGACTTTCGTTGTCGAAGAATGTCATCGTTTATAAAATCATAACAATTTTTTATTTTTTAATGAGATTTATTTTAGAAATGAACACTTTAACAATTTATATGTTTTAAATTAAAAAAATATATACAATTGTCAATTATATTTAAAAAACAAAACTTTTTTTCAGTAAATTGTTACTTTATTTAAAACCGTTTCGCTAATATAAAAACATTTGTTAAGAAGTTTTGATGTAATTAATTTCACTTTTTGAGAATATTTTTTATATAGCGCGTTTCTAAAATGTTTTTTGAATAAGCCGCGGTCAAACCGTCATAGCAAAATGTAACTTGCGTGGTCATATAAAGACGTGAAATCGCACGTCTTCCTGTGAAAGCCTGATATATGCAGCGTCTATTCTAGGAAAAAAAATTTGGGCGGTGGTATTCCCTCGCTCTAGCAAACTTTATCAAAAATCAGCGGTTTTTTGCAACAAAAAAAAAAAAATTTGCCGTAAAAAAATGCAAATAATTAAAAAAAAAAAAAAGAAGTTCCTTAAATTTTAATTTGGGCGGCACCCAAATATGGTTGACGCTATCAAAAACAATCTAGAATTGCTCCTGATATGTGTATATATATATATATATATATATATATATATATATATATATACATATATATATATATATACATATATATATATATATATATATATATATATATATATATATATATATATATATATATATATATATATATATATATATATATATATATATATATATATATATATATATATATATATATATATATATATATAAAGGAATTATTGAGTGCATTCCAATGTTTAGCAACGCGATTACTAAAGAAATGATATCATCGTTCAGAATTTTTATTGAATATTCTCAAACAAACTGTTCTCTTTTACCACATCTATTTTAAATTTTTGAATTAGTTTCCTTTTATTCTAGTTTTAAATTCATAAACTAGATTCTCTAATTTATGAATTTAAAACAAGATACACCTCTCTGTGTAACCAAGATGTTTGCATATGATCTGTACTTTTGCAGATCTTTGTATTTTTTCATTATTCATTACACCTTTTATTGTGTAAGGTGACCAAGCACTGATTGCATATTCCAGGCTAGGTCTGACATTTATTTTGTAAATTTGGTCCCTAACACTAAATCCCTGGATAAAAATGTTTTTTTAACATATTAGGCATTCTGTTAGCTTTATTACTAGCATGAATAACTTGATGTATATATATTTAGGATCACTTGAAGCAAATATACTTTTTCTACTTCTAGTTTTTCAAATTGTAATATAAATAGTTAATTATATTTTGAAGTAAATAGTTTGTGCATGGGTTGTTTCTTCCCATATAGATAACTTTATATTTCTTTATAAATTTAATTTTTTTTTTCCTTTTTGTTCATTAAGAGTTAATTTAAAAAGTATTGGTAAAACTAAGTTTTACCAATGCCATTGTATAGCATTGTATGGCATTTTTTAATTTTTTAAAGTTTTTAAATGGCAATGGTAAAACTAAGTATTCCTTTAATTTACACGGAATAAATGAAAGAGAAACTTGTCTTTTATTACTTGGCAATATATATATATATATATATATATATATATATATATATTGTGCAGCTGTGGCACAGTGGTTAGAGTGCTTGCTTTATAAGCAGGAGATCCAGGTTTGAAACGAGCTCTGGACATATTTTCGCGTCATGGTAAGGAAGAAGGCATAAACTTCTTGGTTAAATGCACTTCTGAGGTGCTCTGTGACAAGACCGTTTGGTCTTCTTGAGGCACCTAAATAACAAAAAATATATATATATTTATATGGAAATTTTTATCATATATATATATATATATATATATATATATATATATATATATATATATATATATATATATTTATATGAAAATTTTTATCATATATATAAATCGAGTGATCTTTTCCTAGTGTGTAACTCTGAAGAATCTAAAGACCAATTACTGAATTTTCTCAAAGACACGAACAACTAAATAAAAATAAAATCATATTAATTAAACATGCAAAATATTATTAGCAGTGGTTTACTTATAGAATATAATGAAAATGAAGTTGTTAATATGCTGCACTCTCAAAAAAGTTTTATCCAAGAATTTAGCAAGGTGAATAACATCAAAGATCATTTAAAATAGAAGCTATCAAACCGATAAAAAATAAACCATCAGTGTTTTTAGTGTTTGCAAAAATAAGTAAAATATTACAAGAAGGTTTTCAATGTTATAAAAAAAGTCACACTCGGATTCACTTCTTGCAGAATATATGACAAACTCAATGTAATGCGTAGTTTTAACTGTCAAAGCTTTGGATATTTTGCAAAGGAATGCAAGAAACATGAACTTATATCTGCTAAATGTAACGAAAAACATTGAACTGATCAGCGCTTCAAGGGATAAAAATGTGTTAACTGTGTTTTAAATGAACAAAATGATAATGTTCACTGTGCATTTGATAGTAAATGTCCTTCACTTGAGAGAGAAAGAAATACTTCAAATTAATTGTTTAAACGTCAAGTTCAAAAGGCTGATAAAACCTACATAAAATATATATTATGCTCACTATGGAATGTTTACTCTCTTACTAATAAATTTCCAGATGTAATGGAGCATATACTTGACCAGAATCCAGACATTTTTATTACCGAAACATGGATGACTTCTAAAAACAATAAACAGCAATGATACAAAATTAAATATATGTTTTTTGAAACAAAATAAGAAAAGAAAGAGGTAAAGAAAAAGGTGGCGGGGTAGGAATTATGTTAAAACAATCAATTAAGCACAAACAACTACCAAATTAATAATTTCACTCCTTTGAAAATCTATGTGTTAAAATTACTTTAGCCAAAAGATCATTAATTTTAATTTGCATTTATAAACTAATATTTGTCTCTCACATAACATTTCTGGATGAGTTCATGAATTTACTTGAAACAATAGTGTCAACAGCATGCAAATACATAACAGGAATTTAAAAACAGTGGACATACAGTCCTTTCACAACGAAATATCAAGAAATAAACCAGAAATATCAACTAAAAATATTTTTAAAAAAATAACCGTATATAACCAAATAATGAAAGAGATTGTGCAGAAACTTTGAAAATAAAGTGAGTAAAAATAGTCAAAACTCGTTTGACAGAGAAACTCAGACAAAAATGAAGAAAAGCATAAAAAAAGAGAGCAAAAAATGAAAAAAAGAGAACAAAAAATGAAAGTTGTAAAAAAGAATATAGACGCCTCTGGGAAAAAACAACAATAATTGCTTATATAAAAAAAAGAATATACAAAAAAAAGAACATATATCTATTCTCATTGGTAAACAAGCTACTAGATAAAACTCAAGAATATGTACTTCCAAACTAGCTAACAACTTAATTATTTTACTGAAAAAATCCAAAAACTCAGGTCTGGTCTTCAAATATCCCAAACAAAGAAAAACACATCAAATTATAATTGTTAGTTTTTAAGAAATTTTGATCCAACGACATACAAAGAAATTTACAAAATCACCATTTCAATTTGGAGTAAAATGTTCTTCTGATAATCCGGTTCCAGCATATTTACTACAGAATAATTTACAAACATACATATATGGGTTGAAATAGTAAACCTATCGCTAGAATCAAGCAGCAAGGATTGTTTAAAAAGTGCTTCATTACTTCCAATAATAAAGAGGTTAGACTCTCTCATAGATACTGAAGACTTCAAAAATTATAGACCAGATTCTAATTTAGTATTCATTAGCAAGTTAATAGAAAGAGTAGTTTCTAATTGTCTTGATTCCCACATTACAACAAACAATCTTCATATAGAACATCAATATTGATACAAAAAGTATCACTCAACTGAAACACTTATACTGAAGCTTACCAATGATATATTTGAACTCTTTGATAAAAATACACCTTCAGTACTAATGCTACTTGATCTAAGTGCTGCCTTCAACACTATTGATCAGCAAAAATTACTTGGACTATTACTCAACTACTATGACTCAACTCACAAGTGGTTTGAATCATTTTTAGTTAACCATACACAAAATGTTAAAATTGGTAACTCATATTCCACGAACTAAAATGTAAAATACGGAACATCACAATATACAGTCCTGGGTCCAAAACTCTTTAATATCTATATGAGATCACTTTACAAATATCTGAACATAATCAATGTTAAAACCTTTGGATACTCAGATGATCATCAAACTCTAAAAGCATTCCTTCCTTCATCTCAATATAATGCACTAGTCTTAGATATACCAAAATTTTTATCGCACATAGATTTGTGCACCATAGTATGTTCACTAGTATTTGCACTGCTAGATTATTGCAACTCCTTCTACTTGATAATTGAAAAGTCAGAAGTAAAAAAACTGCAGTCTGTTTAAAATTGCGCAGCAAGAATGGTATTTAAAACTAGAATAGAAAATCATGTAAACAACCAGGAATTTAACAAATTGCATTGGCTGAAAATCGGAGTAAGAATATATTTAAAGGTTCTTTTAATAATGCACAAATTTATTATTCCGGGAGCATCAATGTCATTATGCAGTTTAATTCACTACTCAATGTCAGAAAGAACACTATATATTAAAGGAAACAAAATGCAGCAATCGTTATGGTAAACAAGCTTTATCCCACTAGGGTCCTAAACTTTGGAATATACCTTCAAACATCATCCCTGACAAATAAAAACATAACAATTTATAAGAAAAAACAAAAAATCTTATTTAATGATGAATAGTGAACTATTCCACCAAAAAATTCTTGAATGTTAAATTACAATCTTTTGAACATTAATATTAAAATTTTTACTTATGTAGTAATTTGTTGCACAGCTGAGCAAGTGTTTGGCCAACTTTATCCAAGATTCTGGCAAAACACAGTAGCTGTATATATATATATATATATATATATATATATATATATATATATATATATATATATATATATATATATGAATATATATATATATATATATGTATATATATATATATATATATATATATATATATATATATATATATATATATATATATATATATATATATATATATATATATGTTTACCCACAGCTACTGTGTTTTAAAAAAGCAGTTGGATGATGAGTTAATGTCTATTTTAATGAAAACTTCATGATTCTGCAAAATAAGCTTACCTTTTTTATTTATATCATTTTTAATTTTTAAGTCTGATTTTTTGTACTTTGAGGTTATTGCATTGGTTAATAAAAGGTTATAGCTTTCTTTAGATAAGTTAATAGATTTCTTTAAAAAGTATAAGTGAGATTACAATTGCGTATATTAGATATGTCATCTTTTAATTTTCTTTGGAAACTGCTATAAACTTTACGAAACCTAATATTTCCTATCATTTCTATTAGGTCACTTTCAAATGTGGACATTTCAGTAATTTGTTCAGGGTGATTTGCTGTTTTTATTATAACTATTATAAAAAATATTACTCTTACTTTTTTGATCTTTGTTAATAAAGAAAAATCTCCACCTCATTTTTTTTACTGATGCTTTGGTCTTTTCGATTAATTGTAACTTGTAGTTTTTTATTGATGGAATTGATGGTATGTTCTTGGCTGAATATTATAAGTTAATTTTTTTCATTTCGAAGACGACTTGAGTAGAGTGCTCAACATACGGAGCTAAATATTGTGGCAAGTTTTTTTGTACCAAATAGAGATACAAAGCCACTTGTACGTTTTTTTAGAGTGATCAATACAATGGAAATTAATTATTTACAAAATAGATCATCATAACTAAATATTTATACATGTATATATACATATATACATATATACATATATATATATATATATATATATATATATATATATATATATATATATATATATATATATATATATATATATATATATATATATATATATATATATATATATATATATATACACAAATATATATATATACACAAATATATATATATATATATATATATATATATATATATATATATATATATATATATATATAGATTTAGTTAAAATATATAAAGTAAAAAACTTGTATTATGTAACATTGGTAATTATTTTTTCAAAACGATTGTTTTGTGAGATGCAAAAAATAATTACCAATGATAAAATTAGTAGCTTTTTAAATGATTTTAATGAGCAGATATATAAAAAATATAAAGTATATAAAATGATATATAAAATTTAATCTATTTTAATGATTGTTAAATTTAAAGATTGAACTTTAAAAAAAACCTTGTTTTTGTTATTAGTTGTATGTAACTAAAAACATTTTGTCTTCCAACTGTACTTTTTGTCTTCCGACTGTACTTTTTGTCTTCCGACTGTACTTTTTCTTTAATCTTTTCATTTTATTTTTTATTTTTTTGTAGCTTTTCCCACAATTTACAAAATCATTGAAATGAGCAAATTTATTTTTAACAATGAATAAAGATATTTTAAAATAAATTTAAAATTATCAATTCGGCATATGCTTTCTTTTTTTTCCTATTAATCAAAAAATTAAGCAAAATGTATTTTGCTTTAATTTGAAATGTAATTGCTGTAATTTGAAAATACATTTTCAGTAGAAATTTTGTTTTGTGTAACTTAAGTAATTGTTATATATATACATTGTATATATGCATTTCACAAAATGATTTCTTTCAGTTCTAAGTATTCAGTTTAGATTTTTTAAATATTTTATAAAATTTGTTTTGATAGGTTTTAGTAAAAAAAAAATTAAAAATTAAATTAATGGTATCAAACTTCCTTTTTTAATTGAATTGAAATCTGTGCATGCAGGAAATATTTTGAACTATTACCTTAGCTAGTAATTTAAATATTAGTTATTTTTGTTTCCATTTTAAAAATGCATTGATTTTGATTGAATGTATTTTATAATAGGATTACGATTTTGTTATTTTTCAAGCATTAAGTTATTTTAAGTTATTAAGTTATATATAAAAAAGTCAGAAATATATATATTTATGTGTTATATATATATATTTATGTGTTATATATATATTTATGTGTTATATATATATATATATATATATATATATATATATATATATATATATATATATATATATATTGTATATATATATATATATATATATATATATATATATATATATATATATATATACCTATACATATATACATATATATATATATATATATATATATATATATATATATATATATATATATATATATATATATATATATATATATATATATATATATATATGTATAATATATATATATATATATATATATATATATATATATATATATATATATATATATATATATATATATATATATATATATATATATATATATATATAAATATATGTGTGTGTGTGTTTGTATGTATATAAAAATATATATATATATAGATATATATGCGTTACTTTTTTATTGTTGTTACATCTAATGATCGCTATTGCGTGAAACTTTTAGTTGTGTAATTGAAATATATCTTAATAATTATTTAGTTTTCACTATATTATTTGCTCTACTAATTATATAAAACACTGTATTGATCAACAATTACAATTTGTTTTGTTTTAAGTTTTCTTTTTTTTATTAATAATATTTGTATTCAATATTAGGGAATGCATTATCTTCACAATTCCATAATTGGGGTTCATGGTAACTTAACATCATCTAATTGTGTAATAGATGGTCGATGGGCATGCAAGATTACAGATTTTGGATTGATAAAGTTTAAGGGAAATCAAGATGTTTCTTTGGAAGATTGCAACTATGACAGTAATCTATTTAATTTAATATTTATATATATATATACATATATATATATATATATATATATATATATATATATATATATATATATATATATATATATATATATATATATATATATATATATATATCAGGCTTGGACAGGAATGGCGTTCAATTGAGCGCTATTGCTGACCACGCAAATGATTTTATTTTTTGACAACTTGACCACAATTGTTTAATCAACAATGTTTATATGTTTTGATAAGTTAAAAATTTCAGAAATGTTCTGAATGTTGAAAGGCTAAGCTAAACTTAAACTAGAAAAAAAATTAAACGAAAAAAATATTCCTAACGAAAAAAGAAACGAAAAACAAATTCATAACGAAAAAGAAGTTATAAGCACTAAAATTAAAATAAAAACTTACGTTTTAATTACGTAAGAAATAAATGTTATTAAAACTTAAATTTTGAAGGGTTATTAAAGCTACGCAAAACATTTTAAATTAAGTAACAAATTAATACTAATGATTGATTTAATAAAAGAACAATTTTTATTAAATTTATTAAAAAGTGTTTTATATAATATTATTAAATTTTATAAACATTTATTTTGTCAAAAAAGTTGCAAAAAATAAATTGTTAAAAAAAATAACGTAGGCTTTTTAAAATAGTAATTTTTACTAATTTCATGCTCTAATTAGTGAGTCTAATTAAAAAAAATGTTTTGAACTTTTTTAGTCGTAAAAATAGAAAAAAAAAATAAATAAATAAAATGCGCCTGCGATTTAAATAAAATAAACTGCCAACAAAATTTTTAATTTAATTTTAATTTGAGCATTACAACTTTATAAATAAGCGCTTCGCGTAACGAATTTAAAAATTATTATAAAATATTTAATCTTATTCATTTTTAACGAAATAGAAAAAAAAAATTGTTTACAAAAAATAAAATGTTTATTTAAAACATTTTAAAAAATCGTAAATTTAATCATAAAAGTTAATCGTATGAACATTACAAAATGCTTTAAAACTTTTTCATTAAATCAGCAAAGTACATGCTTATATTAGTAAATAAAGTTATTTTATATTCTTGTGTAATTCACATAAAATGTGTAAAAGTTAGTAGTCACAATAGCTTTTGAACTTATTCACAAATTAAAGTAACTTAAAAAAATTCTTTCTAAAAATAATGGTTTAAAAATACTTTAGGAAAAAATAAGAAAATAGTTTCAAACATTTAAATTTATCATAAAAAATAAATGCCTACATAAAAAAAACTTGTAATGTTTTTTATTAATTTACACAAGCATTTATGTAAACAATAACTATATTTAATTTTATGGTTTTATTTAAAGCCTTTGCGTAAAATAAAAAACTTTAGAAAAGATCAACGATTAAAAGATATTTATAACGTAACCCTTTTTTATTGCATTCAAATTGTTAAAACATCAAAAAAGCCGTGGTCAAGTTGTAAAGAAATAAAAATATTAGCGTGGTCAGCTACAGAGTGCGATCGCACGCCATTCCTGTCCAAGCCTGATATATATACACACACACACATACAAGCCGTGAAGCGCCTGCAGTCACATTTTTTTAATTTTTATTTTTTTAATTTCATCTGTCATTATAAAATTTATCAATCAAATTATATTAGATTGAATAATTTTGTAATGGCAGAAGAAATTAAACAAAAATATATTTAAAAATATAAAATATATTTATTTGTAAAATATTTTATATATTTTACAAATAAATATATTTTACAAATAGATGATATAATATATTTTACAGTTAGCAATTTATTTTCTGATTTTTCTATAGTATAAAAAATGTTAAATATAGCAAGAAAATTTTTAAAAGCTAAAAGACAATAAAAGTAAGAAGAAAAAAAAAAGAAAATTTTTGATTAAAAGTAAGAAAAAAAATGAATAAAGGTTTTCATAGTTATAGCATACATAACAAATTAATTTCTTGAAAATCAGGAATAATTTACAAATTAAAACATTCAATTGTTGTTATAAAATTATAAAATTGTTGTTATAAAATGTTGAAAGCATTGGTTTGTATTTTTTCAGTAGATAAGTTTAGCTATTTGCCACGAATTATTGAAATGTTTTAAAAGTTAAAAAATGCAAACTGCCATGGTCAGTGTTTCTAAATAAATTACTTTGAACATAGATGAACAAGGCATGTGACTGCATGCACTTCCCAGCAAGCCTTGATATATATATATATATATATATATATATATATATATATATATATATATATATATATATATATATATATATATATGTATATACATATATAAATTTTATTTGAAGTATTTTAAACATTCAGTAAATGTTCTTTAATAATTTTAATTTAAGTTATTAAATATTTTAACAATTTTTAATCAAAATTTACAAACTGCATTATTTTCAAAATTAACAATCTTGTAGTTACTTTTACATCTTAAACTCCTACGGTTTATTTTCTCATCAAACTCAGCATATAATTAAATAAAAATGACCTGTCTAAAACCCCAACTAATCAAAGGTTACCTAAATGTCAGCACTTATTTAAAAACTGTGTTGCAAATTAGCATATGATGTAATTGATTTATCTACAGTAAACTTTTTTAAAAGTATTTTTTTAATGCTACTTTGTCTGCAGCAATGCATCAATTCATCAGCAATGTCAATCATCAGCATATGAAAGCCTGATGTTGTTTTCCTTCATTATGAATAAACTTTTTATGTATAAGTCTCATTGATTATTGTTATAAATAAATAAAAATCCAAGTTCTTTAATTTTTCAGCTGCAGTCCCGCTAAACATAAAATTTTGCTCTACAAGCTTTCTGACACAAGACATTCAACTCAGATTGCCTCTATGAAATTAATTGCAAAATGACAACTAGAAATTACTGCTGCTCTAAGGCTGTTGCTTTACCTTCAATTTTTTGCAAAGCAAATGATGATAACAAAATCACAATAAACCTGGATATGCAGTTTTTTTCCATGAGTTCTTTGAGCATAAGCTTGAAGTGAATAAATTTAACATTGAGCTTTGACATTCTATTCTACAAATTCATTTTAAATTTAGGATCTTAAAAATTGTTTCGTTAAAATTTTCATTCATCTAGTTAAAAGATCAAGAACCTGTAAAAGTTAAAGGTTGAAATAGAAACAACTCTATGGAAAATATTTCACATCTTAATAGTTTAAAATAGTCTTCATTTTTCACTTCTAAAAACACTTTAGGTTTTTTCAATTAAATATACTCAAAGGATCTATAGCTTATTTTCCAATCTATATGCATTCTAGTTTTTTAACGCAAACCAGTACCTGTTACAGAAGATGAAATAAACTAAAACTGATTATTAAAATGATTGTAGGGCCACTATAAAAAAAAAAAAGAATTAAGAATGCCTATCAGACATACATGTTGAAAATAAATTGGATACAACTCTGTTAATAATCATGCTTGGTCGGGAAGCGGGTGCAATCGCACTCGATAAATGACCACGAAAATAATATTTAGTTATGAAAAACTGGCCAGATTTTATAGTCGTTTTGAGAACACAATTTAAAAACAAACAAAAAAGCGCAATAAGATTAACTGGACCGATGAGAGACAGTTAAAAAAAGAAAATTAACTTTTAACGCGAAAAAACTTTAAGCAAAATAAATTTATTAGAGCAATTATTTTTGATACGTTGCTCTTTTATAATTTTTTTTATAAAATTAAGCAACATTTTTTATATAAAGTAACAACTATAAAGAAACAAATGTTCTTCAATTTGTGTTGTTGTGTTGTGGCACATAAAAAAGGCCGCCAAAATAATGCAGCCCCCTGCCCTGAAAAGTCCAACAAGATTCAACCAATAAAACTAATGCTAGATGATTTATTTATAAATAAAAAGTTTTTTCAATAACTGTTTTATGCTTCGCGTAGTTTAAAAAGTTTAACACATTTGAAACAATTAACTAAAAATGTTAAATTATTTTGTGAGGAGGAAGCGGAACTGCTTCACAATAATGCTGATGATGTTTAGTGAGTGGGCTTTATAATTTTAACTAGTATTTAAAACAGAAAAAAGTAACTTTAAGTATAACGAGTTTGTAAGAATGGCTGAAGCAAAAATAATTGAAGTTAGTAAACCAATTTCTTAAAACTTAAAAACTTTTCTTTCTTGGGGGAAAGAATCAGTTATCGGGTACACTGAGGAAAATGGATTAGTGGTTAAAATTATTTGTATTAACTTTGATGATTATTAATAATTTCATTTAAAACGCAGTTATTATTGAAAGTATTTTTGTTTACAAAATCAATTGCACAAATTGCTTTAAAAGATTACATTTGAATAAAATACACACACTATATATATTTTTGAATACTCTAGAAATTTCGGTTAGTGTCCTTTGAACCATTAGAATTAGTTGTTCGTAGATTTGGCTGGTTTTTTGTGTTCATGAATATTTTTTATGTTTCCGCTTAGATGTTAGATGTTCACGAATATTTTTTATGTTTCCGCATAGATGTTTGAGAACATCAAGTTTATGTATGTTTCTATGTAAGTCCATAAACAAAATATTTTAAAATTTACAATAAAATGAACTTAATATTTTGCGGACAAACAAGGAAACATACATAAACTTAAATGTTCTCAAAACAACTAAAAAATCTGGCCGGTTTTTGGCAACTAAATATTATTTTCGTGGTCAGTTACCGAGTGCAATCGCACCCGCTTCCCGACCAAGCCTGTAATAATAATAATTTCAAAGAATCTGTATTAATCCAGATTTTCCTAAAAATGTTAATAAAATTAAGTTAACAGTACTTGAAATAAAAACACATACATTAACTTGTGTTATTTTAAATGTTTTTATTTTAAAATAAGCATGCTTTTAGAGGCACCTAATTGCTACTATTCTCTGGGTTTTAATTTAAATAAAATGTGTTTATAATAAATAATTGTTTGAATTTGTAATTGTTTTAAAGCGTTTTGCAAAAAATATAAAAAAATTTAATGAAAAGTTACTTTTAAAATAATAAAATTATTTTTAAACTAGATTCACCCATTTTTCAGGAAACTAGGTTTGAATCCACTGACTATTCTTTTATGTGCTTTTGTTTAGCACCACTTCATTCTATCACCTATCTCATTGTTCTACATAGCTCTCCTTTGTCTTAAGACTGCATTCTTTTCAATGTTATTCCTGATAAAATTGACCAAGCGCTTCCGTTTTTTCTCTTGCTAATATTGATGTTGGTGGTGACTTTAATGATCATTACACTGAATGACTCAGTAACTAGTAGGTAACTAGGCAGACCTTCCCACAACTTTTGCCTTTATCAATCTCTAACACAAATAGTAAACTTTCCAACATGCTTTCCAGACAACTGGAATCATTTACCTTCTTGACTTGTTTCTGATCCTAATCAGTGCTTAGTTTTTCCACATATACCCTTGGTGCTTCTGTTTATGGTTTGATCTCTCTAAAACTATTATTTCATTCTTTTTCAAACTATTATTTAATTATCAGAATCCTCTTATCATTATACCTTAAAGTGGACTGGCACTCTTTCCATAATGTTCTTTGTGATGGCCCTTCGGTAGAAATTTTTCGTCTTCCTGCTGACAAATGTGCTTCTTATATAACTCCTTGGATTCAGGCTGGCATTGAATCTTTAATTCCGGTTCAACAGTTCCTAGTCAAGCCTTGCTCTTCCCCACAGTTTTTCTCTGATTGTGCTGCTGCAAATTCCATTCATAACCATTACTTCCATATCTATAAGCAAAACAATTTGGCAGAGAACAGGCATTTACAATCAATAGAAATCATTTAAAACAGGTTTCGTCTAATGCTAATGTCTGCTAGTCACATGTCATGAATTCTTGTATTTCATCTCAAAAATTAGGCTCCCGAGACTTCTTTAACAGTATCCATAATAAGGGCAAATCTATTATTCCACCTCTCTTGCATGGTTCAGAATTGTCACCTCGCCTAAAATTGAATTGTTTTCTAAGAACTTTTCATCAATCTTATCTCTTGATTCCACTAATCACATTCTACCTGATATAGCCGACAAACATATTGATCAATAGCTTGACATTCATATCACTCCAGGTTCTGTACCTATTTGAGTTCCTTCTAAGGAAATAAACATTTTGGTAAAGCAATAAATGCAGTTGTTATGACATTATATATCTTGCAGATCTGTAAGGTGGGTATGGACATATTTTCAGACATTTTCTGTTGAAATAAAATGTCCCCTCATTTTCTATCAACTTATTTTGACATTTTCTATCAACTTATTTGACTGAATTATTTTCTGCTGACATAAAATATGTCAAACATATTTTCTATTAATTTATTTTTGATATAACTTTGTCTGAATTGTTTTTTGATGATATAAAATATTACTGACATGTTTTCTGTAAACATTTTTATAATCTTTCTTTCTAAGACTCTTCTAAAGCTTGTGGTCCGGACAATAAATCTGTTATAGTCTTGCAGAAGTGTTCCCTGGAGCTGTCATCCATACTTTCAAAACTATTTTTTATAAGTGCTTATCAGAGTCTTGTTTTCCAGTTTGCTAGAATGCAGCATCTGTTATCCCTATTGACAAAAATTCTGAGCAATCTGACTATAATCTTAGTAAAAATACTATCCTATTAGTCTTCTTACTATCATAAGCAAGGTTTTTATTTGTCTTCTTACTATCATAAGCAAGGTTTTTTAGTCTTAAATTAACAAACACTTAATCTCTCATCTTGACTCTAATATCTTACTTTCTGATCATCAATATGGATTTTGATATTCTTGTTCTACTGCTGATTTATTAATTAAAGCAATAGGTTGAATAGTGTATTGTTTAGTTATGGAGAGGCTAGGGCTGTCACTCTTGACATTTCTAAAACCTTGATAAAGTTTAACATGCTGCTTTTCTCTGTAAACTCCTTTCTTATGTTGTATTAGGTAACATCTTTAACCTCCTTTCTTATGTTGTATTAGGTAACATTTTTAACCAATTGTAGTATAAAAGTTGTCTTGAGCAGATAGCACTCTTTTTCATTTCTTGTAACTTTAGGAGGTTCCTTAAGGTTCTATTCTTGGCCATATACTTTTTTTCAGGTAATCATAGTTCTTTCTATATTTTTAATTAACGATAATATACTCAATAAGTCATCTCCCCTGTGTCTTTTAGGATTAAGTCTTACTTATGATCTTGCTGGAAAACCATATATCAAATCTATTACAAAATTAGCATCTGCTAAGGTTGTATTTTTTTATCACTTTCTTACTCCGTATTTTATTCTTAATCTCTATAATTCTCTAATCTGTCCTTTTATGGAATACTTTTACCATATCTGGAGTATATTTTCAAATGATGCCCTTTCTCTTTTAAACAAGGTGCAAAAAGGCATTGTAAACTTCTCTTTTTCTTTTCTATAATTATTATAATGTGCACTTCTCTAAAGAGCTCATTTTTCTTCTGCCATGTACTAAAATTTATGCTTGTGTTACTTGTCATTCAATAAAGTCTAATCCTTTTACTGTGACTGTTTCTAAATGCTCCAAAAATTCTTGTTTGTCTATTTTTTTCTCAAACATCATTTTATTGGAATTTGCTTTCTTTGTCTTGTTTCCCAGATTCATACAATTTGCAATCTTTTAAGTTGTCTGTTAATTATTATCTTGCTTTATAAACTTCATATTTTCTTTTCTAGTAACTACCAATTTTAATAGTGGTTGCTTGCAGTCTTGTATCATAAAGATGCTTTAAAAAAAGAAAAAAAATATATTTGTTGTGTTAATAGTAACTAAAGGTTAATTACTTTTTGTGTTAATAGTAACTAAAAATAATTTATTCTTTCAAATAATGGTAACTAAGAAATATTTATTTGTTGCGTTAATAGTAAACAAAGGTTATTAATTCTTTGTGGTAATGGTAACTAAAAGTTATCTTTTTGTGTCAATTTTAATAAAATGTTGTTTATCCTAGTGTTAATTGCAATTAAAGGTTATTTATTGTTTGCGTCATCAATTATAATCAAAGGTTATTTATTTACAATTATAATGGTGTAACTTCAAGTATGTTAAATATGTATTATAAAATAAATGTGTAATGCATTCATCAATCTAAAATGAAATCAGATAAAGTGACAAGCAGCAATATTTTTCAGTAAATTAGTAAAAAGTCAAAAGTAAAAAACAATTATAACTAATTATTAAACAACTTGAAAAGACTTTAATTAGCTCTAACATCAGTCAATAAGCAATATATGGATTTAAGTTGGTAATGACAAAAAGTGTTTTGCAAAATGAGTAACATCCTGCAGAAGTTAAAAAGTTCAATATTAATCAAGTGAAAATTAATTGCCTCTCACGATGGATATGGTCATCAAAATGAAGTTAAAACAATTTTGAAACAAAGTATACTAAAATAAAAAATGTAGTTTAAAAAACAGTAAATGATGAATAAAAATATGAAAAACAAGTATTAATATGTTCATGTGAATAAAATCAAAAATTTAATTCTTTTAAAACTTAAAAAAACTTAAAAAACTTGCAGCCTTGTTGAAGCTGAAGATTTAAAAAAAGATATTTATCATAAAAAATACTTTTTTAAAAAAAAGATAAGTTATATTTATATTTATAGTTCTTTAAATAAACATTTTGGTAAAGCAATAAATGCAGTTGTTATGACATTATATATCTTGCAGATCTGTATGGTCGGTATGAACATATTTTCAGACATTTTCTGTTGAAATAAAATGTCCCACATTTTCTATCAACTTATTTTGACATATTTTGTGACTGAATTATTTTCTGCTGACATAAAATATGTCAAACATATTTTCTATTAATTTATTTTTGATATAACTTTATGTCTGAATTGTTTTTTGATGACATAAAATATTGCTGACATGTTTTCTGTAAACATTTTTATAATCTTTTCTTTCACTTAACATGGACTCTTTCTCAACTTTCCTTGTCATTGAAGCGACACCTAAAAACTAACCTTTTATATAAAAATTTGCTTCTAAAGTGCTTGCAGGTTTGTTTTAATATGAAAAAGTAATTGTAATTCATTAATAAATGTTTAAATTTTAAAACCGGTTAATACTGCGGTTGTGGGTTTGTATCTTTTTTTTTTATACTTTCTTTTTGAAAAAAAAAATTTTTTTTTAATAAAATTGAAAAGTATAACTTACAACATAACTTCGTCTTTTATATAAAACAATTTTATCTTTTAAAAAAATATATTCCGCTCCTTTAATCCGGGAGGCATAATAAGTGCAAAATGGCGTAAGTGCGAACTACCATGAGCGAAATAACAACTTGCGTTTTCCAATATTTGCAATTTTATTTGACGCACTTATGCCAGTTCGCACTTTTATCTGGGAGGCATAATAAGCGCGTATTGGCATAAGTGCAAACTAGCATAAGTGCGATGTGTTGCAAAAACTGGCACAAGTGCAAACTGGCATAAGTGCGAATCGGCATAAGAGCAAAATAACAATTTGCGTTATGCTAACATTTTCAATTTTATTCGGCGCACTTATGCCAGTTCGCGCTTATGTCAATGTTTGCAAATTCCTTTGGGCTCACAGGCCTTGCGATGAATAAGAACTGCGCGACGCATAAGCACGATGTGATTTTTGACGTCATTAAATTCTTTTTATTTGCTTTTCATATTTATTGACATTAACTGCACCAATTTACTTAATTACCGCAAAACTACTTTAAATCGTTTATGTAGAATTGTTATTATTTAAAAATGTTTTGGAATGTTTCGTTTTTTAAAATGTAAAAACATTTGTTTATTTTCTCGACGTTTGTCATGATTTGTCTATACTAAACGAATAAAAAACATTATAACTTAAATTTAAAAAAGATTATAAAATATGCTAATATTTGATTTTTTTTTTCTTAAATATGTAATTTAAAGTTTTTCAAATAATTTTTTTTTTTTAAAAAGTCAGCAAATAATAAACTGGAAATTTTAATATAGTAAGATTAAAAACTGTGCAATAGCTAATATTTTTACAAGCGATTTTATATAATATTTATTTATTTATTTTTATTTATTTTCATAAAGCGGTTGATAAGCACAATCACTCGTATTAATAAAAAACTTAAACGAACGTTTTGAATAGATTTTTAATGATAAGAAGGAATTTTATTTCAAGTAAAATAAAATAAAATGTTAGAATAAAAATCTTATAGGTATAAAAAAAATTTTTCAGCGAAAAAATTATTCTTAAAAATTATTCTTAAAAATTATTCGAAAAACTATTGACGTTCTATTTTTTAGCAGCTGTTCTTGAGCACGCTTCGTTGAGTTTCGGTAACTTTTAACATAAAAGCGATCGTTATTATTTAAGTAATTTTTTTGAGTTACTTTTTACAAAAATTTTAATAACTGTACTTTTTTATTGAATCAAGTAGAATACGTTTTAATATTAATCCTTTTTTATTTTTTTATTTGTCCTCACCAATTTTTAAAATGTTTCCTCGAAATTACTCTTAAATACTTTAAATACGTCTAACAGTTAATAAATATTTTTAAATCTATGGAATAATTTTAAAACCTAACAAACCCCGTAAAATAATTATTTAAGTTTAAAATCTAAAACTAAAAGAAAGTATTTTTGTTCAATTTTATCGACAACTTAGCTATTGCTAAATAATTTTAATTAAATGTTAGCTTAAAAGATTTAAACCTTTTTTTTAATTTTTGAATTTTTTCTACTTGTAAATAATGAGCATTTTAATTTTTTTAAATTCAAACTTTTATTTCAACTGCGTGCGGTTTTTAAAATACTTTATTAAATGTTAAAATAATCGAAAATTACTTCATTAAAATTCCGCTCAAAAATATCTTTAAATATACTCAAACAAAAATTTTTTTGCTCGACGCAAATAGCCCTAGCTACACGCAAAATCGCTCTTGGACGACGTAAAATTCACATCGCTCGATGCTTTATCGCAAGCCCTGGGCTCACTTACTCCAGTTCGCTCTTGTGCCAGTTTTGCCCTTATGTCAATTTGCATTAATGCCAGTTTGTACTTACACCATTCGCATTTAGCGAATTTTAGATTTAATTTCAAATGTTTTGACATTGCTAAATATTGTGACTCTCTGTAAAGATAAAAAGTAGAAAAAAATTTATAGCAAAAACATTTGCTAAAAAATTTAGTATTTTATAATCTTTTTTTTCACTTAATATGATCTTTTACTCAACTTTCTTTGTCGTCCATAGCCTGCTAAAAACTAACATATTATACAAAACTTTCCAGAAAATTGCTTGTGGGTTTGTTTAACATAGTCGTATTAATCTCATAACAAATCTTTTTATTTTTAAAATAGGCTAATATTGCTTGTGGGTTTGTATTTTTTTTTTAAATATTTTGTTCTCTACAAAAAATAATTTTTTTTATTTAAAAATTGGCTAAGATTGCTTGTGGGTTTTTATTTCTTTTTAAATCTTTTTAAAAATTATTTTTTTTTGAAAAATTATTTTTTTAATAAAAATGAAAAAGTAACTTACAAAGTTATGTTAGCTTTGTTTAATATAAAAATATAATACATCTGTGGGAGGATGCAGATTGCAATGCAAATGAAATATTTGTGCTTTATGTTATTTTACTTTTATATAAAAAAATTTTATCTTTGAAAAGAAAAATATTCCGCTCCTTTAATCAGCAAATACTCCGTTTCTTTAGGATAAAAAGCTTGACTTAATTACAAATCTCTAGACAAACGCATCGCTAAATACCGTAACTCTCTGTAAAGACTAAAAAGTAGAAAATAAAATATAGCAAAAACATTTGCTAAAAACATAATCTTTTTGTACTAAAAAGTAGAAAATAAGCTTTTTAATTTAAATTTAACAGTTCTGTAAACTAAAGATTGACAGGTATTTTTTAAATAAACCTTGTGCAGACCTTTAGTTTACGGAACTATTAAACTAAAGATTGACAGGTATTTTTTAAATAAACCTTGCGCAGACCTTTAGTTTACGGAACTATTCAATTTAATTTAAAAAGTTTATTTTCTACTTTTTAGTACAAAAAGATTATGTTTTTAGCAAATGTTTTTGCTATTTTTTTTTTGAGATAATTTTATGTCTGAATTTTATGCTGTTTTATATTCTTGAATAACAAATCTAACTAATTTGTTAACATATTTTCATATTATTTAGTAAGTTATTCTGAAATAAATTACTAAATTGTTAGTTTAATTTTTATTTCAAGCCTGTTTATTTATTTTTATTCATAATGCTGGATAATATTGGAATATATAATTTATTGATTTTTTAGCTTGTTTGCCCATTATGTCTATATATATATATATATATATATATATATATATATATATATATATATATATATATATATATATATATATATATATATATATATATATATATATATATATATATATATATATATATATATATATATATTACACTTTTTAATTAAATGTTACACTTTAATTAAAAATTGAAGACTGCACAACACTTTTACGATATATAGAGTAGATTTTTGTATTTGTAGAATTTTTATTTAAGTTTGTAATTTTATATTTATTTGTAATACAGAGTGTTATGATATAACAATAAACTATTAAATGCTTAAAAACTACATAATAACTCTATAATTAAAAAAATTATTTATGTATATATAAAATGAATTTATGTATATATAACACTTGCTTAATACTGTCTAAATGGCTTTATCATAAAATTTTATATTATTTTAGAAATGTTATGGAAAGCACCTGAACATATTGAAAATAAACAATTTCCTTATTCACAATATGGCGATGTATACAGTTATGGTATAATAATGCAAGAAATTATCACACGAGACTTGCCATTTTCAATGTTTACAAATCTAAGCTCAAAAGGTTTGTGAATTAAAATAGGTTTTTCAAACATTTTGTCAGAATGAATAAATTAGTTTTATAAATAAATATACAGTTGTATTTAAATTTCCTTGCATCCTGCTCAAAATGACCTATGTACATTTTAGTCAGAACAGGTGCTATTGGAGATCCCATGGCCACACAATCAATTAGATCATAATATATAAAAGCCTATGGCTGTCAGAACTACATTATATAAAGGCTGTAAATTTCTTGGTGCATGCTCCCAACTCAAGTATATTGCTCTATTATTGGTACAAATGTCAACTATGTACTTTAGATCTTGTCAATTTGGTTGGTAATAGGTACCAAAGGTGTTAAATACCGGCTTGATTATGTCAAATCATAAACCATAATTTTAAGATAATTTTTTTTGGTATAGTGTTATAAATCATGCCATCCATTGCCAAATACTTATCATAGTGCAACCTCCTCGCCAGACACTTTAAAACTTCAAAACTGTATTTATGTTATAGTATAAAAGTAGAAATTTATACATGTCACTTAGGTAACTATTTTTTGATTTGTATTTGGTAAAATATGTTTGAAGATATTTTTGATGGTTATATTTGTTGCAGGTCTGGGTGCAAAGGCAATGGAAAAACACACTAACATAAACAAAGTATGCCTGTCTGTGATAAATATGCAATTAAAGCTGTTGCAAAACCACCAGCTCGCCCACAGCAATGTTCTATCATATTTGTTGAAGAGTTGCAATTAGAAAAGAAAGCAGAGGTTATGTAGGCAGTTGATGTTGTACTTTCAAAACATTCTTTTCGATCAAATCAAGTCTGAATTATATACTGCAATGTTTAGTGATAGTCAAATAACTAAACAATTTTCTTGCGGGAAAACACTGTGCATTAATCTTGTGTGTTGAGGAGTTGCACCGTATTTTAAGTGCAAGAAATTATCAGAGCTTGATCAGTTAGTTTTCCAATTCAATGAATCTTACAACTAAATTGTTGAGAAGAATCAAATGGAATTGCACATTAGGTATTGGAACTCCTCATTAAAGATGGTAAAAATAAGATATTATAATTTTTGGTAAAAGCTCCTGCTTTCAACATTATGATGAATTTCTGTAAATGATTAAGTGGTTTAGAAGATAAAATGCTCCAGGTTTCCATGGATGGTCTAAATTTTAGTATGTCTTTCCTCTCTAATTTAAATGCTAAAAGAAGTGAATATGAACTCAAGCAGCTAATATCAATTAGATCACGCGGCCTTTAAACAATGCACTATTGATTCAAGCATAGTACAAATGCTTCAGTGTGGAAATTAAAACCTGGTCATTTTAAACCTGGGCAAAATTTATAAGAAAAAAAGTTTTGACTGAAATACCCATAACTTTTAAATATATATATATATATATATATATATATATATATATATATATATATATATATATATATATATATATATATATATATATATATATATATATATATATGTATGTATATATATATATATATATATATATATATATATATATATATATATATATATATATATATATGTATGTATATATATATATATATATATATATATATATATATATATATATATATATATATATATATATATAGATAGATAGATAGATAGATTAACCTTTGGTACCTAGTGCCAGCCAAAGCCACCATTAACAAAAGTACATAATGGACATTTATTTCTACTAGTGTTAGAAGCATCTGCTGCAAAATTTTCAGTCTTTATAAAATAGCGTAGTCTAACTGCCATGGGCTCTTAGACTATAAGTTTTTCCTTTAATAAAGATGTGTTTGAAAAGTGGAAAAGTTTGATGTGTCACATCATGAGACTAAAAATTATTTGTGGAGATTGACCTGAATTATTTCTTAAACTTGGCTTGTTGATAATTGTAGGTACTAATTAGGTAACTATTTCATTCGTTATTATGATGTTGTAAGTGTCTTTAAAGTAAAAAGGAGTTTATTTAAGTTTTTAGTTTTATATTTTAATTGGAAACTTTTTTTTTAAATTTATTCTAAAAACAAAAGAACTTTCTTAATAATTTAACTTAAATAATTTTATAGTTGTGTTTCTAACTATGTGAAATATTCTTAGGGTATAAATCCTGTGGGTGTTAGTCCTGTGAGTGTTAGGGTATAAATCCTGTGGGTGTTAGTCCTGTGAGTGTTAGGGTATAAATCCTGTGGGTGTTAGTCCTGTGAGTGTTAGGGTATAAATCCTGTGGGTGTTAGCCCTGTGGGTGTTAGAGTATAAATCCTGTATAAGAGTATAATTAGGTTATATTTTGGGTATATTTACCCAATTAAATATAAGGGTATTATTAGGGTATAAATTGGGTATATTTTAAAGGGTATACCCTTGGGTATAAATTGAGTGTTAATTGGGTATATTTGTATAATTAGGGTATAAATCCTGTGGGCATCCCTGCTCTCAGTTGATGTAACAACATACCTTTCATGTTCTACCTATTTCTCAGTTAATTTATGTTTTTATTTTTATTAAAAAAATAAAAATCATTACAGTCTATTAAGTTGCGTTTTCGTGGTTTTTTGAAAATGATAAAGTTTAATTAGTTTCCTCAATTAAATATGTTTTTTACATAAAGTATACTTGATTTTGTCAATATATATTAACTCCACTTGTTTTTAAAGACTTTAGATGGTTTGCATATCTATTTGTAATATATAATTTAAATGGGGTTTGACTTAATTCAAAGTTATTTTAATTTTATTGTCAGTATCACTAGTGCTTGTTGTTAATTTTGTTGGATAAAGAATATTTTTTTAATGAGCAAAAGGTTTTGTCTGTGCAGTTTCTAAAATTATACATTCATTGAAGTTGCTTTAAAATATCTGCTCAAATTCAGAACCATAGTGATATCACAATGTTTGGTATATATTTATCCCATATTTTTTCTTATCTGCATTAACAATTTTAGCTTATAAATGCCTTTATTTTCTGATAATACCATAGTATTTCAGATAATACCATGGTATTTCAGATAAAACCTTAGTATTTCAGATAATACCATAGTATTTCAGATAACACTATAGTATTTCAGATAATACCATTTCATTAGTATTTAATATTTCAGTCTTAAAACAAAGTCATTAAACTTTGATCATTGTGTTCAAAAATTGTTGCTCTTCTAGTTTCCCAGCATTGTGTAGTGTAGTCAAAAGTCTTCATGATTTCCATCACCATAAATAATTATTTTATTATAGAACATTATATAGCTTATCCTTTGGATCTTTAGAGATTATAGTTTTCTATTATAATTAAGAAGAATTTTATTTTAAGTATTCTTGTATGTATGTACATAAATTTGTAATTTTATTTTTAGTTTTTTTGTTCTTTTTGGTTATTTTTTATGTGGAATGTGAAATTCCAAAAATGTACTTTTTCTCCATTTTTAATGGAGTTAAAAATAGAGAAAAAAGAATAAAAAAAAAAAAAAATAAAAAAAGTATGTTAGGAATTCTTGAGTTTGAATTCCCTGGTTATTATTTTACATTAAAAATTAGGCTTAGATAATTATGGGTTTATGATGCTTAAAGTAATTGAACTTTTTTGTCTTATTAACTTTTAAATCTCTTGAACATTTTTTGAAATAAATGTTCTTTCTTTTTATTTATACAACGTGTTTTTACTTAAACAACTTTGTTTTTATTTATACAACAAGTATAGTTATGTAGTTAGTATTTTGTTTGATTAGTTCCAAGACATCTCCTAATTCATTGATTTCTTCGGAATTAATGACCTAGGAGACTTGGAATAATAAACTAAAATTTGCTAATTTTACTAATTACAATTTCTTTAACTTTTATTTATTCCTTGGCAAGATTATTGTTTAATTCACTTCTAATTTAAGCTTTAACTTATTAGATTTTTTATTCTTGTTTTTTCCTGTTTTTAGTAGGTTTAAACAACATTTTTTTTAGTAGGTTTTTGGCATTTTTTTATTATGTTGTATTGAAAAAGAATTGATGATGAGATATATAGAACTATTAGAATTATTAAAGATATTTTTTTTCTGTTCTAGTAGATTTTTTACATGCATATATACTTTCTGGCTGATCACTAACATTCAGTTGATGTGTTATGTACTAAAGACCTAGGATATTCTACACTTTACGATATTCTATACTTTAGGATATTCTAGTTTTTAGGGTATTCTGCATTGGCAATTTTAAACCTAGGTTGTTCAACACTGACGGTTTTAGATTTTGAAACTTAACAAGCGAAAAATAATATATCTAATATTAACTATTTAATTTTTTAATAGTTAATATTGATTTAATAATAACTTAATTTTAAAGTTTTTAAAACAATAAAGTTTTTAAAAAAATGCAACAAAATGTTTGTTTTAAATCGGCCTTTACTGTATTTGCTGTACAGAAAATGTCTTCTTATGTCTTCTTAAAATCAAAAAAAAAGGAAATGCCTTCTTAAAATAAAAATAATTAAAATGTCTTCTTAAAATTCGCAATTTACTAGTCTAGTTTATATTCTTATAAACAAGCATTAGAAATTTTTGTTTATAAAAATATTGATTTTACTATGATAAACATAACATGATAAACATAACACAATTAACATAACACAATAAACATTTGCTTTTTGAAAATTCCTTGTAACTAACATTAATATCAACTTCAAATGTAAATTTTTAAAAATTTTCTATAAGTTTTAAAAAGCGCATTTTTTTAAAAATTTAGAAAAAGTTTATCTTGTTAAAAAAAGAACAAAACCAGTTTTTCGGCCAATAGTAAATGAAAATCTTGGAACATCTGATTACCAATTACTAATGAGACAATGTTGGGAGGACTGGCCAGAGTCGAGACCAAATTTTTATGAAATTAACAAGAGGTTGAAGTTATGTGGGGGAAAGTATGTTTTTTATAATCTCTTATCTTTTTACTTTGCATTTTTTTATTTACAATTTCAATATTTTTTTCTTATTATTAGTTTTACAATTAAATTTGATAATTACACTGATTATTTCAAAAATTGAAATATCAGTGTTATAATGTATATTTAATGTTATTTTTATAATATTTATATTACCTGAGCTTTAAGTTTTATTATTCTTATAATATTGTTTACTCTTACATTATTATTTTAATAGAAACATCAGCATAGTTGATAATATGATGAACATGATGGAAAAGTATGCAAACCAGCTTGAAGATTTAGTTTTTGAGAGAACATTCTTATTGGAGGAAGAAAAAGCCAAAACTGATAACTTACTCTACAGCATGTTGCCAAAGTACTTTTTTTTATATTGTTGTCTTGTTACCTAAGTTATTATGCTCTTATATATTATATTATTGTTTACTTTTTATTCTTTTATATAAGTTTATTTTAAGTTATTTTTTACTTTTCAGTCTGATAAGTTTTTTACTAGATCTGTTGCTGAACAACTTAAGCTTGGTAAACCTGTAAAAGCTGAATCATTTGATATGGTTACTATTTTATTCAGCGACATAGTGGGATTTACAAAACTTGCATCTGAATGTACTCCTTTTCAGGTGAATTTATTTTAGTTTTAAAAATTGGAATGTAGCTTGGTAATAATTAAAAATGGAAAGTTATAACTGGTAAATAAGAGAATAGAAAAAATATGTAAATTATGTTTGGAAAAAATTATTTATTCCTTAAGTAGTATGGAATAAACAATTTTTTAAATGTATTTCATAGTTTTTTAAATTAATTTTAAATTTTTTCTAAGGTGGTTGATCTTTTAAATGGTTTGTATACTTGCTTTGATAACATTTGTGACACATACTCTGTTTATAAAGTAAGCCATATTTATTTTTATAAAGTAAGCCATATTTATTTATTTATTACTATAATGAATTATGCTAAATGATTTATTTATTTGATCAGTTTTGGAGGCTGTAATGTAGTTAACAATTACTTAACTAAATTTACCAGACCAGACCTTGACATGTAAGAGAATTAGCTTTGTCTGCAACTCTAACGTTTTTATTCTAGTTCCTTGTTGTTGTTTTTTGAGAAGTGTTTCAAACATACAGGGGTGGGACCGCAAAATGTGAACGTTTTTGTTTTATTATAACTATTTTCTCGTTAGATGTAGTTGTACTCTCTCACTCATCAGAAAGTGTCTAAAGAGTTGTTAAATATGAACTATTATAAATAAGAATGTCCAACCATTGGACATTCTTATTTAAAATAGTTCATATTTAACAGAAAATTAATTATTACAATCAGAAAAGTGTTCACATTTTGCGGTCCCACCCCTGTACATTTAAATTTATAAAAATTATCATCATCAATTACATATTTTATAATGTTTGTAAATAAAAAAAGTAATTTTAATGCATTTAAAATTTTGAAACAAAAAAAAAGTAAGTTGAATAACTTTAAACAAGTGAATACATAGTTATGATAATAATAAGTAAATAAATAAAATATAATATTCTTTTTCATGCTTTCTTAAACAAGCATCAATTTTAAATCTATTGTGCAACAAATTTTAAATTAAAAAAAAAATCATGAAATATCTTTTTCTAATTCAACTGTGCTGATTTAAAATCTGAAATCAGTTTAGCTTTTTAGCAGTTAAGAAGTTAAAAGTTAAGATCTTTCACAAGAGGTGATTTGTGATGGACACTTCACCCTTAACTTGTTTGAAAAATTATTATTTCTTTTGTATAATATGTCACGGAGGTTGTAACATAATTCTGTGTACATAATTAATTAAAGCAGTAATACTGCTTTAATTAATTATGTACACAGAATTATTATGCTTTATTAGTTTTTTTATAACTAATCTCTGCTATCTCATCATCATTGTTTGTGCATTATTATGGAATCATCCTAATAGGTTCCATTCCATCATGTTAGTTAGCTCCACATTCCCCCAAATACCTGTGCCTGTAGCACTAACATAAACAGTCGCAGATAACTGGGAGAAACAGATAATGCCTGTCTTAGCTCCACTTTATCATATCTATCAAAAGCACCAATGATGATGGTGATATTCTAGTTAGTCAGGATACACAAAACACTGTTGTTTTTCTTTTGCTTCTGGTATAGTTATAATTATGTTAAGTACTATATATGGTATGATTGGCCACTGTGCAATATGGATATTCCTGGTACCAGTATCATCAACAAGCTTCATGTTGTGCTACCAAGCAAACAACTTATCATAAACCATAGAACATTGTAGCTAATATTTCAACTGAATCTCTATATGAAATTTATGTAAAAAAAAACATTGTTTTTGATGACGATTAGTACAATTGTGTAAACAAACTTTTTTTTTTAATTAATTCTTTTTTATATTTTTGATGCCAATCTAGTTTGTGAAAGTAATTATAGTAATCATGATAAAGAAATGATAGTAATATGGGTATAATAAAGATAATATTATACTTATATACAGTTCTATACAATGTAATTATTTTTTATAATCTAGTGAGATTAAATGGTACTTGGTACCAATTAATAGAGGTATTTGGCTCATGAAAAAAAGCTAGTAGAAGTATTTAGTTCTAGGTGAACAACTGATAGAGGTATTTGGTTCAAGGTAAACAATTAATAGAGGTATTTGGTTCTAGGTGAACAACTAATAGAGGTATTTGGTCTAGGTAAAGAGTCGTTTGGTTCTAGGTAACTTATTTTCTTGAAAGTAGGTTTACAAAAATCTTGAAATTGTAATCTATATAAATCTAAATAATTTAATTTAGTTTAAAAATTTTATTTTTTGTTGATGGTTACAATAGTTTTAACAAGAATAAAACTAATTAAAATCAACACATTTAACAATTATAGACAATACACACTCACATGAAAGTGGTTAAAAAAAAAGAAAAAATGTCCACATATATATAGTCAATTTGCAATTCAATTTTTAAATAGTGTTTAAAAACAAAAAGCATACTACAATTTACAAAATTATAATATAAATTACAAATAATATTAAAATATTCAAATTACAATTGTTTCATTAAAGAAAAATGAGTAAATATTGTATTATAATGTCAGGATAAATAAAAATAATAATTAAAAACGACAGATTTTACAATAACAATTTGTTACATACCAATTTTTGATATGTTTTTTGAACACCTCAGAACCTTTAGAGTACATGGTTTTGTTATCTAGAGTGTTCCATTACAAGATGGCTCTAAATAAAGTACAACATGTATCTTTATATTTGGAGCCATTTAAAGGTAGAATCATTTATTTGCTACAACGAAGTTTAAAAGGAAGGTTTTTTGTATTGAATAAATCCTTCATAAATTCTGGATTTAGACAATTGATTGATTTAAAAACTTCTATCATAAGAAAGCACAAATTTCTTAAGTGGATCTTTGGACTATTATCAAAACTTAACAATTCATCAAGAGATAAGTCTTTTTATGGACAATACAAATAGCTTTTTTTTATGAATTCTATTTATAAGGTTGTCATAGTATTTAGAACAAAACATCCAAATTAGAGGACAATAAGAAAAATTTGACATAATGAAGCCGTTAAACAATAAAGTAGCTTTATTACAGGATAAAAAATTTCTTATGCATGAAAGAGCAAAACATTTACCATTAGCTTAACTGCATAAGTATTTAATGTATTCTCCAAAATTTAGATTCTTATCAATTGTAACACCAAGTAGTTTTACCCTATCAGAGGCAAAAACTCTTATATTACCTACTTTTAGGTATAGATTTTTGGTTTTTTTTTAAACCAACTAAAAGTAATTGGAATTTATCAGGGTTAGCAACCATTGAGTTCAACTTAAACCAGGCAATGGTATTAGTTGTTTCTTTTTGCAATCAAAAAATAACCTTTTCTAAGCTGTAATCACATTCATACAGCATATTATCATCTGCAAAATTTTGTATTATCATTAAATAATGAATACCTCAGCTTTGAAAATTTATTAATACAATAGACATAGTTAGATAGTAATTGTTTTAATAGCGCATTATTTGCCATTGCGTTATCCTTTAAAAAATGTGTTATCATATTTTTTAATAAATATTGCAGTGCAACAGAACTAATTTCCAAACTCACTACTCTAAATTATCAAAAAGTTTTTAAAATGAGAAAAATACTTTTTATCAAGTACCGACTATGCAAAGTTGATTAGCAACCATTTAGCTGCAACAAGTTTAAGAGATTAGTGCCAACAAGTTACATTTAATTTTTATATTGCAATATTTTGTAGTATATACAGCCGTATGACAATTTATTATGACCACCTATTAATTTTGATCATCTTTTAATATATTCTTACATTTTTATATGAAGAATAAAAATTCATTATAATTTAATCTTTTGATTAAAATGATGTTTAAAAGTAGCAAAAAAAAAAGACTCATAAATTAGTCATTTTTGTTTGCTACTGGCAACACTGTTACTTTAGCCATTATGTATGTTGTCATTTTATTAATAATCTTTTTGCTGTGCACTTGTTGAGTTTATTACCGGAATTTTTAATTTGTTTTCGAGAGTTATCTTCAAAATATTTAAATCAGTAAAAATATTGTTCCTCAAATATTTTTACTGATTTAAATAAAGTAAAAGTAATTGCATTTGGTGTGATAATTTTAAAGTTATGAGCAGGGCTTTGAAGTTGGAGTTGTGGAGGCGGAGTCACAACATTTTAGTGGGGTTGGAGTCACTGAACAAAATTGCGACTCTGACTTCATTTTATTAGTTGGTTGGGTAGAAAACTTTCCTGACCTAAATCCTATAGAAAATGTTTGGACACTCATAACAAAGGAAATATCTAAAGAAAATATTACAAATAAGGTATATTTAACAGAAAGAGTTATTCATTTCCGGAACCACAATAAAAGAACAGGAAATGACAGAAAATGCATCAAAAAAATGCCAAAAAGGGTTCTTGCTGTTATTGAGGCAAAAAGGGGAATTACCAAATATTGATCTTGAATATATTTGCAGTAATTTACTATAATAAAATTTATTTTCAATTTGTTAAATTTTTATTTTTAATAAAAATTATTTTTGAGTACATAAATCACGAAAAAATATCAAAATTTAAAACTTTAAAACTTGGATATGTTAAAAGTTGTTGGTAACTATAATAAACTCTCACACGATTGCATAATATGATATATATATATATATATATATATACATATATATATATATGTATATATATATATATATATATATATATATATATATATATATATATATATATATATATATATATATATATATATATATATATGTATATATATATATATATATATATACATACACATATATATATATGTAAACAAATATTTATATGTAAACAAATATATATATATATATATGTTTATATATATATATATACATATAGTAATATTTTATAGTATATAATATATATTTTTTAGTATATATGCAGAGCCTTGGCTAAGCTCCCCTAGACCCCATATTGGAGGAGGGGGGTAAGGTGCTTGCAATATTAGGAGGCTTATTTGCAAATGTAAAAAGATTTTTTTTTTTTTCTATAATACCTAATGGAAAAAAATATAGTAATAATTATGTTGTAATAATTTGATACACGCGAATAGCAACAAGTTTGATTTTAAGTTTTTTTACCTAGATCTAATTTTTAGGTAGAAACTATAGGTGATGCTTACATGGTTGTTTCAGGACTCCCCGATAGAACTATTGACACCCATGCAGGGGAAATAGCTCGAATGTCATTGAATTTACTTTTTTCTACTACAACATTTTGTATTCCTCATCTTCCAGAAACAAAAGTTCAAATTAGAATAGGAATTCATTCAGGTTACTTTTTTTTAGTGATTATGCATTAAACTTAACACATTTAAAAGCTTAAAAGAATAATTTTTGGTGTTTAATAAAATATATTTGAACATATAAAAAAGCAGTTATGTCTGTTGTTTTAAGGTCCTGTAGTTGCTGGTGTGGTTGGTTTAAAAATGCCTCGCTATTGCTTATTTGGAGACACAGTTAACTATGCTTCACGCATGGAGTCTACCGGATTAGGTTAGTGCTATTCAAAAAAATTTTAATTTATTATTTAGATTAATTGTTTTAACTTTTATAATTATTATTAATACTATTTTTTACAATATTTTGTGTATAAAAGTTTCATTTAACAAATTTCTTTTCTTTTCTTTTTTTTGTAGCACTTCGCGTTCATGTTAGTCCTGAATGTAAATCTTTATTATTAAAACTTGGAGGCTTTCATTTGGTAGAAAGAGGGCCAGTATTGCTGAAAGTAACTTATTTGTGTTGTTTAAATTATTAAATACCATAAGTGTTATGTCTTTATTTTTACAAAAACCGTTATAATATTAGTAATTTTTGATCTAAGATAGTATGTTCCTCTAAGAATGTTAATATGTTCCTCTAAGAATGTTGATATGTTTAATATTTAAATAATAAAACAATCCCAATAAAAAACCGATTATTTTGTTTCAAAATATTTTGTCTCTGACTGTCTGCCAAAATATTTTGTGTCTGAAATCTTGCGCTAGACAAATATTTCTTTCAGAGCAGTAATTTGTGCACTGAATATTTAAAACAAAATCTTTAGAAAAACTTGAAGCTGGGATGAAGATCTACAAACTTTCCATCAGAAATTCAAAATGATATATCTTTTATATTAAGATTGAGTATGAAAAAACGTATACCAGATGTTTTTCCCAATAAAATTGTGCAAATGAGTGTTCTTGTTAATGATTATATTATTACTGGTTTATTTATTTCAAAATAAGAAATGTCCATAGGATAGGGATAATTAATATCTTTCTGTAACATTAGGAAATTCTCTTCATTAGGCACACCTGGATTTGCTAACGATACAATAACAACATCTTCAGCCAAGTACCATGTATGTCGAAGAACAGAATTTTTCAGGCTTTTGCATAATATTTTGTCTTCTTCCTCTATACTTTCAGCTACTTTAATAGCTTTAAGATCATTAGATAGTGCCTGGATTATGATGGATACTTTAGAAACCAAGGAATATAAAAGCTGCTAAAGGTGCAATTTTATTGACATCTTCTATTTTCTTTATTGACATAAATTTTAGTTTCTTATAAGTTAGTTGAAGCATAAATAAATATCCCATTTGTCATAAATCTAGCTTCATGACAAGCAAGGGGTTGATGAAGGTAGAAATTTGTTACTATGTTACCCAAATAGAAAGAACCTAGTTCACATAATCTTATATAGTCTGTTCTCATTTTGGAAAAGGTGTTCAAGGTAATGGCATTTTTTAAGTTTCTTGTGCAATCTGATGCATGTAAGAATTATTTTTTAAAATGTTGAAATTAAATCCGTCTAATAAGTTAATATCTTCATTGCGTACCTAAAAATTTTCTGGCCATTATTTTTTAAGATTTAAAAACAGCTGTTTTTATGTTGTCTTAGTCTTTCCTGTTAGCCCTTGTAATAAATGACTGATGTGTCTCTCATATATGATTCAACGACATAAAAACCACATAATGTGCTTCCCGACAACATACCTACATATAAGTTTGATTCCTCCATTATGTGCACCAGTGTTTGAAGCAGTTGTGTCACTACAAACAGCAAAATGTTATCTTCAATTTCGAAATCTATTAATACCTTTTTTATTTTATTTTTTTATTGGTCTTTGCCTTTAGATGAATTTGCATGAAACACTTTTAGCAGAATATCACTATTATTATCATCCTAAGGAAATTGCTAACTGCAATCCTTTTAATTTTAACAGTAATATTTTAAGATCCCATTCATTTCACAATTTACCATTGAAGTTAAGCCAGAGTTTCTTACTGAATAAATTAATTTTATAACTATTTATAAAATCTCCCCCTTTGTTTTTGTGGTATGAAATGTTTTTCTGTGGGTTCCTAGTTTTGACAAATAATATTTTCCAAATTATGCCCTGCATGCTTTAGAATTGAGGAAAGAATTGTTGTATGACCTCTTACTCAAAAGAATTGATGTATGACCTCAAGATGAAATCAAGTAGCAATTTCACTTGTTGCTTTTATTAATTCTTCGTCTGATATTGACAGGTGCAATTCCTTTTTTTCTTCTTGTTAACAGAGAAATTTTCTTCCCTAAATACATTGAAAAATTAATCATTACATGAAATTGACTAAAAATTACATGAAATTGACTAAAAAATTATTGAATCTGTATCAGAATCAGATTTCAAATAAATTTTTATCCTCTATGAACATTTCCAATTTTTGCTAACTATTTCTATGTTTAATTCTTATTTGGTAAATCATGTCAATATCCTTAGTTATACATTTTTCTAGTCAACATTTGATCGGTTAAGAGTTCTATGTCTTCTTTAATAGCATCAGGTGATCTGTTGTGATCAGATCACCTGATGCTAATTAAAATGTTGATTTTCATCACAATAATTTTGCAGCCTATGTTAAAAATTTTTTTTTGAAGTTTGGTTATAGTTGGTTTCAAGAATCGAAAGATTTTCTTTTGAAAAGAAGTTCAATAATATGAAAAAAAATATACAACTTACTCATTTACAACTTTAGGAGAGGGTGACAGTTAAAAGAAAAAACATAATTATCTATTGTAAACATATTGAGAATATCTTACTTTTTAAGATCTATTGGCTTTTCATAAAGAAGTCTCTTTAAAATCCCGCTTTGCACCAGATATTTACTACTTCTTTGACAAGACAATCTTTTATACTCTAATACAACTAGTGTTTGATTTTGTTGAATGTTATCTTTATTGCTTTGAGGAAATTATATGGCAATATCTTCTTAAAATGTCACCATTTGCGGGCAACTTGTATTTGGGAAGCTCTAAAATGGGTCTGTTAAAACGATACAATGGTCTCCTTGGGTTTTTTACAACATTGTTAATTTTTTTCCATATCTTCAAATTTTCTTTTTTTACAGCTTGTTTTTCTGTATTGTTTATTTCCATATTACTATTTATTTACAGTATCGGACAAAACAAGTGCAACCAAATAATGCTAATTTAGTTTCTTTATATAAGTGCTGCATTTTTTCAATTTAGAGAAATAACTATGTAACTGTTTAGAGACAACGTTTTTCAAATTTTATTCATCACAAAGTTCATTACTTGTACACGAAAATTAATAAATTAATCAAAGGTATTAAAAAAAGTTGAGTTCCTTCTGGACAAAACAAGTGCAACTCCACAAAATGTTGACCAAGCTGTATTTCGCTATCAATATTTTGTGGCGAATCCTTTGTTGTTGATCACAGCCTTGCATCTTTGAGGCATAGATTCAATCAGGTGATCAATCAAACTTTGTGGAATCGCTGCCCAGACCTTTTGGATTTGTTCAAACAGTTGATCCTTATTACGAACACCTTCACAATTAATTCTGCGGTTGACAATCTCCCACAGGTTCTCGATAGGGTTGAGATCGGGAGATTGAGGCGGCATATCCATCACCGATAGGTGGTTGTCTTGAAACCACTGCTTGACTACTTTTGCAGTATGTTTTGGATCGTTGTCTTGCTGAAAAACCCATTTTATTGGCATGTTCCATTCAGCATGAGGTAACATATCATCTTTCAGGATATTTTTATACATAAAACGGTTCATTATTTCATCGATTCGATGTATTGGACCTAGACCGTTAGCAGAAAAACACCCCCAGACTATTACATTGCCTCCACCATGCTTCACAGTCTTATGACAGTAACGTAAATTGAGGCGTTTTCCGGCCGGTCAATGTACAAGGCAAATGCCATCGCTCCCAATGATGTTGAACTTCTATTCATCACTAAACAGGATGCCATTTCTGCACATTCCAGTCAATATGAGGTCTAACAAACAAACAGGAGTCTTTTCTTCTTGTTCTTTAGTGAAATCAGCGGTTTCTTTGCAGGGCGTCGAAAAAACAATCCAGCTTCAACAGCATGTCGTCTGATTGTTTGGTCCGATACAGGCAACTCTAATTGCTTTTGTATCTCGACTGATGATATCCAGGGATCCTTCTTGACGGATCTGACAATCATAAAATCCTCTCTAAAAGTGGTGGAATGCGGTCTTCCACCTTTGTCAACTGCTGCAAACTTCCCCGTAGAACGATATTTGGAACATAGTCTTGATAGGGTCCATTTTTTCACGCGATATTTATCACAAATACTTTTTTGTGACATTCCGCTTACGTAATCGCCAATAATTTTCTTTCTTAGTTCCAATCCAAGACTGTCAGGAGCCATTTTTGCACTTGAAGTCATAAAAATAAATAATCACGCTTCTCAAGGCTTACCGTGTTACATTTACCTTGTGATGATACAATAATGCTCTGTGGAACACAATGTCTTGGTTGGATGTGGACTGTATTGATGTAATGAAACACTTGTTGTATTTCACTTCTTGTATTGATGTTCTTGGATAAAACACTTTGATAAAACTCACTTCGATAAACTGTCTTGATAATACTGACTGATTGACTTCCATATACTGACTGAATTACATGTCGGTTTACATGTCTCTTATAAAGTAAAATGAACCTGTGTGAACCTGTTCTGGAAGATTCTAGATGCTTCTTTTCAATGCTTCTGGAAGCTTCTGGATGCGTCTGGATGCTTCTGAATTTTTCTGGATACTTCTGGATGCTTTCAGATGCTTTTTCTGGAAACTTCTGGAAGCTTCTGCATGCTTCTGGAAACTTCTGGATACTTCCTTTAATTATTAAAAAACTTCCGTGACGTTGACATGGACCAGACTTATGAAAATGAAACAAACCAAAAAAGTTGCACTTGTTTTGTCCGCTGCAAAATGACACTTTTCAACGAAATTCTGCCTGTGCGCTGTTACCTGTCAGCTGATTGCTCATATCAAGGCATGCTGTGACTCCAGACTCTTAAACTGTTTGCTTTGATAGTATAGTTCGTTTCGTTTTTATGACATAAAATTAAGAACACTTTTTAGCATTGTTCGATGTTGGTTGCAAATGTTTTGTCCAATACTGTATATACCTAAAGAACATAAACTTTATTGTTATATTGATTTAATTAATGTATTAGGGTAACCAGGGGCAAAGCAAGACACTTTCAGGGAGAATGTTCATAACTTGAGAAGTACCACGTTTCACAACAAGAAATTTTGCAGGCTACTAGCACAATATGTGTTTAACGATCTCTTAAATATTTGTAGTGATAGGTTGTTGCATTGGTACATAATTAAACTCAAAATGGCAACAATTACCCTGTCTCACTTTCCCCAAAACTTAGGGCAAAATGAGACAGTTTTTATTTGAAGAAAAAACTAAGTAAAAATTTAGTTTTCAATAAAAATTAAAGCAGGCTTTGATAAATTCGATCTGATTAAATATAAGAATGCAAATAAAAGCACAATGATATCATTTTATAATGTAATTTTTCCTTTCAAATCAAAAAACATGATAGGAAAAAAATATCAATCAAAAATATAAAATAACAAAAAGTCAAAATCAAAAATAACATCAATAAAAAAATGCATATGCAAAGTTTCATGTTAGTCAACAAATTTAAATAAAATCTATTCACATAAAAAGCAAACATCGTTTAATGTGCAGCCTTCGTGTACCCATACAGTACATACACAACAAGCTATCCAGTCGATTTAGGTATTATTTCACCATTTCCCTTGACAAACTGGACAAAGCCATTTTTCTTCATTGTTTACAACTTTTTCAATCAAGCATTTCAATAATTTTCTTTTCTTTTTGTTCTTTTTTATATTTCTCTAATTTAATTTATTGTCATTGTTCTTTTCCAGTAATTTTTTTTTCTTATTGTTTTTATTTTTTTATTGTTTTTTTTTATTGTTTTCTTTTTTTTGTTGTTTTTTTTGTTTTCTTTCTTATTGTTTTTTTCTGATTGTTCTTTTCATAAAATGATGATAGTAAGTTAAACTTGCCAAGTTTATAAACTTGCTATCGTAAACGTTTACTTTGACGATTTATTAAGTTTATAAAGTTGCTTTCCTTAACGTTTACTTTGACAATCTTTTTCAGTAACTAGCGTTGTCGATCTTTCCCCTTGAAAGTGAAGTTATATATTTCTAAAATATCTTTGAAACAAAATAATCTGACATAAAAAGAAGAATGGGAGCTGAAAGATAACAAATAAATGATGACAAACTTAATAATATGTTTGTTCTGTGGTAAAAAATAACAGCGTACGTGGATTTTTTCTACAAAAAAAAAATTATTTTTGATTATTTAGTCAAATTAACGCAACTCGTAAGTTTTAAACCCACTTTTCTATGTCATATTATAGGAAAAAACTGATGGAAACTACTTTAAAACATTAAAAAAAACATGAAACTTTTAATATAATAAACCAAAATTACTGTACCATTTCAAAAAAAAGTCTGTACAATGCTAGAAAGCCTAAATGTCTCACTTTGCCCCAGTGTCTCGCTTTGCCCCAGGTTACCCTGTATATAATCTCTGTAATAGTATTAAAAAATAATACTTTCTTATTTATAAATTTAAAATAAATAAATGAGAAAGAGGTGGAAATGTTTTATCGACGTGGAAAACCATATAAACAATCTGTTTTTCAGTTTTTACTCTTCTTAGAGTCCTTAGACCCTTAAATTTGGTAAAAATGTTCATTTTTATGCATAGAACTAGGATATATTTATAACCCAAAAAAAAATTTTTTTGGGACACCTTACTCTGCATAGACGTTTTTTTTTTTAAGAGTTTGTTATTAGATTTATTTATTTTTTGCATTGCAACACCCACCAAACTCTAACACTGACCCTGGTTATTATTAGAAAAATTTGTTACCTCAAATTGATATTTAATAATGTAATCAACTTTTTAACAATGTTTTTCATTACTGCCATATTTAGGGAAAGGGCTCTGTTGTTACGTATTTTCTGGCTGGTTACGATGGATTTGATAAGAATCTTCCGAATTTAAGATATGCAGCGCCATCTAAGGATCATTCAATTCAATAAATAAAGTTTGCTTCTAGCTTTTTATTGCGAAAATAGTTTGTAATCGATTTCTGGAACTTAAACCGAACTTTAAATAAAAAATGCAAAAGAAAAATATTGCGTATGTCAACTAATTTGTCAACGAAGATCTTAACTTTTTCTGGCGATTAAGACTATTTTTATTGTCTTATTTTTTTACAAAAAAAATTAAGTTTACTCTTGTTTTTACACCTCTAACAGATTTTGAGTTTTTTTACAGTTTTAAATGGTCAAACGGTTTTCAAATACCAAACCTCTTATAAGCATTTCTTTTATCGGTATATATTTGCATATAATAGTATAATTGTTAAATAGTATAATTATTTTTTTATATTTGAAATTAGTTGCTGAAACTGAAACTTGTTTTTTCAATTTGCTTTATTGGCCTTCCGTAGAACGTGATCTCTTAAGTTTTTACTTAGTTTAAAAATTGCTAAAAAGCTTTATTGTTAAAAACATCAAAATATTGTTTGTGGTTGTTGAAATACAACATAATTAAAAATTAATTGTATTGATTCATAAGTTTTTTGTAACGAAACCAATGATAGTAGTAAATATTATCGTAAACTTGATAAAATAAGAAATGGTGAAAGTTTTGATTCCTTTCCATTTTCTGTTGCATTATTTTTTTTATTGTTGTTTTTTTATTTTTATTTGCTTTTCATTCTTTATTACAATTACTGATCTCAAAGTATAACTGGATAGCGGATTCTATTGAATAATTCAATTTATTATTGGCATTTACAATTTTAGTTAAATTTTGTGTATAATTTATGTACCTTTTAGTTCTTAGTTACTCAATGCTGTATGCTAGAAGGTTAATAACATAGCAGCATGGTAAGCAGCAATCATCTCTACCTACAATTTTAAATTCTCTATTTTTTGTAGCAAGATACCATTATGTACAAATGCTGCATGAACTATTAACTGAGTGCTGTCTGAAATATATTATAATTCTATTATTGCATAAATTATTTGAATAAAACATTCTAAATTTTGCATACATCTTCAAACAAACATTTGTTTAAAAAAAAAAATTTATCAAATTTTTAATATAGAAATATGAAAACACCTTTGAAATATACCATTAACTAAAGTTATATATACAGTTTACCTGCTGTTGAATATTATGGTTATATATTATTAAACTGTATGTTGCAGTTAAATAATTGTATAAATATGTTGTTGAGTTTATTTGCACAATAGATTGATTACATCACATATTAAATTCACAAAACCGACTTGCAGCAATGCTCTTTGTTTTCCATTTCTTGACATGGTATATAACTATATCATTAGTCTTAAAGAGATTAACCGTTACGAAAATGAATTTGTCTAGCCTAAAAACTGGTTTCATTGGATATTCGGTAGCAATTAAAATATATATCTCGACTGAGTAGAAAAGAAGGTTTGCCATAAAATTATTTAACATAAAACCTCAGTCAAAACCATCTAACAAGTTCTTTATTGTGCTGTGAGATCTTATTTAGCTGTGAGATCTGACAGAATGTTTAACAACAATATCAATTGCCAACAGTTTACAGCCACATTAAACAACACTTAATATGAATTAGGGTTCAATTTTCAAATGGAAACTGCAGCATCAAAGATGAAACTCATATTTCAAAAATTTTAGACAATTCTTTTGCTCAATCCAGTACTAAAATATCTTACAAAAATTGGTTTAACAAAAAATATGATTTGTTAAAGAGAAAACCAACTAATAGTGACCACAAATATGCAGATATTCCAAATTGCAGCATTTTATCTAAATACAAATAAGCTTTGTTCTTATATATTGCCAGATATATAGCTGAAATGGCATCAAAAAAAAATATCTCCATTATATATATATATATATATATATATATATATATATATATATATATATATATATATATATATATATATATATATATATATATATATATATATATATATATATATTTGAAAAACTAATTTATAATAGTTTAAATTTATAATAGTTTAACTAATTTATAATAATCAATTATTATTTTAAAAAGATATTCAGCTGCCTACCATGCAGTTTTGTTAGTAACCTTCTAGCACACAGCATTGGGTAGTAAAGAACTAAAAGGTACATAAATTTGTACAAAAAACAATAACAAAGAATTAATTTATTGTAAAACTAAAATTGAAAGAAAGTAAATAAATGAAATATAAATAAAAAATGATTAAAATTATATCAGTTTTTCACATTTAAAATAATTATTAGAAAGTTGTTTAAAAATTGTTAAATTGGATAACTACTAGGTTTATATTTGCTTTTTATTTCTACTGATAGCTTATAACTAGTTATGAAATATTAGTGTAAATAATAGTTAACTACTAGGTTATAGGTGTAATTCTTTACTAATGTTAAATAATCTAATTTTTAATTAATTTAACTAAAAAAATTTATCTTCTTTAATTAAATTAAAAAAAAGAAAGATATTACACAAACTTATTGTTTGAGTAAATTACTAAGAGTATAATATTTATTGCAATATATATTGTATGAGTATAATATTTATTAGTAATATATATAATATATATTACTAATAATACATATATCACAATATATTATATCGTGATATATGTATTAGTAATATATATTGTGATATTATAAGAGTATAATATTTATTAGTAATATTGTTTGAGTAGATTATTGTTAAACAAAATATTATATATGATTCGATGAATGTTAAAAGGGCGGAAGTCACATATTTTGCAAAATTGACTTTTTTGCAAATTTGTACATTCAAAAAATAGCTCCATCATTTTGTGTTAAAAAGGTGTAAGTCAAAAATTTTCTCTAGCCTGTACAGTGTCTAAAAGTTTTGGTTTTTTGTTAAAAGGGCTGAAGTCCGGACTTCAGCCCTTTTAACAAAAAACAAGAAACTTTGCGCTAAAAACAGCGGACCAAACGTAAACTTATTTTGTCGTTTTGACTGTGCAACAGCGTGGTGAATAAAGTTGATTTATTACGTTTGATCATTTTAATAATGATTTAAGTTGATTAACTGCTTTTTTAAATGGATGATAGTGTTAGTGAGTCTGATCATACAAATTATAAAAAAAGATAAGAAACCATTAATTGAGTTGACAGTACATAGCAGACGCGCAAAAAATTTTAGCAAGCCATAAAACAAGATAAGCAGGACGCTAGGGAAGAAAAAATGTAAATGTTTTGTCCCTAGCAGTAGATTTAATGCAAAACATTTCACTGCCCAAAACAAATGTGCAAGAGTTAATTTACCTAAAGCAGTTAACGGTTAGTGTATTTTCTATTCATGATGTGAAGAGAAACCTTGCAACATTCTACCTTTATCACGAGGGGAAAGCTAAAAAGTCTCTAAATGAAACTTGCTCCTTTCAATTGCACTACCTGTCTATCTTACGTATGATGAACTCAACTTTTATGCCGATAATTGTAAGGGGGGGGGGCTAAATAAAAACCATGTTTCAAACCTTTTTATGGCGCTTACTGATAAGCGGAATAAAAAGATCAATCAATTTTTTCCAAACAAAGGACACAACATTTTGCCCTGTGACCGTGACTTTTCAATTATAAAAAAAGAGTTAAGAAGGCATGACAGAGTAAACAGCGTATAAGAAATTAAAAAAATTATTTTAAAAAGTAGTAATCAATACAAGTTTTTAGTGGTTAATGTAGAGAGTTCATCTCTAGTTTACGATGTTAAAAGTTGGTGGCCAGTCCACTATAAAAGAAAGGTTACTTCAATTGAAACAATGGGTAAACCTAGAAACCAATAAACTCAGTTTGCAATAAGCAAATTTCACCGTTTTTAATACGATTGCGACAACATAGGTCAATGTAAAGCCGGTGAAATTATCAATTGCATTGTCAACCATACTTTTATTATGAGAAAAAGTACTTAAAACAAAGTGAACCTGCTAGAACAGCTTCTTTACCCAAACGGAAAAGTTCCAATAAAGTCTGCTAAATTGAATGACTTAAGAAAGTATATTCCACATGATCATATTGATTTTTATAATGAACTACTGCAATGGCCTACAGCAGATAGCAACGATGGAGAAGCAAAAGATGCTGGGAAAAATGATTAAGCATAGTCGATAAAATTTCTGTAATAGACCTTTTTTTCCTTAAAATTTTTGTTAAAATGTATAAACAATTCATAAATATAAATTTTGTAAAAATTTATTGCAGTTTATGACATTATTTTTTGTAGCTCAAAATTAAAATCATAACAATATAAGCAGTAATTATTTGTTGAATGTTAAAAGGGCTGAAGTCCACAGTGTTAATTGGTTTATTGTTCCTTTAAAAATAAATATAAAAAAATATATTTTTGCTTTTAAGATGAAAAACATTATCCCCTTCAAAAAAAATTGTTAAACCATTAACAAAAATTTACTGAGGAAGCAGTGCTGTTTTTTTAGTTTCCCAAAAGTTTACATCGTTGGACTTCCGCCCTTTTAACATTCACCGATTCATATATTTTAGAAATTTACGTAAATATGTATTATTGTGTTTCTTTCTAAAACAATTTCTATGTAGAACCGAAAATTGCATTTTTGTTTGAGGCTTGTACATTTATTTTTATATTAAAAAAATATAAAAGTTCTTAACAATTTCTAAATTTGTAATAAACCAAATACGCCGCCTACTTGGGAGGCCAAAACTGGCTTCAAAAAATTTGCTGTATACGCTATCCAATTATATTTTGAGATCAGTGATTACAATATATAAATAAAGATACAAATAAATAAAAAAAAAAGTATAAAAAAAGCGGATTCATCATGTTTATTTATTTTTTTCTTGCTATGTTGTGTTTCACATAACAAGAAAAAAATTTTAAACGTAATATTTCTAAATAAATATCACGTCTAAAATGGCCAATATTTAAAAAATAAAATGCAGATAAATATGTCCAAAATTTTAAAAATTTTTGCGCCCACATAATCTCATTTGTCGGATATAATGGGATTGGAAATTTGTTTGTTAAATACGATTATTAAATATATTTATCTCTAATCACGTACATACTTTATGAACGGCTAATAATTAAATATGTGTTTTGTTATTTCTATTTTTTTTAATTTTTTTAACGCTTTTTTCAAGATTTAATTTTCAAATAGTTTAATAGTCGATAAAAACTAAAAAATGATTTTTTTAATGTATTATTAAGTGCAAAATTTTATATTTTAAGCCAGAATTTTATTATTTCAGGTATGAAATATTTGTTAGTTTAAGCCAAAACAGTAGCACGTTTTTTTATAGGTAAAAAAAAATCCTCTGAAAATTTGTTAATTTTTGTTTTGTAAAAAATACTTTTTTTAAATAATGAAATTTCGCCAACTTACCTCTAAAGCTTTTTTTCCATAAACAAAATCCTACAAAACAGGAACTAATGAAAAAGTTACGTTTTTGTTCAAAACAGAAATTCAAACATCTCCTATGCGCATGCTTGTATTCTTACGAAACTACAGTGAAATATGAAATAGTTAATTATGAAGGTTCCATGTAGTTTCTAGCATTGCTGAAATAAGGCTCTGAAGATAAACGCAGTTTACCAACTTACCTAACATTAATAATTAACATTATTAAACTAAAAGTTTATTAATGTCAACATAAAAACATAGTTTTTTTTATGTTTACAAATAATGTAATAATTAACATTTCTAATTTTTTTTTTAAATCTAAAATTAATCAAAAATATCCTTGAACTTCTTAATAATATTAAAACAACAACAACAATCAGGGGCGGATGCAGAATTTTTTGTAGGTGTTGCCTGTTTTTTTTTTCGAGTTGCCAAAATAGTTTGCGATATTTTTTTTGTAAACCCCTCCCCCGGGCTAGCAAAGGTGGAGGGAGTTCAAAGCGGCATGAGTACTTTATTATTACTTACCGGGCATTGTTCTCAATTACTCATGTAAATTAAAACTAACAACAGTGTTGCCTTGGCTATTCTGTTCATAAATTAGACATTTTTTACTTGTCTAACCTATTTAACGAAGTGCACCAACGAGAAGGTAAGCCATAGAACTTTGCACTCCATTTGTAAACTGTCATGTGGCCTCAGGCTAGCCCTCCATTTTTAAACTCTTTCCTTTTCTTGATAGGCAGTTAGTGTAAAGTAATTGTTTTGTTGCCTAAGGTTAGCCCTCCATTTCTGGATTCTTCCCTTTTCTTGAAAGGCAGTTTATGTAAAGTATTAACATTGTTGCCTTAGGTTAGCCCTCCATTTCTAGATTCTTTTCTTGATAGGCAGTTAGGCCAAATTTTTTTTCAAGTTTTTTTTTTTAATTTTTTATTTTGTTTTTTTCTAATTTTCATTAAATATAAAATAAACTTAAATATAAAATAAAATACAAGAATATAGTCAATAAACAAAAAAGACATTAATAAATTAGTATTAGGTAAAAACCAAAAACTCTAAGCGTCGTTCCCCTAAAACAGAAAAAATATTCAAAACTCTTACTACATCAGGAATTATTTCTTGATGAATAGACATCAGAGCTAAAGAATTAAATCTTGACTCTGTCATGCGGCTTCACATATAAGTTTTCAGTCTGCGTATAACAGAAATGCTCCTCTCGCATTCATATGTAGTAATTGGAACTGTTCCCATTATTAAAAAACCTTCCCTAATGTTTGGGAAACCCCTCATATCAATAGATTTTAAAGTCTCTGTAATAGCGAATGGGATCATTGTTCCAAAATGTTTCCCACAAATTGGGAATTGTTCCGAATTTCCCACAAATGGGAATTGTTCCAAAATGTTTCCCACTAATCTAATTCAGCATGAATTGATGTAGGATGAGGCGTATCCGATATATAAAAATGCAAAAATTCCATAAAATCCAACTTCCAAAAACATTTTTCTTTATTTTTTTTTTTACAATAGTTGCAGAAATACCAGATAAATCTTTGTAAACAACCATATCACCTTCATCAAATCTATCTTCTAATTCATTAATTAAATGATCTAGAAAAGGAGATGTGATGGAATATTTGAAATAATCTGAAACTGTGTCAGAGGGATAATTATCTTTATAAATTTGTCTGCCACAGAGCCTTGGTTTAACTTCTGAAACATTAAGAGCCTTAGCTAGATCAAGAGCAATTAAGTACCATTTGTTATGATAGACATCAATATTTTTTTTTAAATCTAAAATTTGAGTTTTTAAACAATTTATTTCATTACACTGTTTTGATATATCAAACGCTTTAGTTTGAAAAACAACAGGTATACCATAGAAACAGTCCATTATTTGTTTGGTTAAAACTAAACTTACAATAAAAGAAAACTTAGTCGTAGGATTTAAAAAACATGAAACTTTTGAAGAAGTATCAATATTATAACTCTTACCATTGTATGCCATTTCTTCCATTGAATGAAAAACGGATATGTAGTTATCAAAAAAAAAATTCAGACCTTTAAGTTTCTGAATCCATCTAGTTCGACAGTATTCGAAGTATCAATTAATTTTGCTTGACCAGGAAAAATGAATTTATTGAGACAGCTGGCACGTTTAGGTGATAAGTTAAAAAAATATGATATATCTTTGATTTGATCAAGAACATTTCTAACACTCTGAACATTGCATGATTTACTTACAACTAAATTAAGTTTATGGCATGCACAGTGAACAAAAAAAGCCTTTGAATTGATAAATTTAATTCTTGATGAAATACCTTTTAATTTACCAGACATTGCCCCAACACCATCATACCCTTGACCTCTACATTTTTGAATATCAAGACCAAGATCACCAATTGCAGAAACTATGTTTGCGCAAGACTAAGACCAGTTGTACCAGATTTACATTCAATGAACCGTAGAAAATCTTCACAAATAACATTATCACAGTCAATGTATCTTATAACTAGAGATAGCTGTTCAACATTAGAACAATCAGAGGCTCCATCACACAAGATAGAAAAATAACCTGACTTTTTAATTTTATTAATTATAACTTCTTTGATTGTTTTTCCACAGCATTCAATAAGTTCGTTTTGTGTGGTTTTAGATATATAGGATGCATTTTTAGGAGCAGAACAAATATGGTGCTCAAAAACTTTATCACCTGCTTCAATGCGAAAATTTAAAAGCTCTACAAAGTTACCTAAACCTATGTTGTTTTTACATGTTTCTCCGATCTCTGGATGATACTTACTGTCATTATGATGACCTCAAAAAGCAATATCATTGCGGCCAAGAAAAATAATTGTCTTTATAATTGGAATTGATTTATTTTGATTACTTATAATAAGTTTTTTTCTCAGATTATGAATGCCAACTTCAATCAGATTTTTTTTTTGAATTAGATCTAGATTGTAACATTGTTAAGACAATGCATTGACATTTGATGAAGTTGACAATTATTGTTGTGATACATGTAAGCACAAATTGCATTACCCCATATTTTAAAAAGTTTTCGAATGAAGTTGATTATTGAGGTATTGTTTGGAGTTCCCAACAGTGTGCATGGAAGGCTGTATGCTCCATCTTCAATCTGTGAGTTAGCTAACCAAGAATATTCAAGTAGCCATTTATATAAAAATGATCGTTTCTTTTTTTCACCAGAAACAGGAAAAACAAAAGACGAGTTAGGAATAAATATTTTATTAACTAGATCTAATAACATTGAATCATCTTTGCCAGCAGATAGTTGTCTACCTTGCTCATAGTAAGTAGAAACATCATAAAAAGGAAGGCTTGAAGAATGATCTGATGAACAAGGAATACAATTAAGTAAGATTTGATTAGGAGTAATATCAAAATTTACAGGGGTGGGACCGCAAAATGTGAACGTTTTTGTTTTATTATAACTATTTTCTCGTTAGATGTAGTTGTACTCTCTCACTCATCAGAAAGTGTCTAAAGATTTGTTAAATATGAACTATTATAAATAAAAATGTCCAACCATTGGACATTCTTATTTAAAATAGTTCATATTTAACAGAAAATTAATTATTACAATCAGAAAAGTGTTCACATTTTGCAGTCCCACCCCTGTACATCTATAATTTTAGTTTCATTACCTATGCCAAACTTTATATGAGATTGAACTAATGATTTTTTTTTTCGAAAATAGATTTTTAGGAAGTTGACAAGATAAATTAAGAACCTTAGTGGTAACAGAAGAATACGATAAAACACTTGGCAAAACTGAACACAATCTTTTTTTTAAATCACTTTTGACAAATTTCTTTAAGCATAAAACTTCTCTTTTCACAATAGGGACAAAATGATTTGGTGACCACATATCTTTATCCTTGGAAATAGAGCAACAATCAGTGTTACACCATAAAATACTCAGAATTTCTTTATTTGATCACCACGTGGGTATATACATACATTAATTAACTTTTTATATTTTTCAAGTCCAAATCAGGATAAATAGACCCAATTTGTTTATTTAACACTGTAGATAATTCAATTAAACAAAGAAAAGAAGCAAATTCATTGTTTCTGCAATTGTTAAAGGCTTCTATTTTATAAGTTCAGCAATATTTATATTATTTAATTCTGTAAAAGAATCAGAAGAGTCAAATGAAACACATGCCATGAAAACACTAGAGAGTGAAGAAAAACTTTTAGATTCCACTTGGTTTAAGATTATTTGGTATCTCAAATAAAAGGTTGATTTCTCAAACAACTCAACAGAAGTTAGTAGTCGAAGAATTTCATGTGTTTTATCTGATGAATTTATTAATAAAGCAGCAGAGTTGTAAAGACAGTTACCATTTTCCATTGACCTGTAAAGTCATAACACATATATACTAAATATAAAGAAAACAAACCTATTTAACTAAACATTATTTCTCAAGAATTATTGTTTTATAAACAAAATAAAACATAAAAAAAACGTGTTTAAGCTCATACTTTAAAACAATATAGTCTTCGTTTTCTTTTTGCATGGGAATAAAAGCTTCCATTTCAGAATTTTTAAAAGAAAGGAGATCTTTGTTTACAACAGGAAAGTGTGAATTTAGTTTTTTGAGATTATTACGAAGCTTTGCTTTGTAAGTCGTAATATTAGGCAAATGCTTGGCTTTAATGGCATTGGGTAGCAACAAATCCATAATTGCAAACAAAAATAAAATTTGTAATAAAAACTACTTTTTAACTAATTTTTGATAAACTTCAATTTATTCGAATACTTAAGACTTTATGTGATTAATTAAGGCGTTATTAGAATAATTAAGGATTCATTTTTATACATAAACGGAACCGAGAGAACCCTTTTGATCAAACGTTCCTGCAACTTTTTTTTGTTGTCTACCGGAAATTCGGGTCAAATGAATCCTGAAACAATAGGGATTTTTTGCCTTTTATTACGGCAACCAAAATAACTACATTGCAATAACGATCGATTAAAAGGTTTCTTTCGGTACCGTTTACTATAAAAAAAGAACCCTAATTTAAAAGCAGGAAATTTTGAAACATGCCGGAGGAGAGCTAAGTCTGAAACATTGTTATAGCCGTGTATGTTTTTCTATAAAGGCAATGTTTTTTTTATAAAGAACTCATATATTCATATTAGTATACTATAAATTTAAGTTTAGTATTTTTTTAGATTATGAAACGGAATTTTTTGTAATTTCTTAGAATATTATGGGTTATTTATAATTTCTTAGAATATTATGCAACACAGAATACCCCCTAGATACGCCCCTGACAATAAGAAATGAAAAATGTCGACATTTAAAAAAAAACACAACAACAAATATACAAATACTTAATATAAAAAAAAAAAAAAACGCGGACACAGGGAGAAGAACCCCAGCTGGAACAGCTCAGAAAAAAGTTACGCTTGATTTCCTGTTGACCTAAAACAAAAAGAATAACACATCCCAACATAGTCATAAGAATAAATATATATTTCTTATGACTATGGTGCCAAGAATGTTTTTTATTTTGCAAAATTAACTATTACTATTTACTTAGGATGTACCGGATTGGAAATTTTGAATATAGGCATATTTCACGGCTGTTTCAGAGTGGCTGTTTTACAGCTTCTTGTTTTTTTTTGAAAATTTTGACTTAGGGGGTGTTACTAAAACATTTATAACTTTTGAAATATTTGAGATAATTTTGTTTTGTAAAAGAAATAAAAACAAAAATGAAATGCTTTATCATATAACAATTAATACAATAGTAAAAAAACTTCTTTTAGTTTATAAAAAGCGCGACAAATGATGAACTTAGTTAAATTTTAATAATTTGTTGTTACTTTTTATCACAAAAAAAATCAGAAAAATATATTTCTGATAGTTATTATCAAATACACCCATTATTTAACTATTAATAAAATAAAAAAATCTTATTTAAGTCTGCAAGCAAACCGCATTTTTTGCAAAATTATGAAAAATGTCGTTAAAAGGGGGATTAGCTGTTAAATAAGCACGTTTTTAAATCTAGAAGTTCTTGTTTTAGAAAATAATTTACTAAATTGATAAATTCAATGCATTAAAAAATAAAGCCAGATTTCGATTTTGAAATATTCTTAAATAGTCTTAACATTTTAAGCTAAAGCCTTTAAAAAACTTAAGCAATTCTTTTTTATGCATACAGTTTTAATAATATGGTGCTAGGTTGTTAATAAATATAGATTCTAATAAAATAATTCATGACCAAAACTGAGTTAAAGTTTTTGAATTAACCTCGCTTTTGGTAATAGAATTATTTTATGGGACTTGAATCAATCTTTTCTCACAAAAGATAAAACGTTTCTTTGAATATACAAATAGCTAATTTAAATTTGTTTGGTAATCTGTTTTTATTCTGTTTTATAATGAGTTGACCCACTAATAAGTTCTTTAAGTAGAAAACGATCTTTGAACACCCATTTGATAATAGATTTATGCATCATTCTAAAGAAAAAACCGCCTAACTTGGTTTATTTTATACTTCAAAATTCGTATCGCTAAGAAAGTTGTTTTCATAAAATTTATTAGATATTTGCTTGAGACGTACAAAATTTAAGGTCACGTGATTGTTTTGAAATGTAAACAATGTTTTGCGCATTAAACTAGAAAAATTTGTTTCTAAACCAGCCAAGTTTGAAAACATATTTCATAACATAGCTAGAGGTAAAGCAAACAACTTTTTGATTTTTATATGCAGAAAGGGTTGAAATTTCAATAATTTGGTGCGTATTACAAAAATAATACGATTTTCATTATTTAATAATAAAATTAAAAATATAAATGCATTAAAAAATAATTAAAAAAAAAAATAAGCAATCCGCACCAAAAATTAGATAGAATAGACATTTATTTATAAATGTTCCAAATTTCAACCATGAGGCATGTAGCTATGTTATGAAATCTTAGTTGACCCAAGACAGGTTATCCGTAAAAACCAGAAAAGTGATCCCAAATCGTTAGCAATATTTGAATATTAATATTTTTATTCCGTTTAGTGTAAATATTTATATAAAAAAAAGATAGATCTTTTATATTTTTTTATTTGAAGATGAAAGCGCTCACAGGAAAAAAAAGCTATTATTTTAAAGTTAGTGTATTTTTAAACTTTTGCGGAAATTTTTTTTTTTTTGATAAACACAAAAATAACTGTGACGCCAAGCTCGTTTTTATATTGAGTGAAACAGCCGTGTATTAATATTGTAACACTATTATGCTTAATACAGTAAAAATTGAAATATTTACTGTATTAAGCATTCTATACTTTTTAACTATTTAAAAGTTAAGAAACATTAAAAATGAGGCTATTGTCAGAAGCAGGTAACATTTTTGTTAAAAAAAGAGCTTGTTAGTTGCTAAAAACTGGATAGCAACTCTTTTTTCTCCACAATATTCTTAAAGTTTCAAATATCCTTACATAAGAGATTACTACAAACAAAATTAGGCAAAGCTATAGTTAAACGGTCTAAAATAATTTTATTTCTTCGCTTATTGCGCTTTCTTGTGTAGACTTGCTCAAATAGGTGACTTTTTAATATAAACATAAAGAATTATTATTACTTTAGTACATTGACTATCTTACAGCTTGCTGCAAAAAGGAGTGTTGTTACATCAATTATCTTATAGCCTACTGCTACAAGAGAATGTTGCTACATTGACTATCTTATAGCTTGCTGTTACAAAGAAGTACTGCTACATCGACAAAGGGTTTGGCATGGGGCAGCAATCTTTTTTCTTTTATCATTTTAAATAAAATTTCTAATGTTTAAAAAGCCTCCACTGACGAGAGAGCAACAAGCGAAACGATAAAATTATTTTAGACCGCATAACTGCAGCTTTGCCTAAAATTACATTGTGTTTGTTAAAAATTTTGTATTTTTTAGCGTGGTTTATCTATAGTTTTCATTGCCCTGTACAATAATTTTTTGATTTAAGTTATACAGTCTGGCCGGAACCGGATTGACCTAAAAATCACAAACTCCGACCGGAATTCCGGTACATCCCATCGCTCTACGAGATGAAATGTTTAATTTTCCAAAATTAGTTTTAAAAAATAGTGGCTGAATGTAATTATTTCCTCTTAAATTGTATTTATTTTTATCTTTTAGTCTGTACAAATTGTGAAAAGTAATGGAGAAGAAGTGTGTTGTTGACAAGAAAGAAGCTTCAGCTAAGACTTATTGCGATTAAAATAATTATTATTGTTGTCCAAGTCCAAAAACATCATTTTGAGATGTTTTGAACAAACAAGTTTTTTCGTTGCAGTTAAAATAATAAGTTTTTGTGTAATAGTTGAAATAAAGAATCTTAATAACTCATTAATAATTGATTTATTAAGTTTGTGTGATATACCAAACGATAGAGAATTTAAAAATACTAAGTGATATAAATTACTCCATACTGATAAAAATGGGCTTGGTACATATACCTTGAATACCGACAATGTTTTTATAGTTTAATTGATAATGGATAATAAGAAATTAAACTATGTTTGTTTAAAACACTTCTAACTTTATACAAGTTAAACTATGTTTGATTAAATCACTTCTAGCTTTATATAATATTTCTATACTTTTATCAACTTTATTACCCTAGAATTCAATTTGGTATTTTTAACTAAGGTTTGATATTTAAATTTGAAGCTTCATAAAGATTATTAATGTAAATAAGAAAGAGAAAGGCTCCGAGTATAAAGGTCTAGAATTCCCGAGTATATTTAATAAATTGGCAGGATTTACAATTATAAAACTGTTTTTGGTTACTTAAATATTCTTTAAATAAGAACATAACATTCCTTTTTATTCCATTATATTCAATTTTTTGATGGAAAATTTACGTAAATTCAATTGTATCAAAAGCTTTTGATAAATCAACGAAAACTTCTAACGTATATAATTTTCAAAAGATTCATTAATACTGCGAGCAACTTGAAGCTTGTTTAGTTGAGTTGTTATTTTTGAATCCGTACAGGGGTGGGACCGCAAAATGTGAACACTTTTCTGATTGTAATAATTAATTTTCTGTTAAATATGAACTATTTTAAATAAGAATGTCCAATGGTTGGACATTCTTATTTATAATAGTTCATATTTAACAACTCTTTAGACACTTTCTGATGAGTGAGAGAGTACAACTACATCTAACGAGAAAATAGTTATAATAAAACAAAAACGTTCACATTTTGCGGTCCCACCCCTGTATTTATTGATTTACAGTATATTATTTAAAGTAAATTGCATTATGTAAAATAAAACGTACTCTCTACTTTTAAATTTGGTATGACAAGCTATTTTTGAATGATTTAAATTTTATTGAACAATGTAACACTAGTATATCATTTAAGGTTGATACGAGTCATCGACAACATTACCATTTACATCGTCATGACCAACTAAATTTACTTAAAAAAACTTCAAATTTAAGCTCACATTTATGTCAAATGTTTTGCAACAAAAAGATTACTGAATGAAACTTAAAAACCTGTCGATGATTTTAAGTTTTGGTATATTTAATTAAAATAAATATTAAATTATTACCCTCAAAACTTAAAACTATAGGTCGACGATTTTTAAAGTCTGTTTACACTAAATATTTTTATTTTTATTGACAACTGAAATAATTTTTTTTAAATTTTAAAGGCCAATTTTCACTGAACTTTTTTTATTAAGTTTTGAGGGTAATAATTTAATATTTATTTTATACTTGAGTAAGAAATCAAAGCTCTTTGCGACAAATCTAGATTTATTTTGCGACAAATCTAGATTTACTATACTAAATCTATATTTGTCGCAAACGAGCTTTTGATTTCTTACTCACCCAAGTATAAAACTTATATCAGCATGTTAAATCCGGTTGAAATTATGATAAAACAGCTGTTAGTGAATGCGTATTTGATCTCAAGCCACGCTAGAATAATAGTTTTAAGCGTGTTTTGTTAAAAAGTATTAGTTTGAATTTATAAATTAAAATTTTTTTATAAAAAATACTTATATTGTTACATAGCGTCAGTTTGGAAGTTTTCATGAACATGAAGGAGATAAATTAAATTGAGAAGAAAAAGAAAGAAAAAAAATTCCTACCCATTTCTTCCTTTTATTCTCTTCTTCCCTCCCTCCTTTCCCCCTTCCCCCTCTCCAAACTTTGTATTAAGAACTCGAGAGTAATCAGAAGCATTGAAATATCCTGCGTCCGCCTCAGAGTATAATGAAAATAATAAAATAACAACAACAACAACAAAAATATTGGTAGTAATGTTAAAAATAATTATAATAATAACATTAAGAATAAAAGTATTAATAATAATAATAAATAGAGATTAAAGTACCATCATTTACAACAATCACAATAGGGATAAAGTAGGGGAACATGGGGCAAGATGACGAACGTTTTGAAAAACACTTATATCTTAGACAATAACTGTTCCAATAAGTAAAACTTTATCAAGAAGTGATAACAAATTATTATTCGCTACAATTGTATCAAAAAAACCTTATACAAATTAAAAATAGCTAGAGAAAAACTCATTAACATAAGTCACCTCGAATAGTCATCTTGCCCCGTAGGCGGGGCAAGATGGCGACTACAAAAAAAAGTTAACTCCATGATACTGTTACCGCCTCAAAAAAAGAGCAATATAAATTTCAGTTAATAAAATTATTAATACAAAGGGTGATTTAATTTTCAAAACAATTTAATTGTATATTTATATATAGTTATGCAAAAATAGCACCCTACTAATTAGTTAATAGCGAAATCAAACCCAACAAAATAAAGCAAAATACTTTAACGAATAATAAAATAATGTAAAGACAAAAATAATGACTAAGCTACACAAGAGTAACTTACAATACACATAAATTTGCGTTCAACATACTGGCCACAAGTTAAATGACACCAGTGGTTACAGGATTTACACATATCTCAGTCATCATCAAGCAATGGATCGTTAGGATCACCATAGATAATTTCACAATACCAACATGAAATTTCTTGAGTTTCACAAACTTTGCCAGATATTTTTATCACTCTTTTTTTGCCTTTGTCATTCTTCTTCTTTCTATCTTTATTTTCAGCTGTTATTTTAAGCTGATCCTTCTTTTCTTTAAAAACTTTCTTCAAATCTTGCTTTATCAATTTTTCTTGTTTCTTGAGTGTAGCTAATTGAACAGCAGCTTTAAAAGGCAAACTTGTTGCCACCTCGGCTTGCTTACAATTTCTCTTACGGCTAGCATTATTTGTAACTCTAGAAGCAATAGGATGAGGCCGAATATTCTCAGATGATACAGTTTTGGGCACTTGGTTCAAATCTATTTGGGTTCTATCAACATTTATATCTAGGTTCGACTGAATGCATTTTGGTTCACTACTAGCATTTGGCAACAATAAAGAGTCATTATTATTAAACAATACAGTTAATTCTGTTGTGACTGCATTAATTACAGGCTTTAATGTTGACTGTTGATTTTCAACTAAAAAACAATATATGATAAAATTATAAAATTAATAAGGTTATTTAAATTTACGTTATTTAATATTCTATTATTTAACATAATTCTAATATATTATAGATAAGCTGAAGTTATTAGCTTATTTAAATGATAAAGATACAAATTGTTGGGTTAAAGTTTGTAAATAAAAACAAACTTTTGGTTTTAAAAAACAAAAAATTCAACAGTCAAAAATAATATATAATTTACATACTCATTCCTGGTTGATTATTGGATATTTTCTGCTAAGTTGGTGCTGTGCAATCACTTGTCATCGATGGTGCAAAGTCAGTCAAAGAAAAGATCTGTGGATTGAAGGGCCAGATTCCAGTTTCTTGAAATTCTTTTCTTGCAATACCAGTTGTTGCTGATCTGTCATATGCATGTCTTACAAGTGCAGGAATCTGTGCTTCAGTGATAGGTCTACCTAGATGATTTACCATCCAGTTATCACATGCTTAACTATAGTATGTTTTGAATGGAGAAAAAAAGGTAACATCCAGAGGCTGCATTATATGGGTGGAATGTGGTGGCAATGTTAGCATTACAGTTGAATGTTTTCTGCAAAATTCAATGGCTGAAAAACTTATGTGCGAGTTATGATAATCCACAATCAACAAAACAGGATCAGCAATGGTTGGTTTTGTATGATAGGCAAAGTGTTCTAAATAATCTAAAAAAATTTCCTGTGTCATCCAACTAGATTTATGGGCAAATCCAACTGAGTCAGGTTGAGAGTTGTCCATAAAATCATTTCGCATATTTTTTCGCGGAAAAATAAAAGCAGGAGGTATATAAATTTCAACAGCATTCATGCTACAAACTATGGTTACAGTTTTTCCTCTTTCAGCAGAAACAACTTTGCCTACTCTTTTAATGCCTTTGATTGAAAATACTTTAGGGATTTTTGTTGGTACAGTGGGTACCCCACTTTCATCAGCATTGAAGATTCTTGAAGGTAAAAATTTGGGTGTTGTCAAAAGGTCTCAAAGTAAATCAAAAAATATTGCAACCTGTAGGGAGTTGAATTCTACCCAAAGATGTCATCTCGGGAATTCGCAAAGAAAAATTTTTGTGGCGTTTTAAAAATCCACTTAACCAGTCAATACCAGCTATTTTCAATTCTTTGTTAAAATTATGTAGAACATTATTAAATTCGGCAAATTAGAATGCAAATTTTCTGAGCTGCACTGAGGTTATGCCAAAAAATCTTTTGCTTAACTCAACTTAATACTCTGCAAGTAATTTTTCCATTTCAATTGAAAATATAGGACGAAACCTTCCATTGTTTATCGGAAACTGATCAGAAGACTTTTTTATATAACGCCTCAGTGTTGCTTCAGAAATTCCAAAATTTACAGCAGCTTTGTTTATGCTACAAGCATTGGAATTGTAAGCTTCAATAGCATGACACATATTCTGCATTGTCCAATTACCATTTACACCTCTGCTAGTAGCTCGGATATATATATATATATATATATATATATATATATATATATATATATTCATATATATATATGTATATATATATATATATATATATATATATATATATATATATATATATATATATATATATATATATATATATATATATATATATATATATATATATATATATATATATATATATATACAATTATAAATATTTATAAAATAAATATAGATAACATGATTAGGGTTAATAAATTTATGTTTATATTTAATGCTCATTGTATATGTATATACATATATTATACATAAAAATATATATAAATATATATATATATATATATATATATATATATATATATATATATATATATATATATATATATATATATATATATATATATATATATATATATATATATATATATATATATATATATATACATATATACAGCGGTGGCCAAAAATTAAAGACCACTTATTTTTTAGTTGGTTTCTTAATCATTAAATCAAAATTAAGAAGATTCTAATTGACATATTAATTTTTTTTTTTAATATCTTGTTAATTAAAACATACGGATTAAAATGGTATAATTTTTTAAATCTAATTCTAATTAAATAGCGTTTAACTTATTAAAAAACTGATGAATACTTATAAATCTTCTTTAAATAAATTGGACAAAATTTAACGACCACTTTCAAATCTTTAATTTGCACTTATTAAAAATAATATTCGATTATTTTTTTTAACTGTCTTAGTTGCTTATTATGTTGGCTATAAAATAAAATGTCGAAACCTGAGTTTCGATATCAAATAAACATTTATTTTTTGAATTGCAATAAGGATATAAAAATATTGCAAAAATGCGTGCAAAGATCGAAGAAAAAGACAGATACGCGGCTCTTGTATTAAAAGAAGAAGGCTATAGCATCAGACAAATAGCAGAAAGGCTCGGAAGGTCTCAGTCTTGCATTATTAACATAATTCAACGATACAAAGAAACTGGGTCAATTAATGATCGTCATAGGACTGGACGCAATAAAATTTCAAATGACCGTGATGTTCGCTCGTTAGTGAGATTAATGAAAGAAAACAGACAAGCATCATCTACAGACTTGTCTACGAAATGGACACTGTTAAATGGTCTGAAAGCAAGCCCTAGAACTGTGCAAAGGGTCCTCCACAATTCAAATTATTTATGGCGTGCTGCTGCAAAAAAACCACGCTTAAATAAAAAACAAAAATTTGCCAGGAAAGAATGGTGCAAACTACATAAAAATTGGTCAACAGATCAGTGGAGCCGTGTGGTCTTTAGTAATGAAATGAACGTTGAGGTAGACAACAGAAAAGGTCCCGTTATGTTGCGTAGACTTCCAAGAAAACGGTTCGATGAATCATGCATTTTGAAACAAACAAAACAAGGCAGTGGTTCAATAGGCATTTGGGCCTGTATGAGTGCCTGTGGAGTTGGCGTTTTTCATTTATTCGATGGTAGACTCAACAAACAAAGGTACATCGAAATTTTGGAAAACTCGCTTATTCCTAGCATTGATTTATGTCAGTTGCAAGATGGATTTATTTTCCAGCAAGACAATGCGCTTTTTTATTACGTTATTACGTTAAAATATAATGCATTTTTTCTTCTTCTAAAAGACAGAACTTTTATTTAGGCATCTGCTAGCTTGTCTTCAAACAAGTTAAAGCTTAATCACCTTACGATCAACAATTATAATCGTCAAAATGCTTACGAGTCACAGAAACAGTTTATTAAATCTGTTCAAGATTATTCTATCAAAACAAGCCAGTCTCTTGTTGATATAACTGATGATGTATTTTCTCTTAAAAGTTTACCACCTAAACATCAGTTAATGAAATGGTCCACTGAACTATCTATGCGTAATAATATTGCGAGTGGAATCCATTATATAGAATGCAATCTAGGAAAGTTCATGTATGAAAGTGTTCAGCTTCTAATAGCTCTTCATAGGGTTCAAGAAATGAAGCTAGCAGTTGATCAAGAGTTAACATGGTTTAATTCTCCCAAGTTAGTACCAAAATCAATCAGTATAAAATCAATCAGTATTTTTCCTTCTCAAAATTTAATTGAAAAATTCAAAGAATTGCTTTTTAAAAGGCCAGCTAACAATGAAATATCAGAATATGGGATGAGTCCTAATACTTTAGCTGAGTTATGTTGTGCAAGATGGCTTTCATCAGATCATATGCTGCAAATTTCTAGCATTTTAAACTTGATCCAAAGCCATTCAAAGGTAATTTATTTTAACTTTTTAGGAAATATTGAGCATTATGTATCAAGAATAACTGTTGTCCCTGAAAAGTTGATCTTTATTATAAATGTTGGAGGAAACAACGAGAAAACATTTTCTGGTACAAATTTAAATGCAGGTTGCCACTGGACACTTGCAGTTTATGATAGTATTGAAGGTAATTTTTACTATGGAGATTCTTTAGGATGGTCAGCTCCAGATGATTTTTTAACTAAAGTTAAATTATTAATCAGAAAATTGTATCACATAAACGAAAGCTTTAATATCACTTATTGTCATGATCCAAAGACACATATGAATGGAGTTAAAAAATGCAGTTCTTTTTGCAAAGAAAATTATCCCATGCAGACATGTGGAAATATTTGTGGAGTTTATTACCATAATAGTATGTGCAATCTCTTGCCTAAAATATGATTACTTTAAATGTATGATAAATAATGATCAAATAGGGACCAATAATTACATTTTTTAAAAAGACCCTACTAAATATTCTAAATATTTAAGATTAGTTTTAATGTCATGGTTTATCTCAAAAGAAATAAATCTTGATTTTGTTGTTCCTACCACTATTGTGCGTGAAGTTTCTACCAGTATTGACGTAAGTGATACTAATTCTGATGAAGATGCCATATATACAAATGTTTTCGAATCCAACTTCAATAAAAAAAATATGGCCAGTGTAAAAAATATCGATTTATCTTTAAAATGCGCAATTTGCAATATCTCTTTCACCCAAAAAAAAAAACATGCTGCGGCATATGAAAAATAAACACAAATCAATTGATGAAGCACAAGAAAATATTCAATCAGGAAATTCTTTTTGTCTTCAATGTGGATTTAAATGTAGGCGAGTTATGGATTTAAGAAAACATTTATCTACAGTTCATTTTTATACTTTTCAGAAAGAAAAATTATCATTTGCTAATTATCGAGGTAATGCTTTAATGTTTTTAAAAGTAGAAATAGTTTAGAGTAAATATGCCATTTATTTTGCATCCAACTTTTTGTGTTCTTGCTTTGTTATTTCTTTAATTGGTAACTGATTATGTGTCGTGAAAATGATTTTGAATTTGTGGTAGTTCCAAACATAATTACTTACATAAATAAAAAAATATATTTAGTCCAGTTGCTGTTGATGTTACAAATTTTTTTTTTATATAAGGTGTTAGACAATTGCTTTCAAATTCATTCTCTCTTTTTGTCTTGTAGTAATTATTTGATTCTTGTAAATAATTTTATTAGAATTTGAAATGTGGAAATCAGATGTTGAAAGTAATAATGCAACACAATATGTTTTACCTTCTGGTGAAAAGATTGATAAAGATGGTAGGAAAGTATCATACTATCAATGCAACAGAAGTGGACTTTATAAATGCATGGCGAAAAAAAGACTAGTTAAAAGTAGTGGTATGTATCAAGTAAATAGCGATATTTAGAAGAAGAAAAAATGTTTGTATTTGCCACAAATTTTAATTCAGTGACCATTTTTTAATGACATTTTTGTTAAATACAGGGTTCATTTAAAATAATATTAGAACACCTAATGTAAATATCTAAAAACTATTAAACATGTTTAGTTTTTGTGTGCTATAGGTCACTTTGTTTTAAAAATCTTTTAAAATTTTACAGATGATGATTAATTAACTTTGCTATGTTCAGATTTTATGTACTATATATATGATATACAAATACTATTTTAATCTATATGATCACAAATATCTATTTAATAGGTACTCGAAAAATTGCTAAAAATTGCACGTCCACACTTAAAGTTACCCAAACTGTAGATGGACATGTTATTGTTAATGCTTGTTATTCACACTATGGACATAAAAATGAAATTCAACATATTTCTTTATCAAGCGTTCAAAGGCAAGAAATTGCTTGCAAACTTAAAATGGGTGTAACCAAAGATAGAATTCTAAATGATATTAGAGATGAAACAAGTTGTGTTCAATCCAGGTTACATTTAACCCAGCGTCAAGATATCAAAAACCTAGAGAAAGCATTCAACATTAATTCTATACAACTTCATGCCAATGATCAAGACAGTGTTGCAATTTGGCTAAAAGAATGGCAAATGAAGACATATAGTCCTGTTTTATATTATAAACTACAGGGTGTGTTAGATACATGTAATACATTTAAAGAATCAGACTTTATAATTATAATGCAAACAGAGCACCAAAAAAAAAATGCTGCAACAGTTTGGAAAAAATGGTGTTTGTATTGATTCTACGCATGGCACAAATGCATATGATTTTCTTCTCACTTCAATGTTAGTTGTAGATGAATTAGGTGAGGAGCAACCTGTTGGATGGTGTATAGCAAACAGTGATTCATTTAGATTTAAAAAATTTTTTTTTATAAAATTACAAGAACATTCTGGAAGTTTTTGTCCAAAATGAATAATGAGTGATTTGGCATCCCAATACTATGAAGCATTTTGTGATGTTTACTTATGTGCGCCTCTAAAATTCTGGTGTACCTGGCATGTTGATAAAGCATGGAGAGAAGAATTGCATAAAAAAGTACACAATCTTGAAATGGAAGCAGATATATACAAACGAATAAGATTTGTTTTACAGCTTAGTGATAAAAACCTATTTGATGACTATTTAAACTCATTGATGGGTTACTTGCAATCATCAGTTTTGACACAAATGTTCGCTGAATACTTTGAAAAATATTGGGTTAATAATAAACATATATGGGCATTCTGTTATCGTATGGGTCATGGCATAAATACTAATATGTATATGGAATCTTTCCACAAAGTTTTTAAGTACAGTTACCTGCAAGGTAAGCACAATAAAAGAATTGATAATTGCTTGTTCGCTTTGTTAAAGTTTAACAGAGACAAAGTGTATGAAAGAATAAAAATAACAAAGTTAACAAAAGAAAAGATTAGCTATAAATTAAAAATGGTGCATTCTAGACACATTGCAAGCCTACAGCTATGTGAAAGTTTTACTAAGGACGATAAAGGAGCCTGGCTAATACCATCTGAAACAAATGCTTGCCATTACAGAGTTGTAATACACCAAAAATTGTGTGACATCACTGAATGTTTCACTAAATGTCCAGAATGTAAAGTTTGTACTCATTTATATAGTTGTGACTGTATGGATTTCTTAACTAAAAATATCCCTTGTAAGCATATCCATTTAGTGCATCGTCATAGTAATCCTAGTATACTTACAACAACTATACCTCTCGATTTCCCAACATCTTCAATTGAATTGGACTGCAAAATTATAAAAGGTTGTGAACCTGCAGATATTAACATTTTAAAAGATAGCATTATTAGAAGTTTAAAGAATCTAGCTAATTTAGTATCCCATTAGTTCAATATCAGATGAGGATAGTTTGCAGACATTACAGAAAAATATATCATTAGCTAAAAATACTTTCTTAAGCCTAACAACAAATAAGCAAAATGAATTACATATCAAAAGTAAGGTTCCATCATACAAAACAATAACTAAGCAGCCAACCTTTTATTCAACAAAAAGAAAAAGAAAAACATCAAACATTAGGCTAGCAAAACCTTCAGCTACCGAAATAAATAACATATTAGATATCTCCAACTGGACCATGAAAACAAAAGGTTTTTATATATATATTTTTTTTGGTTTCCAAATATCTGTTTCTTTATATATATTTACATTTTTATAACAATTATAAAGGTGCGTGTGTATATATATCTAATATACACACAGTCTGAGAGCGGAGCTGCTACTCTAAACAACATATTGCAAGAGCTATCGGTTTTTGGGCAAGCTATTGGTTTTTTTACAAAATACATTAAATACAAAACTTAATATTACTCTTGTTACAAGCATTTGCTTGTAACGCATTTAGCTTGTAAATGTTAACTGAATATATGCATAACAAGTGTTAAAAATCGTACCTTGAAAAAAATCCTTAGAAGAACATTTTCTTTATATTTTTATTTTCTTTTAGGAAAATTAGGCATTTTTTTAAGGAGTGGAAGCTAAAGGCTTCTTTATATATATATATATATATATATATATACATATATATATATATATATATATATATATATATATATATACATATATATATATATATATATATATATATATATATATATATATATATATATATATATATATATATATATATATATATATATATGTGTGTGTATATATATATATATATATAAATATATATATATATATATATATATATATATATATATATATATATAAATATATATATATATATATATATATATATATATATATATATATATATATATATATATAAAGTCATATTCTTGTTATGCGATATGTTTATAATATATAAATATATATATATATATATACATACATACATATATATATATATATATATATATATATATATATATATATATATATATATATATATATATATGTATATATATATATATATATATATATATATATATATAAATATATATATATATATATATATATATATATATATATATATATATATATATATATATATATATATATATATATATAAAGTCATATTCTTGTTATGCGATATGTTTATAATATATAAATATATATATATATATATATATATATATATATATATACATACATACATACATACATATATATATATATATATATATATATATATATATATATATTCATACATACATATATTCATACATACATATATGTAAATATATATATTTTTTTTCTTAAAGAAACTCACTTACAGTCACCAAGTAAATTGACCAAAGCAAAACTTGGTACAACATCCAATAGTAATATAAAAACAAACATATTGTCGATATGTATTTCTAATTTAAATCTTAGTTCTTTATAAACCATTATGTACAAACCGTCTAAAGTATTTAAAAACCTTTTTCATATCACTAATTGTTTTGACTTTTTTCTAAGTATACATTTACATTTTTAATTACATATCACTGTATATAATTTTTGTGATTTACTTATGGAATTTTGCATTTGTAAGTTGCCATATTTTTAGAACAAAGAAAAGTTTTAGAATTATTTGCCTACAAAAAACCAACTATCAGTAACACATTAACTATAAAAGATTTACGTCTGGATGACAATTTTCCTCATCCAGAAATACTAAATCATGATATTTCAATTGTCAAAGAATTAATAAACCCAGATGTGTTTGAAATGGTTCAGACAAAATGTAAGTTTTTTAAGGGGGCACGTTTTTTTTTTTTTTATCAATCAATATTTTTTTATTTGTCTCAGATTCTACTGGGATTTTTACTGGCAGCTCTAGATTTAAATAGGTTTCTCATTCAAGCTTGGAGAAACCTATTTGAAAAGCTTACGTAAATAAATTTTTTTCCAGTTTTACTTGTGTGTATAAATTATGCATTATATCAACATGTTTTTATAGTGCTTCACCTAGAACAAAGTTGGAGTTGTTCTATATGCAGTACACCTCAGTATAAGGATATGATTGAGTGTGAAGTTTGTGAGACGTGGTACCATTGGTAAGTAACTACACTTTTTTTACAAAGTTGAATAAGCATAAAATAAATTGACCTACAACTTGGTTTTACTTTTTACAAATGTCATAACCTAATAATATTTTTAGGATTTGTGTGTCTTTATCTGAAACAGTAGGTGATGTGCATTGGATATGCCATAAATGTGATTCAAAAAAAGTTGTGCGTGTGGAATAAATATACAAAATATTGATTGAGTTAAGTTCACTTGTTTATTTGTGCTGCTTTTTTTAATTCTTTCAGCTTCTTTATAGTACTTAAATTTCGAGTTTATGTGTGCATCATTAAGTTATGTTACAAATAAACTGTTTTATTAAAATCTTCTAATTATAATCCAAATCTTAATATAATTTATTTTTCTTATTCTACTGACTAACAGCTTGCAGTTTGATAAATAAAGTAATAAATGTTTTGAAAATCTCAACTTCAAATAACTAAAAATGTTTTCAAAGTCATGTTGAGTCCAATTTCTCATGAAAAATTATCTATAACTAGAACATTCTCTAAATTAAATTATTTATTTGTCTGATTAACTTTTAAATTACCCCAATGCAAATGTTTTTAACAATGCCTCATTTATTCTGAATGCAAATATTATTGTTTAAAGGTGATGATTTTTAAAGAAGATGAGGTTAACATTGCATGCAATTGTTACAGTTTATTTGCATATGTTTTAAATTTATACTTCATTTTTAGTTTATGCCAAAAATTTGATAGCGGCATAGACATTTATACCTTTCTGATATTAGCATATGCATTGGCATTTAGTATTATGCTATTTGTGACACTGGTATAAATTGCCCTAATTGTGCTGTTTGTGTCATGGTGTTAAATTTTTTTTGACACAACACGCTTATACCTTTATGGCATTGGTAATTTAGTATTATATAGCCTTTTGTGTAATCAGTATAAGTCGTTAGGGTTATCTTATATTTATATTCCTTATATAAGATATAGTTAAACACTAGAGCAAATAAATGCTGTGTTAAAAAATGAAGGAATTTTGCAACTAAAGACAATTGCAATCCAGTTAAATAATAATATTTGCATTGTCCTAGAAAAAAAAAATCTGTTTTAGGATAGGATTTTAAATACTATTGTGCATTGTGAATAATCTAATAAGTTAATAGTTCCTATGACTCCCCGACCCACGTTTATAAAATATAAGTAATATTCATTATGTACAATAGTATTTAAAAAAAAGAGTTTTTTATAAACCTGGTAGTAGGGTGACTGTTAAAAAATTTTTGAAAAAAATTTAAAAGCTACTTTTATCATTTGTCTGATATAATACTAAAACACTACGTTTGAAATTTTTCTTGAATATAAAATGATTATATGGGTAGCTCCAGACCATAATTATAATTTATATTATAATAATTTGACGGGGTCTTTAATATTTTGAAAATAAAAGTGCTTTTAAAGTATGTCAACTTGGTACTCAAAAGAAGTGAAATTGTATAAAAATTTTAAAAATAATAATCAATTTACGTAGAAATTATTTTTAAAACTTGAAATTATGACTTTATTTTCAGCTTAAAAACAATAGTTTTTATGCATTAATGTCTAAAAAAGTTATCTTTATGAAAAGCAAAAGTTATTGCTCAAAAAAATTTTAAACCTAGTCTATTAGTATTATATACATAATGTTTTTGCTAAACAAGTTTAGCAGATTTTTTAGAGTGAAGCACTTGCAACAATTTTGTAGCAGTGGAAGATTTTATACAGCCATGTGTATTCTAAATATTTTCGAGAAACGTAAGTGTTACTTAAAAGATTTATTTTACATTTACATTTGAAAAAGTATTATTACAACTTTATTTGATAATATTTTGCTTCAAATATGATTTTAGAGAAGAAATAATTGAAAGTGAATAGAATTAACCAAGCATATATATATGATAAATCATTTAAGTAGATATTACAAGTTTTGAAAAGTTGAGATGAACGTGTAGATAAAATACTATCCGTATTAATTTAAAGGAAATATTTTGAAATAAATATAAAGTATTGAATTATTATTAATTTCTGAGAAAATCATTTTATTATAAGTAGCAAAATTTTGATTTGTGATATCTAAACTAAGTTTGTTTTCATTGCCCTGAAAAATGCAAATTTTGTAGATAGAACATTTTTGCTCTGAGGCGACGATATGGTATTATTTAAAAAACAAAAATTGTTTATGATTTAGCTAAGTTGCTGTTGAAAGCGTAATTTAAGTTATGGGGGAAACGCTATTTTTCAATTTAAAGTAGAGGAAGGAAAAATTCTCAGATCAATATAATAGTGCAGGTAAAATGTTCGAGGAAATACCAAATCTGGCAAAATTTTAAAACATATTAATTGCTGTGTGGCGAAAATCATCAGTAAAAAATTAATGAAAACCATCAGATTCGTAATCGCCAAGGTGATAAAAGTATAACTAGGTTCAGCACATAAAAATGCAACGGCAATATATTTATATATACACATATATATTAGCAATTCCGCGATAGTGACAGTCACAACGTTTGACAATATTTAAGTTATTAAAAATGAATCAAAAACGGAAATGACTTGAAACTTTCAAGAAATGTGAAATACTATCATATAATTTTGTACGTAAAAGTTACAGCATTAAAGTCTTCAACTTTTTTCTAAAATTAAGTAAGTAGTAAAAAGTAGCGTGACGGTCTTAACGCTTACTTTTCACCACTTCTGAACAAAACAACTTTGTCAGACATAATGCAGCAAACGGCATGGTAAAAAAAAACATTTTGGTGTGTGTATTTAGCACATATAGATGTCATTATATGTTGAGTTTCATAGTTTTTACTTGAGGTTTTGCAAGGTTTTTTTCTCTCGTAACGAAAAATCCAATGCTTAAAAACAAGAAATATAACGACACAATCAATAATGTAAAAACATTATAAATAATTATTAGCAACCATATAAAATATGTTTAAAAAAGTGCAATAAAACATTTTCAATTTTTAATAAAAGTTTTCAATTATGAATATACGGTAAGATTTTTAACACTACCCAACAGGACTGTAAATAAGCGTCAAAACACCTTTGTACGACCCTTGGAACTTTAAAACCATACTATGGTATGATAAAATGATTTTTTTAAAGTTTTTGCTTAAAAGTATTTTAAAATAGTTTTGGAGTTTAGCATGTGTCATAACTTTTTCGTTTTTTTCAATATATGTATATATATATATATATATATATATATATATATATATATATATATATATATATATATATATATATACATATATTGAAAAAAACGAAAAAGTTATGACACATGCTAAACTCCAAAACTATTTTAAAATACTTTTAAGCAAAAACTTTAAAAAAATCATTTTATCATACCATAGTATGGTTTTAAAGTTCCAAGGGTCGTACAAAGGTGTTTTGACGCTTATATTTTTAAAATACTTTTAAGCAAAAACTTTAAAAAAATCATTTTATCATACCATAGTATGGTTTTAAAGTTCCAAGGGTCGTACAAAGGTATTAGTGATAAATATCGCGTGAAAAAATGAACCTTATCCAGACTGATAAGGTCCATTTTGTCTCAAATATCGTTCTACGGGGAGGTTGGCAGCAGATAAGAAAGGTGGAAGACCGCGTTCCACCACTTCTAGAGAGGATTCTATGATCGTCAGATCCGTCAAGAAGGATCCCTGGATATCATCAGTCGAGTTGCAAAAGCAAATAGAGCTGCCTGTATCGGACCGAACAATCAGACGACGTGCTGTTGAAGCCGGATTGTTTTCTCGACTCCCTGCAAAGAAACCGCTGATTTCACTAAAGAACCAGAAGAAAAGCTGAAAGAAAGCTGTTTGCTACATCTCATATTGACTGGAATGTGCAGAAATGGCGAACTGTCCTGTTCAGTGATGAATCGAAGTTCAACATCATTGGGAGCATTTGCCGTGTAAGTCGACCGGCCGGAAAACGCCTCGATTTACGTTAATTTTATAAAATTTTTAAAAAATTAAAAAGATTATTAAAATAAGGCGAAACTAAATTGCGAATCTTCTGCTTAAAAAAAATTCCTATGATATATTAATTTATATAAATTTCTTATTATATTCAAGGTACTTCTTTGCACGATCGAAGAAGTTTTTCAAATTGGTATGTCTATAACATTTGCGAGCATGTAAATCACGATGTCGCATGCATTGTTCGTTTCTGCATGGTTTTTCATATGGAAATTTAGAAAATAATGAGCTAATTTTAACTTGTAACTGTGTTTTTAAAAATAAAAAAAATTTGTTGTACACAAATTTTCTTTTTTTATCATTTTTCACGCAACTTTTAGAAGTTATGCAATCTAAAGCGTTGTTGAAATCAGGATTGCTGATATTTTTATTTGTTGAGTAATTAGAAAAGTTAATATCTTGAATTGAAAAATTCACTAATATTAATTTTAATAGATTATTTATGATTTTTGAAAAATAAACTTTTCTTGGAATAATGCAAATAGTTACAAAACTAAATGTAAATTTAATTTTTCGATTAACTAATGAATATAAAGTTTAATGTAGTTTTTTGATGAGGGGTCGTCCATTAAATACGTCACGCAATTTTTGACCCTTTTTAACCCTCCCTCCCCTCCCCACCTCCTCACCTTTGTTACAAGAAGCAAGTTGTCACAAAAGCACCAAGCCCCTCCCCCCCCTTATAGCGTAACGTAATGACCCAAAATCATTTAGTAACAAAAAAAAATTCAAAACTAGCTATACTCAAGGTTAACAATTTTGATATCAACTTTTTTTGTAATTGATGGAAGTTGAAAATGCGCTTTTTAATTTTTTCCTTCTTGCAATTGGTGAATATTAAAAAAGCAACAAGAGTTTAATTTTTGTTAGCATTTTAACATATAAATAAATTTGCAGAAAAAATAAATTCATTTAGGTAACAAACACTTACATGCACACACTTAACCATTTTAATTTACCTTAATTTTATTGTTTTTTTTACAGTATAATATTAGTTTTGAAAACTCAGACAAAAGAAAATTTCTAATTTTGCCAACTCTAAACTTCAAAGCTCACTTTATGGACTTACAGTATTAGATTACTTAGTGTTACATTTTATTAAAAAAATTACACTTTTTTGAAATGAGCTAAACTTGATATATATTGCATCGACAAATTAACTTTTTATTGACAAAGAATTAATGAAAAAGAACACATCAAGTTGTATGCACTACACCTTTTTTATAGAAGTAATCATTTAGACAGTTTAATAAGATTTTTTTTTGCTAAAAGTCTTTTCACCAAACAGTTTTTTTCATCAAGATTTACTAAGTCATGGCTCTAATAAGGTAATCACAAGCATTACTCTGATTGATGTGACGTGCAGCAAATCTTCATCATCCGCATCTTAGACTTCGTGTATAACTGTTTGTAGTGAATTATATAGATTTAACTATCATTTACTTTTGAATTTTACTTCTAAAAGATAACCATATAAAGAATACATAAAAATTGGCAACACCTTTGCAAAATTTTATACAAGCTTAACACAAACACTTAAGTCTATAAACAAAAATTAAAATAGATGTTTGCTCTATAGTTATAAATACTCTCGAGTCCTAGATAAAAAAAAGGTTTATTAATTTTTGGGAAATTTTCCCACCCACCCTAAGCCTAATAAGACACACCCCCCCCCTCAAATTCTAACCCACTCTTTTATTACCTATTTATTTATACCTTTAATTTGCCTCTTTTGTATTAAGAATTCGAAAGTAGTTATAAATTTATAAATTTAAATAATAGATAGTGAAAGATTTTTAATTTAGTATAACAATAACAACAAACCTAATTAACATATTGTTTAACATGATCACAATCAATAATATGAGAGCTTTTAAGTTTCAATTAGCTCACTCTATTGTGTTATTGTTTATTTTTTTTTAAAGTTTTTAAAAAAAAAAAAAGTGTGTTTAAGATAAAGTTGATATAGTAACAACATTTATTTTATTGAAGTAGGTTTCCTCATTCGAAAAAAGTAAAAGCTGTATACGAAGATAATTTAATTTAGTGAAGTAGAACCAGAGCTATTAATAGAGCTCAGTTAGACAATTCTCCTATTGTTTTTTAATGTTGAAAATGTGCCATCAGAGCTTGTGTGATGGGTTTAAGATGTTAAAAAGATGTTAAAAAAGTTCTCACGACTATGTATGAAAATATCACAACAAATGAAAACAAAAGAGAGAGTGATAGTTTGAAAGTAAAGGTTAGTGTGCAGCATTGTTCAGTGATACACCCTTGGTTTTGGTAACCCTCTTGTAATCTATTTGTAAAGAGTTTAGACTTGTCTTAGCATAAAAACTAATTTATGTAGTTGAAGAAGAATTAATATATAAAGTGTTTAAAATTTTCAGTCTTAACAAGATGGAATTGAAACAAAAGAGCTAAGGATTAACCTAAGTTAAGAATGACCAAGTAAAAATATCTGGGAAATAGGCTTGTGGAGTGTGTAGGAAGGTTACATTTAGTGAGCAATGAGTTCATAAAATAATGTACTTTAAGTGCTTTATACACAAGGAGCATTTAATAATTTTCAGAAAATTTTCCCTAACCCTGACCCTAATCCTAACCATGTAGATCCTCAAGAGTAAGTCATCCACCATTAAGGTTAATAGAAGAAGATATGTGAAGAACCTTACTTAATATAAACTCATATATTTTATGGCTGCAGAGAATGTTGTGATTTAATTATTCATTGTGTTATTTTAGATTAAAAAAACTTATTAGACTAATAATTGTTGTGATTATTAATACAAGTGTTTTCACTCATAAATTAGGAGATTGCAACATAAAGTTGAAGGCCAAACAACATAATGTTATAGAAAGTTTTTCCCATAAACTGTAGTTTTAAAGAGAGCATTAATAAAGCAGAGCAGAAAAAATTTAAAAACTTAAATAATTTTTTTTCTCTTAAATGATAGACTGCCTGCCCAAACCAAACCGTCAGTCGATGTAGCAGCACTCCCTTGCGAGTCAGGCTATTTGTCAGTCGATGTAGTCGATGTAAAATTTTATAAATATATATATATATAAAATTTTAAAAAAACTTATTAAAATCTTTTCTACAGTCTGTTTCTCCTTCAGCAGGTTTATTAGGTTAAAACAGACTGTAGAGGATATTTAGATGAGTGTTTTTACTAATCTAAGCCAAGAATATTTTTTAAGTCACCTGCAGTGACTTAAAAATTACCAATGGAAAGAAGATTTTGGTACAGTTCGGGATGTTGCTCAATGCAATGATTTATCATGTTATTCTCTTTTGCAAATTTTCTGACGGATATTTTGTTAAGCTTGGAATTGATAGTGGTAAAGGTTTTCTCAAGTTTTATCTAAGCATTGTTGTACTGCATTAAGAGCAGATAGCAGCTTACCACCTCAAAATTAACCTCTTATTCAAAAGAATAGAAGAAAGACGCTGATTAAGAGAAAAACTCTTGTTGTGGTATCAGAAAATTTGCCAGGAACTTACTCCAACATTGAACAAATCTGATCATTGAATAATGCAAATTGCGTTGAACTAATTTTTCCTTGCAAACGTAATGTAAACGTAAACTTAAAAACATTAAGCACTTAAATTTTAGAATACACTAACTTACATAGTGTATTTTACAGTTAGAGTGCTCAATGTTTTTTAAAGACATATATTTAAAAAAAAAAGATCTGGCCAGTAAGATAATATTTGTTGACCTAATAGTAAGATACAATTTGATTATAGAAAACTACATCATTTAAAAATTTAATTTAATTTTAACATTTAACTTTATTAGTTAATAAAACAATTTAATAAAGAATCATTAGTTAAACAATATAATTTTATGAAGCATATGAATTTAATTTTAATTTTATTTTTAACCAACAAACCTCTGATTGAAAGTATTGCCATAGTTTAGAATGTAAAAGTATTGGCTTAGTAGTAGCGTGTAAGAAATTGTGTGTTGCTTTGTTATTGAAAATGTATAATAATACATGTTAGTTATTGTAAATGTATAATACATTTACAATAATTATACAAATAATAATACATTTACAATAATTACTCTGAGTGTTACACACTGGTTAATTATTAAATGTAATAATGTAATAGGTAAATGTAATAGGTAAGTGTATTATAATACACAGGGTAACTATGTAACACACAGGGTAACTATTGTAAATGTATTACAATACATTTACAATAACAAAACATATTATTACACAATCAATGTGTGAATAAAACACACTGTATTTTATGAATTTAAGAAAATAAAAATTAATTAATAAAATTAAATTAATAAAAATAAATAACATTTTTATTTACACATTGAATGTATAACAAAAAATAATATAATTTTATGTTTTACTCTCTGTACATGTTTAACTTAACACTCTCAGTATATGTTTTACTTAAGAATAATATACAAAATAAATTAACAAAGTTAGTAAACTATAATACTATAGACAAATTAAAAACAATAGCGATAAATAAGATTTATGTAAATAAAACCTACAATCGAAGACTTACAGGAATGGCTCCCTAATTTGATTGGTCAAAATATTTGCTCCGATCTAAAAAATATATTCATAATATTTCATATACATGTTTCATATATAACATATACAAGTCACGATATCCGGCAAACGAGAAAAAGTGTTTTTCGGACTTCGTAAAACAAAATTTTTTCATCCAATCAAAATTGGGAGCCATTCCTGTATTTAACGGCTCCTGTGTTTTTATAGACAAGCCATTCCAGTGACGAGTTAGTTGACAACTGTCTGATGATCTTGTGCCTTGTTTTGAAATTCGGGTTTCTAAAAGTTCGAATAGATACGCAGGAGATTTAAAGTTTTATATGTAATAACTGATATTTTATAAACTATTTGTTGATGGCTTGAAATTTTTTATCGAAAATTTTATCCCGGACCGTTGAAATTTTTGGTCCGGCCGGATAAATTTTTGCGATAATTTTGGTCCACCTTGAAAAAAATGATCCGTGATAATATTTCAAAAGTTTTGAAAACGGACCAAAATTTTTAGTAAAATTTTTGGTCCGTGTAAATCAATTTTTGATTTTTTAACTTAAATTTATAAATTGATAAAAAATTTAGACATAATAAGTGTAAAATAGTAAAATAGATATGATCATAGTTTTTTAACAAGTTGTTAAACCTTTCTTTAGGTTTTATGAAATCAATTTCTCCAAAAAATAATGGTTGGTTCATTTATACTCTATGATCTTTCATAGCTTTTTCATATTTAATAGATCCATAGACCCGGCATAGTCACATTTTATTGTACTTCTCGATTTAAAGGGCTTTGAATGTCTGCTTGCATGAAACCCGCGTCTAGGAATAACTTTATGACTACGCTATCATTATAGTAGAACTTGATCTGATGTTTAAATTTGTCTGGAAGATCATTTATATACAGAACAAACAGTAATGGTCTTAAAACCGAAAAGTATGTCGGTTTTAAGACCATTACTGATTGTAATAGTCTTTGAGCATTGCTACAAAAATGTTACCAGCAATGTACGTTGGTGGCAACATTTTCCCAATGGCATGTTATCTGGTTATGACTGTCTGTTATCTTCCTAATAGCCATGCTTTAATCCATGCGCAAAGCTCCTCATTGATTCCATAGCTTTGGACTTTGTCAAAAGATTTTGCTAAATCCGTAAGATAACGTCTATATGTGTACCTGAAATGATTCAGGGCGCCATTATTGAAAAAGTTAGAGTATTTTTTGGGGTGTTTTGGCATTAAATATCCATATCCTAATGTTTACTAAAAAAAAAATTATGTTTACTAAAAAGAAATTATTTTAATTTATGCCCACAGTTAAATGTAATTAATTTATGTATCACGTTGTTATTTATATTAAAATGCAAGTAATAATAGTTATGTTCGTTCATTTGACATCTGGCTGCATTATATGGTAAAATAATTAAACAATAGTCAACAGGTAAAAATATTTATCTAATGAATGTCAATGCTACATGTCCCCACATATCAAAGTAGTACCAAGTTATCTCATACTTTTCTCAGCTTACTCTACACATGACACCAGTGGCCCGGACTGGCTGTATATATATATATTACCGGCCATAAAAATAATTAAAGGGCCCTCCCGTCTATACATATATCGCAAAGACTGCACGGTCCGCAATTTTCTAAAAATAAGTCTTAAGACAATTAACTCACAGAATATTAAAATTAGATTGAATTAAAAAAGTACAAGTGATGTGCAATTTCCGCAGTGCAAAGTATAGCAATAACTATTCTTAAAACAGTTTGCTCAATTCAGAGGACGAAGATGCATATCTTAGAATGATTGTATCATACTTAAGGCTATCAAGTAGACTTTTTTCTAAAGACATCAACATATACAACTCTAAGTGGTCATTCGACATCTTTTGGTCATTTCGCAATCTTGTCTTGATTAACTTTAAATTAGAAAACGATCTTTCGCCTTCGGTTTGTGTTACAAAATTAGTATATGTTTTTTTATAATTATGATACAAATTGTCATAGGTTTTGTCGTTGAGTCTATATGCAGCGAGAAATCGTAACACACAAGATCGACACGATCCTTTATTAGTATTCTGATAACAACGCGGTTAATCGGGGTCAACCTTTTGATCGGCATTCTCTCTCAACGTTGTCGTTAATGGCAAAGATAATTTCAAAATCTCATAGTTAATCACAAATAAAAAAAGTTTGGCCTATATTTTATCAGCGTCGACATCTGGTAAAAATTTGATAATGCTATTTATCTAATCATGTAAACTGGGTAAACTGTTTTCAGAAATTCTCGAAATGGCAAGATCGCCAAAATTTGATGTATCAAAACATGCCATGTCCATATATAATTGTCAATGTGAAGTGAAACGTTACTCAAGACTTTGGACTATCTGATCCATCACCGCGTTGTAAGTCCAAATTCTGTAGGGTTCCAAAGCTTTAGATTCCTCATGTATGTTTATCTAACATATTGGTGTCTTCCGCTTCCCTTTAACTGTTAGTTCTATCTTCACCTCTAATATGGTTTCAGTTTTCTGGATGATGCTTGCGTTTGCCATCCGAACAAATTAAAGAGCGTTATTACGAACATCATCAAAAAATCTTGATTGACTTTTCAATTCAATTGCAGCCTTATCCACCATCTTGAATGCAACCAACACATTTAATCCACGAGTTTGCAAGAATATTGAAAGTTGTCCCACTTTTTCAAAAATTTGCAGGTAGGTAAAGGCAGTGAAAATGGTGTCGAATTTCGGGAATGGCATAAGTAATGTCTTAGTTTCATGACGTGTTTTTGCATCAAAATTTTCTGATTCGCTTATAAATGACACAAAAAATTAAATTGATAAACACTGTTGAAGATGGCTCAGGAAATGTTCCAAATATCGCCGTTGCAGCATCTGATTTACCCGACCACCTTATTTCACCAATCAATTTCAATCTTTTCATCTTATCCATTTCCATTTGTGTTTTAACAAGTTTAATCCAAGTCGCCATTTGCTTATATAACACTTTTATTGATGTTGAAACATTTTGCAAAAGGTTAAAAAATGAAACTACCTGAATGCAGCAACTGGTTGCCTCCTTCACAACTAAGTTGAGAACATGAGCATAAAACCAAATATGTACATGGTGGTCTGCAGCTTCTGTAATCTTTTGTTGCAGTCCGTTGTACTGACCATGATAATTTGAAGCACCATAACTGCTGTCCGATAGGCAGTATTGCAAATTAAAGCCAAGCCGCTTTAGCGTCAAATTAAAGAGATCGAACTTGCTTTGGCCAGTACCGTCAGTGCTTGGTAAAATAGAAAGCAGCCGTTCATGAACAGTAGCATCTAAAACATAGCAAACGAAAAAGCTGAATTGGTCAATTGCAGATATATCTTGTGTAGAATCAACTTGTAAGGAGTACACTTTTGCTTTGGACACTTCCATTGCAATCTGTTCCTGTATCATGTTTTTTATAATATTGAGAAGCTTTGATATAGTCTTACATGAAAACGTCACCAGAGCACAGCGACCTTTACTGCCGGCTTTACCTTGACGTTTCAGTTTTTCTATTCTTTTGATTAATTTCTCTTGACACATGGAGAGATAAGAAGCTAAAAGTGCGTCATATTTGGCCAAGAGCTGGACCAAAGCCAAATTTCCATTATTTTTTTCATCATGAGGTGCTTTAAAGATAAAAAGTGTTATTTATGTGTTACATAAACATTAATTTTTTAAAATTTATAGGCCAATGTTCAGAACATACAACAGTGTATTTGCTTTCAGGAATGTTGCTTCTTGCCACTTTCTACGTTTTTCTAGATCTTTTGGTAATTTGTAAACAGCACACTTTTTTATCTGTTAAATAATTAGTAGAGCAATTCGCAACACTTTTCACTTTAAAGTCATAATAAGCCTCAAGAAATTTTTTTTTTCTAATTTTAAGCAACGTTATTAACCTTCGGTAAATATTTAAGAGTTAATCGGCCTCCAGTTATTTTTACGGTTTGCACGATTAATAGGCCTGGGTTTTAGATAGCCGTCAATCTATCCATTAAACTTGGTTTATCTAATCTTGTAATCTATCCATTAAACTTGGTTTATCTAATCTTGTAATCTATCCATTAAACTTGGTTTATCTAATCTTGTAATCTATTCATTAAACTTGTATCGATAAACGCGCTTAGCAAATAGATTAAGGGGATCTTGTAAGCAAGCAATCGCACACTTTTAAATTTTCTACACATAATTTTATTAAAATTGTATTTTATTTAGACAGCCTAATTATATTACTTCCGTTTTTAAACATTTATGTACTACATTCAAATCATTTTAAACATATTTAAAATCTAAGATTATATTAAGCAAAAAATTAAAATAATATCATATATAAATAATATATACAAATAATATCATTAATAAAAAATATTATTATTAACATCACAAGTACAATATATCGACAAAAACATAAAACTGATACAAAACTACAATATATCGACAAAAAACATTAAACTGCAACGTTACTAGTTAATAAAGTATTTTTACCTTAATTATGTTTAAGTCAATTTCTTTTCTTTAACTATTGGCTAATGATCAATATAATAAATTTCAAATCATTACAATTTACCATATTGAAACCATATTTCTACAGTAAGTAGTTCAATGAAATTTAAACAAAAGGTAGAACTAAAGAAATAAAATTTTAATTGAATATAAAAACCATAAGCATATTTTAAAAATAATTTAAACCTAAATAAATAGAAAATAAAAAAGCATCATACTTGCAGCTTGTTCATAGTCTATGATGTTAAAAATAAAAGATAAAATATTAATAAATCAAAACTCTAACTTGTGGCCCCTCTTATTAAAAAACTAAAACTTCACTGTAAAAAAAACTCCGTTGTATTTACCAGACTTTTTCCGTGGTTCAGTAACGGAAAAAAGCCGTTTCCAATAAATTACGGTCTTTTACCGTACTTTTAGGCCTTTTTAAATGATTTATATGTTTTTGTCCGTATTTATGATAAGGAGAAGTAAATTACGGACTTTTACCGTATATCTTAGTATACTTAAGTATTATCTCTAATTTACTGAGCGCCATTTTTTTTTTCACGAGAAGATATTATAATACACATTGTAATTTCAAATATGGAGATATTATACAAATTATAATTTCAAAGTTAGATATTTTAATTTATTTATATTTTTTTTAATGGAACTTGAATGCTACATGTTTTTCAAGAAGTACGTTCACATAAAATTCTAATTAATTTTGATAATCTAGTTATATATATATATATATATATATATATATATATATATATATATATATATATATATATATATATATATATATATATATATATATATAGTCTTGCATGTCTCTTGCGTAGCATCAAAAAATATTTCCCATAAACTGTAGTTTTAAAGAGCGCGTTAATAAACCAGACCAGAAAAAGTTTTAAAAATTAAATTTTTTTTTTTAATTGATAGACTGCCTGGCCAAACCAAACCCTCAGTCGATGTAGCAGCACTCTCTTGCGAGTCAGGCTATTTGTCAGTCGTTGTAGCAGCACTCCCTTGCGAGTCAGGCTATTTGTCAGTCGATGTAGCAGCATTCCCTTGCGAGTCAGGCTATTTGTCAGTCGATGTAGCAGCACTCCGTTGCGAGTCAGGCTATTTGTCAGTCGATGTAGCAGCACTCCGTTGCGAGTCAGGCTATTTGTCAGTCGATGTAGCAGCACTCCGTTGCGAGTCAAGCTATAAGATAGTCGATGTAGCAACATTTACGCATGTTTAAAAAATGTTTTTTTTTAAATCAATAACAAAAACACCACTAATTAAAAAAAACTTTCTAGTCGTTATAATTGCAGTTTTTTAAAAATTTGTTAAAAAACAATTAAATTTAATGTACTTCCGCATAAATTAATTGCTTTGACATTTCGACGACAATCAAAAACAGCTTAAGAGACGAGTAATTAAAATTGTAGTCGTAAGAGACTTTTTTTACATTAAAATGCTCTTAAAGCGACACTATATGAGTATATATATATATATATATATATATATATATATATATATATATATATATATATATATATATATATATATATATATATATATATATATATATATATATATATATATATATATAGTATAGATATATATATATATATATATATATATATATATATATATATATATATATATATATACACATATATTAGGTACGTGTGAATATCCGTAATTTGCCGTAAAAAAAGTAAGCAAAAAACTGTGACCTATTTTTTTCACTTTGCGAAAACACTACTTGCGTTAAACAATATTGTGCCGCTATTTATGAACCAAATTAAATAAAAATTGGTAGTCGTTTAGTAAAAAGGTTAAGCTATACATTTTTATATTTTATTTTTATTGTCAAAAATAAAAAAAAATTTTATTTTACAATGTAAATCCTCATTGTTTTTAACGAGCTACAACTCTGTAAGTTATGGCGGGTCCTTCTTGAAATTAAATAGTCCTTTAGATAATTTATTTATCTGCTGATGTTCAAAATTTGAAGTTAATTTGTTGTGCGCATATTGTTTTCAAGAGTCATCAAGCATACCACGTATTTCGGTGAAATTAAGAATTTCTCGCATTTTAATCTTTAAAAGTTTTGCTGATCACGGGATAATTTCTTAAAATTTGATTGGTTTAAAAAACTTATTTAGTTTGACGGTGTTACGAGAAACATGTTTGTTAACTTTTGAGAAATAAGACTCTTATTAAGAATATTTTGGTATTTGTGTGGATTTAATTTATTGGTAATCATTTTAATATATTGCTTACTGTTTGTCTATAAAATACAAGTTAAAAAGTCAGCTGTATGTTTTTTGCTTGTTAAAAATTATTTATGGGCAGTTTTAGAATAAGGAACTTAATATTTATAACATTTAATAAATGTTATAAATATATAAATAGAATAAGGAACTTAATATTTATAACATTTAATAAATGTTATAAATATTAAGTTCCTTATTCTAAAACTGTCCATAAATAATTTTTAACAAACTAAAAACATACAGCTGACTTTTTTTGATAAATGATTTATCAAAATTATCTTTGATAAATGATTTATCAAAAAGATTATATTTTTAAAACACTTTTTTTTAAATTTTAAAAAAAAAATTACAAATTTTATAAAATAAAGAACAGAACACCTTTTATTGTTGAAACTTTGATGTAATTATCTTTGACATGTTAATGTAAGCCTTATTGTTATATTTTATGTGAAAAAATTTGTTTTCATTTTTTGATTTTATGTGCAGCAATTCAAGTTTTAAAATGTCAAAAAGAAAATGCAAAAGTGCAATTTTCGATTATCTTAAGTCCACTTACAGCGAACTGCCTCTTTCTGATAATTCGACTTCTTATCAGCTATGTTTAAAAGGACATGTTATTTATTTGTATATTCAAAATGGATTTTCAGCTACTAAAACAGAAAAAAAATAGATCATCTAGCAAAGTTATATAGTGACTTTTACCAGCAAAAGTACTTGGAATTACGAAGTACTATTATTAGCAATATAAGTAACACCATGAGCGACCGAGTTGCCACAAACCATGCAACAGTAACTAAGTTAAACAATTTGTGGCAAAAGTCATTAAATGAACTTAACTGTCATCTTCATCCATTAGACACAATAACCAGTGCTTGTAAGTCATCGCTTAAAGCATTGGAAACTTCACAAGGGAATCTTTTTGGTAAAGACTGTGTTGCTGCTAACATTGTTGTTCAGCTTAACAAACTCCGTTACAAGGATGGTAAAGGTATATATATATATATATATATATATATATATATATATATATATATATATATATATATATATATATATATATATATATATATATATATATATATATATATATATATGTATGTATGTATATATGCACACACATATAAGCAGTTTTTGTTATATTTACTTTATTGCAGTGTAATTTTGTTGATGTTTTAAGTTTATCAAGTTATTGCTTTAAGTTTATAAGTTTTTGAATAGAAGATTTAAAAAGTGAATTGCTTTAAACTCGCAAAGGACTTCTATACAGGGTATAGATATATATACATTGTATTTTCTTAATTAAAGGTGACCCGAAGGGTTTTGTTATATTTTTGGATAACAACAAGCTCCCTAGAGGACTACTACCTCGCTACAAGGGAAATCGACTACACATCCTTTTTCACACGTGTGGAGTCTTAATTCATTACTATGCTCTGTTGAGAACTTTCCTGCATTCTGGTGTGGTTTCATGTGGAGGACTGAGAAATAGCTTGCTCCTAGACTTCACATCAGACACTGGTAAATATTTTATATATACTTTATATATTGGAAATCAGATAATGGCTTTTAATCTTCTATATGGTTTTTTTTTAATCGCATTTGTATATTCATTTCAGGTATACGCGAGCTGTGTGCTATAGGTTTAATGGGAAAATTATTGACCGGTCCTTGGATGACCAATTTCTATGTTGCACAAAGTGAAGTTGACTTTTTGTCTGGTGTTGAAGTGGTTAAAGGTGTTCGCAACATTCTTATTGAGAGTCAGAAGAATGCTCTTTCTTTATTAAACCGAACAACAGACTTTTTTGGTGGTTGTATTAATGATCCGGTGTTTGATTCTAATGTTAACTTTTCTCCAAGAACTGATGAAATGAGAGACGCAATAGTCTGCTGTTTGAGTGCTGTTGTTAATGTCATTGACCGGCAATACAAGCGACTGTTTAACTTGAATACAACTGATAAACTTAAAGCCCAGACATTATCAGCACGACTTCACAATATTGACTCAGAAGAACTTATGGGTATGTTTAGTGCTGCAAAGCAAAAAGCACCAAATGCTACACTCTGTTTCTTATCAGCAAAACTGCGTGCATGCAAAAATAAAACCACTGAGTTCCTCTATGAAAAACCTATTGAGGTTCGAAACAAATTGATATTATAGGCCATATCCACTGCTAGAAAAAAGCGATTTGCAAACATACAAAAACATGAGGAATTGAAGATAGAACTGATTAAACGAATGGCTGCCAAGCTTCAAAAAAAGGAGGAAAAAGAAAGAAAAAATGTAGAAAAGATTTTAAAAAACTGTGTACCTCAGCAAATACAAATACTGTTTCCTGATCTTGAAAATAACGAGGCTGCAGATATAGAAGACATTCTTTTTGGTGATGTTATTGGACGAAATATCTGCCACATGTGGTATGATTCTGTCACTAACACTCAGGAAATCTACTACGGGCGAATTCTTAGATTAAAAAAAAAAACATTGGTGTATATATCATTTCTTACTGGAAACCAAAGGAGTGTGAGGACGAGGATGCTATTGAGTATGATATGAATAAATATCAACTGTCTGCAGATATCATATGTGGTGATTTGGCGTTATCAGATGATACGAGATCAATGCTTTAATGAGATAATACGCATCTTTAAACTTCTTTCTATTGGTCAGCTAAACTCTTCAAAAAAATAAAACGGCTTTTTTCATAGCCACAATTTTCTTGAGAATATTATTAGGCATTATTTAGGCCCTCAGGACTTTGTGAAGCCCCTAAATACTAATTAAAAATAAAATATTAACTATACAAAAAAATAGATAGAAGATAGAAGTTATAAATTAATGCATATTTTTTTTTTTTGTTTTTTTTTTATGTTGTTTTTTATATTTATCGTTATTAATAGTTCACATAAACAATCTCAGAAAATAAGTTTCTTATTCATTATGCATATGTATACATTATCTTTTTTTTAGTATTCGCACCATTTAAAGGCACCAAGAAATTTAGTAGCCATGGCGCAGTGGTTTAGCAGTTGTGGCGCAGTGGTTTGAGCATTGGACTCTTGATCCAAGGTTTGCGGGTTCGATCTCAGCTCGAAGCAAATAAACGTTATCGGTAAAGGTGGAAATAGAAAGTTATCTTAATAAATGCTATTCTTCATGTGGCGGTTCTCTGTGACAAGACCATTAGGACTTCTTAGAGCACCTTAATAACTAAAAACAAAAGTTTTAAGATTTAATAGGAGTGTACCTTACCACTTTTTATTCGGCTAATTTTTATTTTTTAACTATTTGATTTATAGGTGGGCGGGGGGGTGACGCCCCACATCCTATAATTTATTTATGTCACTAATATATGTGTAATTTAATAAAATGTTATTTTCAATTTCATTCTATTTTCACTAATTTTAATAATGATAAAAATATTTATCAGAATGTAGCAATTTTGATACTAGGGCGTGTACCATCACCTACCCTACTTTATAAAATACACCACTAATAGATGCTTGGCAACTGGAATAAAAAATAACAACTTTGTTTATAAAAAAATTACTAATTTTATATAATAAAAACTATCTTTAATGGAAAAAAATGTGCATTTGTTGATGGCAGAGACAGCTCTTTTGTCCCCCCTCTAGCCCCCCTTAGCATACACAGGTGTTAAAAGCTAATAAAACTTGTAGCCCAATGTTACACCTATCTTTTGATACCAAGATTTATGCATTTAGAAAAGAATTGACAACGTTAAGGTGGTTTAAGTTACAAAACCACTATAAATTGGTCACAGTTTTGTTAAGGAATCCTTGTAATCACATTTCGTTACTATAATGCTCATAACTTTTCGTAGAATTATCCAATTTTGATAAAATTTTCAGTTTTGGAATATTTTTTTAAAAATCTTTCCAATGATATATAAAAATCTAATACTTAAACAACTTAAAATTTTTACACACGTACCTACATATATACATATATATATACACACATATATATATATATATATATATATATATATTATTATTATTATTATAATTATTATATATATATATTATATATATATATAATAACAATAATAATAATAATCTCAAATAAATATACTGTCAATCACACTAGACCTCCTAGCCACGAAATTTTACTTTCATAGCTGTCTAAAATATTTTCAGACCAGTTAGCTGATGGCATGAGTTAGCAAACACTTTTGTGGCTGGCTAGCTGACTCATTTTTTTGGCTGCTTAGAGTGATGATTTTTATATTAAACGCTCACTACTTATTTTTTTTCTTTTAGAGTCCAACTTAAAGGGATTCTACTGTGTGTGTGTGTGTATATATATATATATATATATATATATATATATATATATATATATATATATATATATATATATACAGGCTCGAAAGGAGGTTATGAATGGTGTGATCATTGGTGATTTTCAGTCAGTCACCAAGGTCACGAATGCACTAAATTTAAAAAAAGGCATTATATTATTTTTTAACCCAATTTTAGAATGTCTAACGCTGTGTCATTATATATATGCACACACATATTTATATATAAATATATATATATATATATAAATATATATATATATATACACATATATTATATATGATATATATGTATATATATACATATATTATATATGATATATATATATATACATATATATATATATACATATTTATATATTATATATGATATATATGTATGTATATGTATATATATATATATATATATATATATATATATATATATATATATATATATATATATATATATATATATATATATATATATGTATATATATATATATATATATATATATGTATATATATGTATATATATATATATATGTATATATATGTATATATATATCACGGCTGTTTCAAACCGAGCTTAACGGCTTCTTGTTAATTTTTGAAAATATTGACTAAAGGGGTGTTACTAAAACTTTTATAACTTTTGAAATAAGAGGTAATTTTGTTTTGTAAAAACAATTAAGACATCAATAAAATGTTTTACCTTATGACATTTAATGCATTAGTAGAAAAACTTCTTTTAGTTTAGAATAAATGACATATATTGAATTTGGCTTAATTTTTGTAATTTGATGTTACTTTTTATCAAAAAAAAATTAGAAAAATATATTCCTAATAGTTATTATCAAATGCACTAATTGTTTGACAATAATGAAAACAAAAAAACCTTACTTAATTATTTAAGGTTAACTAAAACAGCCTTAATCGAATTGTGAAAGCAAACCACATTTTTCGCAAAATTATGAAAAACGTTGTTATAAGGGGGGATTAGTTGTTAAATGAGTACTTTTTTTAATATAGAAGTTCTTGATTTAGAAAATTATTTTGGAACGCTGATAAAATCATTACATTACAAAATAAAGTTCTAATAATATGGTGTTAGGTAGTTAATAAATAAAAACTCATCAATTCTAATAAAATAATTCATGACCAAAATTGAGTTAAAGGTTTTGAATTAACCTAGCTTTTGGTAGTAGAATTATTTTATGGTACTTGTATCAATAATCTCTTCTCACAAAAAATAAAGTGTTTAAATATACACAAATAGCTGATTTAAATCTTTTGATAATTCGTTTTTATTTTCATTAAAAACTGTTTTATAATTAGTTGGTCCATTGATAAGTTCTTCAAGCAGTAAACTATCTTTGAACACCCAGATGATACTAGACTCATACATAATTCATTTAAAACCAGAAGAACATTTGGTCAACTTGGCAATTGTGATAATAAAGTTTACAACTTCTTAATTTATCAAGCTAAATTTTTACACCAACTTGATAAATGAGACTTATATTCCATTCTTTAACCAGAGAGGAGGTATGTAGAGCAGAGGTCCTGCGAAGGTAGAACTAACTTTTGATGATAAAAATTGAACGGAGATCTAATATATATAAAAAATGTTACATATTACATAACAAAGGATAAAACGTTTTTTGAATTAACTACATAAACATACAAAATCATATCCAACAAACATACCAGTTGCTCTGATCACAAATTAAAATAGTTAGCTATACATTTGATGCTAGACTTTTATTCCATTCTTTAACCTGAGCAAAGGCATTGCATAGATATAATAAACTTTTGAAAATAGGAACAGAATGGGCATCTACCTAATATATAAAATCATTGTAATAAAAAATTATTATTATTTTGAACAAACATTACAGGCATTAAAACAGAATAGAATTCTCTTATTTGTAAATTAAGGATCTTATATAATTTATCTTAGATGTAAAAAGTTTAATTTTTTTTTTAACTTTTCAAACATTTAAACTAAATTTGATGACCACAAACAAAACAAAGACCTTGTCTATAAAATGAATTTTTGCCACGTTCTGAACACACAACACACTTTCTCACCTTAGAGGCTTGAAGCTTCCTATCAGCTTTGCTGTGCAATTCAAAGCGTTTTAAAACAAGATGCAGCTTTTGCTCCTGATTTCCAACTGAATGCAACTGCCTTAATTCCTTATTTACGCTATTATGCAAACACTCTCCCTCCTCTTCACTCAGCAACCCAATAGTTTTATGCAATTTTACAAATAGTGGCACATTGAAAATGAGTTCATGCATTTTTCGCGTGATACTTTCTTTTGGAAAGCAAGCATGAAACTCAATAGCAAATAAATTTATATATTGATGAAGCTCAGAAATTTCGGCATCAGAAAGAAATTTTCGCTTAAAAAGAATAGGTTGCAAGTTATTAAAAACACTAAACACACGTACAAATCTATTTTTAATTGCTTCATCATCAATAACACTACAAAGTTTATAGTGGTTTCTTAATTGAATTATGAAACTTACCTAGAGCTCTTAGGTTTCCACCTTGTCTATCTTCACACAAGTTCTCATTGTAAGCACTTTCCAGAGATTGTATTGTCCTCCTTAAGATGTTACAATTAGCAGGTATGTGAGGCATAGAAGCATGGTTTCTTAGAGAATTCAACTTAACTAGGTCTGTAGAACTAGGAAAGCTAGCAGCTGAACCCTGGTGTCCCAGAACATCATCGATAAAATGAAAATCTCCACCTAAGAACAACCTGACTATTTTGCCTTTTAGCTTAAAATCTGACGACTGAATTCTTTTAATGTCGTTGGCATAATGCCCGAGAACTAAGGCAATATTCTCACGACAGTCTGAACCCTGATACATACAAAATAAATGAACATCATATACAGACCCTGATGATTTAGAATTGACAACTTCAAAATGGAATTTCATATACTTCCCACCCTTATCCCCAGCAAAAAGGAGCCATACCTCTTCGCAAAAACCGACATCAGAATTGAAGTGGTCACGAACGTGCAGACTATTGAAAACCTCTTCAATATAAGTTATCAAATTCTTGACCATCAATACAGGAACTAAACAAAATGCTTAATTCGCAGATGGATAAAGCAACATGGACTTTACAGTAACATGTTCTTTACTAACATGCATTGTCCGCATTTCTTGTTCTTGTCTTATCTTGGGCTCAGATGGGAGAATCCTTGCACCAAGATTACACAGAATACGTCTTAGCCTACGGAATTTAGCCGTGGGCATCCTTAATTGGCTCTGCAGCTCTACAGCATCAGAAACACTTAACTGCCTAACTAAACCCAACTTATTTGCAACACAATGAAACATAGACTTTTCACAAGACACAGAATCACAAAACAACATAGACAAATCACTTTCCAAATCTGAACAAGCTAATAATCGAAGTAATATAAAAACAAGTTTAGATCGTCTAGCTGCAGCATGCCTACCTAACTTAGAATAAGATTTACCATCTCCTAACTTAATGTAAGTATATTTCTTACCAACTATTGTATATTTCTTACCAACTATTGGCTTTTTAACTGATATAGTCTGTGGATTACTTAATTTAAACCCACAGAATAATTCAGAGGAGCCAATGTTGTCATAGTCTAAATAAGAATCAACGACAACTAAATCCTTATCACTGCTAGCAAAATATTTGCAAATTTGGCAACTGTTCTTGTTTATATCACTGATTTTTGCATTTTTTTTTTTCAAATTTAAATTTTTTTAGCAATCTTACATTTTTGGCACGAGCAGATGCAAATTTACGGTGTGCTGTTTTTAATTTTTTTTTTTTTTTTAAAGTTGGAACTGCTCCTCCTGTTTTAGCCTAATACTCATAGTCTCTAATTGAAAACTTAATGAGTTACAATGTGCGTTGAGAGCCTTGTTTTTAGAATTTAAATATATAACTTCAGTTTCCAACTTTGATACCTGTATTTTTAAATTATCTATTTGCTCCACATTATGTTTTTCTTTAGAAATTAATTGTTCAACTTGACTACTTAGTTCCTTATTCCTATTTAAAATATAAAAATTATCTGCATCTGCTGATTTTTTTTGTTTTTTTGTTTGTGGAGCTGGAGACAGTTGCATTTTAAAAAATGCTTCGTTTTTTGAAGCTTCAAAATACTTTTTAGAATCTTTTTTTCTTTGTTTTATTTTTCGGCACATTTTATTTAACACATCAATATTAGGCATATTAAACTCAATTGGCAAAAGAAAACTTAAAAAAGTAAACAACGCTTTTGGATGAAAAACTGTTAATAAAATTGAAATCACATTGTTAGTGATCTTACTAGTGTCAATTACTCGCTTTACAAAATTAAAGTTATACTCATTTTCCCAACCATCTTCCCAACCGTTGTACAGTTTCAAAATTTCCCTCTCAGTTGCATACATCACATAAATAATGATAATGATATTATAATAATAATATAATAAAAGAAAATAAATAAAATAATATTTACAAATAAATACACTAAAAATAAAAGAATTTAGCAACTTATCTGAGATTAGTCGAATATCCACGAGGAAATAATCCACGAAACTTTGCTTTATAATCTTTATTGATATAGTAATAAAATTATAATACAAACAACTTAAATAGAATAATATTGACAAATAGATGCACTAGATAAAATCGGATTGATCAACTTATCTGAAATTAGTCAAATATCCAAGAGAAATTAATCCGCGAAACTTTGTTATTTATTCTATAAAATGTGTCTCGTTTATTTTGTTTGTTTTCTTAAAATGCATCCGATAATCGTTGGGGACGTAACGATCAGAGTTTGCGTCACCGCTTTAAAATGTAAACAAGAATTTATGCAAAAAAAACTAAAAAAAATGTCGCTAAACATGCCAAGTTTGAAAACATATTTGATAACATAGCTAGAGGTACAGAAAATAATTTTTTGATTTTCTTATTCATATAAGGTTGAAGTATTACTAAATCCACAGACTTTTCAAAAATGTCATGTTTTTTATTCAAAACGAATAAAAACAAAAATATAAATGCATTAAAAACTAACTTTCTATATAAAAACTTGCAAAGTCTGTGGAAATCTAGATAGAACAGACATTCATTAATAACTGTTCTAAATTTTAACCATCGACCATGTAGCTATGTTATCAAATCTTAGTTGGCCTAAGACAGGTTTTGCGTAAAAATCGCAAAAATCAGAAAAGTGATGCCAAATTATTAACAATATTTTTACAGCTTTCATTTTTATTCCGTTTAATGTAAATGTTTATTTAACAAGGAAAGATAGATCTTTTATATTTTTTTTATTTGAAGATGAAAGCATTTATAGAAAAAAAATACTATTATTTTAAAGTTAATGAATTTTTATACTTTTTATGCGGAAATACTTTTTTTTTTGATAAACTCGTGACGTCAGGCTCGCTTTTATATTGAGTGAAACAGCCGTGATATATATATATATATATATATATACATATATATATATATATATATATATATATATATATATATATATATATATATATATATATATATATATATATATATATATATATATATATATATATATATATATATATATATATATATATATATATATATATATATATATATATATATATATATATATATATATATATTCTGTTAGAATAAACACTAGACATAAAATATATTATATTCTTTTAAAATAAACAAATACTCAAAATAAAACATATACGCAGAATCAATTTATGTTCTTACTTAAAAATATATATAATAAATGTTGTTATGTAATATAGTAATTTATTTATTTAATTCAAATAGTTAGAAAGAATTAGATGTACAATTGTAAACAGTGTGATTTTGCTCTACCTACTATTAATGCGTACATTAATCACTGTCGTTTACATTCTATGGAACCAAGATTCAGGGTTGCATGCTGTGTTTCTGGATGTTTTCAAAGCTTTTCTACTTTTTGGAATTTAAAAAAACATATCTACCGCAATCATGGTCAAAATAAGTTTAATGCAAGATTAACTTCTTTAAATAATAAAGTTATTTCATTGTCTTGCCAAGTTCCTATGTGTGGTGCGAAATGCAAGGATCAGACTGCATTGTTTATTCATTTAAATTACCATATTAGGGATAATACATCAATTCAATGCCCAATATGACAAGCATATTGGGTGGCTGCAAGATCATCACAATTTGCCCTCTTCGTTGTGGAATGTTTATGAAATAGAAAGGCTACATTCTTTAACTTATCCTTTACAGCGTGCTGATATAGTCGAATTAAATGCACTGAAAATAGTATCGTTAGTGGCTAAATGGCCATTTTTATTTAAAGCCAATCGGTTTTTACATCATTTTAAAACATTAACTGGAGTTGACATAGCTTTTATATTTGAAGAAAATCTTAAAATTAAATCTACCATAATTGTCAAATTTTTGCAACACCAAAAAGAAATGCAATTAGCCATAAATGAAATGATATTAGCTGGGCAAGGTAATGTGTTAGCACCACTTGTTGCTGCAATTTTGGGCATTTGCCAGTTTTTAAAAGAATCTTCCGAGTTTTTGTTTCATCAGACTATGGTAAATATTTTTTCCATTGATTTTTTAAATTTTATCTTCCTTGATTGAAAAAGTTAATACAGTTTAATATATTTTGTGCATATTTTATCAGTAATATTTTATCAGTAATATATTTATGTGATGTTTTAATACTTGTAGGAGCATGCAAATGTGGATGATATTGAAAAGGACATTACTCTTCCATTTTCTCCTTGTATTAGTTTTGCTGGTAACATATCATTTTTGCTACTAATTGTTTATTAAATTTATTGAATTTATTTATAGATTTAGATTTTATTTTCTTATTGTTAGGAAATTCCACATTGCTATGCTTGTTTTTCTAAAAAAAAAATTGAGAATTTTTGAATTTTTTTTGCCCATATAGGAACTTGCATATTCAAGTGTAATAGTTTTTACTTGGTTGTTGATCTGCATGTTATTATAGATAATCTTGCAAATCCTCTTTTGGCATTGGTTGTTCTTTTTGCTGCATATTATGTGTTAAATGTTGGCTATCCAGTAGAGATTGCTGCAACCCTTGAGTTTTTGCAGAGGTAAGTCATAAGATAATGTTTATTGGCATTTGTTTATATAAATCTTTTTCATTACCTAACCTGGATTGTATTCTCTAACTTTATCTACTTCTACCCTTCCCTTTTCTTCTAAGTCACTGCATCCTGATAATTTACTGTATGCTCTACATGTTCGCTTCACATACAATTTTTAAATATTATTAAAATTACTTTCTTTTTCTTTTTTTTACTGTAAATAATGATTTATTAATCTTATCTAATTATTATGTAGATGTATCGTAAAAATAAACCCTGACAAAAGGAAACAAAATCGAAAAGAAGATTGGTAAAAAGCAGTATGTCGGAGCTCACCCTAAAGTTATAAGTTTTGTTAACAAACTGAGGCTGTTTGAATGGACAGAGCAGCAATAGACGAAAATACGCTTTGTTTTTATTTATTTTAACTAATAAAATATATTTTCATATATATTTGTTATGTCTGTATTATAAATTGTCATAATATAATAATATTTCTTATTATAATAATAATAATAATATATATATATATATATATATATATATATATATATATATATATATATATATATATATATATATATATATATATATATATATTGTAACTGTTACTATATTTTATTTTTTAACTCTAATAATTATTTTATCACCATATGAATAGTCCATCTGGAAAACGCGCTCCAAATAAATTGATTTTGAGAAAACAATAAATAGATATATACTTTTTTTATTTATGGGACAAAATTTAAATTGATAATAGATTTCAGTGTATAAATTGTGGAAATGGAATTAACTCAAAAAAATTATTTTGTTAGTTAGCGCGTTTGGCATATGGTCTATATGATTAAAATAAATTTTCTTTAAATATTTTTTGTGTGGCGAAATTACTCAAAACTACTGAGTTTTTGTTGTTGTTGTGTTTGATATGTATTATATTATAATTTTTAATTACTTCACGAGTCTAAATATTTGAATTACATTTTTATAACAACGTATAAATTCTATTCATTTATTTTTTACTTTCACGTAAACTCGTGAGTGAACTGTCTATTTGATGAATTAACGGAGTTTTTCCGTAAATTTATACGAAAAAATTAAAATACGGAAACCGTTAGTATTACGGAGAAAGTGCTGCCTGATTTTCTCCGTACGTTTGTACGGAAAAAATGAAATACGGAAACCGTAAATTTTACGGAGAAAGTCCTGTACCTTTTTTAACAGACTTTTTCCGTTGAATTTTACAGAAAAAAGAAACTACGGAAACCGTTAATGGTTACGGAGAAAGTGCTGTCTTCTTGGCTGCCGGACATTCTCCGTTGAATCTACGGAGAATTTTTTAACAGTGTTTTAACTTTTAAGGCCAAGGACTAACAACTCTGGTGGTAATAACCACTTTTACATGACTTTTATCATGCATATTACATACATATACTATTTTTAAATGTTTTAAGGGGCGTCCTTTGACTGTTCTAGAGAGTGTGTGTGGGGCGGGGGTGGGGGAGGGGCAGCTCTCTCCCACGCCTTATACTAAATCAGATATTGCATGTTTCATCAATCTTGTGCATCGTCTTTCTTTAACTCTTTCAAAAATTTTTTATATCTACCTCTCTTTTTCTTATAAAACTTCTCTCTAAATGCTGATACCCAATCAGTAGCACCTTTCTGCTCTACATACCCAAACCAACTTAACTTTCCCTAGTGCATCCTAACAAATACACCATCAGATTCATTTTCAAGATCATCACTTTTGATCTCTAAGATCATCACATTTGAACTCTTTAAAAAGATATAATATTATAATATTATTTTATCTTCATTCAAGTGTAATTTTTAATTAATTAAAGTTTAAGAAATTTATTGATCAGAAAGAAAGTGGCATGTAAAATAAATTTATAGAGAAATTTTCAGAGCTGAAAAGAAATGACAAGCATGTGAATTAAGAAAACAGTTCAGGTTAGAAATTAAAAAGAGCAACTTCAGCAACACTTATCATAAGTGTACTTATCACATTTAGACTTTGATTGACTCCATTGATGCCTTTTCTCTTTTAGACTAGATCCAAAAATAAAAATTGAAGATACAAAAAAATATTAATTTTCAAGGATTATCTTTTTCTGGATATTTCTGGAATTCCTGATATTTTCTCTACTTTTTGTTTTTTTTTAGATATCCAAAATATTTTCATTACATATAAGTTTAACAATTAATATTTTTGTAATAAATTTTCATATATAAATAAATTTCTGTATAAAGAAATTGGAGAGAAAATCAGTGTATCAAGTTGAGATTATAAGGAAATTTTAAGGTCGTTTGGAAATATAGAATGTAAAGATGCAAACTATTTGGACCCAAAAAACTTGATACCCAGAAAGGTAGCATTTAGCAAGGATGCTAAAACAATGACAGAAATAAAAATGTAATACCTTGAATAGACATCCTGCCACTGTAACCGCCATTTTGTTTTTAGTGGCTATTACTTCAACCCACTTTGAAAAATAGTCACTAATAGTTAAAATGTATTTACAACCATCCTCACTAATTGGACTGAGTGGGCCAATAAAATCTATGCCAACCATATACCATTGAGTTTTTACCTTTATTGGTTGCAACTCTGGTTTTCAACAGTTTAATTTTCTATTCATTCTCTGGCATACATCACATAATATAAGCTGAAACAGAATAGAATGGTATAGCAATACTTTATTATAAATTATTAGGGAAAATCAAAATTTTCTCTATTTACTCTAATACATAATAATACAAAATGTAAATTACCAACTCATGGACATTTTTTACCATTCCATGAACAAGGTAATAAACAAATATTGATTGATAAATCAATCAATATTTGTTTATTACCTTGTTCAAATCAAATTAAATATATTCTGAAATTAGTTATTAACATTTCAACGATATTTACAATAGTACAAATACTAGTATAAAGTAAATTCCTAACAAATACAATAACTTAGTTAAAAACATAAACATAGTTAAGCTATCAAACAGTTATACAAATAAAGTAAAAAATAGTTTACAAATACAACACATCAATATAAACAACAATGAAAATAATAAAAGTAATAATAATGTCATATTAATATAGTAATAATAATATGTTGTTTTGATTTGATGTTTATTTTTATTTTAATAATGAGTATTAATATCATATTATATGATATTAATACTCATTATTAAAATAAAAATAAACATCAAATCAAAGTTAAAGCTAAAATATATCAATAATAAGTAATAATGATAGTAAAGTAGTTAAATATGTGTTTACATAATATTACTATTACCTAAAAACATAACAATGTTTAATAATACTAATAATAATAATAGTGAGTGTGTATTTATATAAATATTGTTACCAATATTTATATATAAACGAGTTACCTTGTCTTTCTTTTTATACTTATATAGTAATTCCCCGCCTTCCGAAATCATAAACTTGAAAGCTTTTTTTCTAATTACTCTTTTTTCGCCTTCTTGACTTCTATCAGGGTATTGCTTTTTACTTAAATAAGTAAAAATAATTTGAACAAGGTCGTCTTCCATGATAATTTTTAAGATATATGCGCACATGCAAACTAAATTATAACCACTGATCTCAAAATAATAAGGTGATGAAAAGTGTATTTTTGAGTAATTTTTTGAAATAACTTTAATCAGTGAAAATAAATGCTTATCAGTTAAAGACGAATCAAGCATATGATGAGTTAGTTCTGTGAATACTTTTGATAAATCAACTGATCTCAAAACAACACTTGCATTTGCATTTTTAATTCCTATATCATTAGGCAGGGTAATATTTGTTGATGTAAGAAACCTTTGGAAACATCTTTCTGTCCCTTCGCATACCAAAACAACACATATGCTTGGTTTAACTAAACCTCCTCTAGAGAATTTATTCTTAATAAAATGTAACATACATGTTACATCTTTACATACTATGTATGTGTTAAACTGTCAATAATTATCCTTCAAACTTTGAGGAATAATTATTCACAGTTGAGTTTGACAATGACTTCTAAGTCATTGAAAGATTATTTTTTACTTTAGAATATAAATATTGTTTTATATTTTCACTGATTATTGAGTCCAGAAAGTTAATGCATTAAACAATAAAACGACTTTTATAATCCTAGAAGGAACCTCTGAGTTGTGTGTACTCACAGTTCTCAGCTAATAGTTCATACAGCATTTGCACAATAATGTTTCTACCTACAAAACTCATGATTTTAAAATTCTTTAAAGATTGTAGATAGACAACGTTGCTGCTTACCATACAGTTGTGTTATTAACCTTCTAGCACACAGCATTGGGTAATTAAGAACTAAAAGGTACATAAATTATAAACCTTATTTAAAAAGTGGGTAACAACTCGGTAAACAACGAAAATTTTCGTTTCGAAAATTAAAAGTCGATTTTCATTGGCTAATAAATTAAATTAGACTTGAGCACGTTTTCAACTTTTCAAGTTTACTTCAGTACACGACAACTTCAAGCAAGACTACTTCTTTGGCCGAATTTATTAAAAGCATTAAAGAAAAAAGGCTAATAAATTTTCTCCATCAAAACAGACTAATCCATGTTCGCAAATCTTGTATCTGTGTTCAGCAAATGACTATTCAAAGATTTGAGCGGTGTCTAGTAAGTAAATATCATATTTAATCATATATGTTTCATGGTATTATATCATAATAGGTACGTGGAAATATCCGTTTTACGGAACCGAATATTGTGCTAAAAAACTGTGCCACGCTTCTTAGATTTTTTTTTAGCTAGCGTAGGGAAGACGTGTTTAGTTAAAAAACTTTTTAGAATTTAATATCAGTATAGATTATTTTTAGAAACTAGAATAGTTAAACTTTATTACTATGAGGTTTATTATTTTACTAGATGACTTTTTTATTGAGTTTTTTGATGAAAACTTTGTTGAACTTTGGGCATGAAATTAATGTCGAAGATATGCTCATTTTTTTTTCTATACTATTCTTTTTTTTAAGTTTTTCATTTATCTATGCACCTGGAAAATTTCATTGAAAAAAAAGTTGTAGCAGGGTGTCTATTTTTTGTCGCACTTAATATACATAACTTTTTTCTTAACATACATAAATTTTTTTAAATGTTTTTTGTAAATTTTTAATACAAAATTTTTAATACAAAACATTTCTCAAGTAAGCTTTTGTAAAATAGTAAAACCTTACTTAAAATAATAAAGCCTTAAAAAGAACTTCTACTTATTTTAACTTTAATATCAGTAGTATAGGTTTAAATATTTTACTTTTATAATTTTAAATGTTTATATATGGTTTGTAAATATTTAAATTAAAGTTTTATATTTTAAAAATGGTTTTAGAAAGTTTGTTTTTTTTCTTTCGAGGAATCCATTTTGGCACTTGTCGTAACGGGGCGGTTTTGCCATTCTGTAAAATACTCAGTATATTTACCGAGAATTTTCGTAACGAAAGCTTTCGTTGTTTACCGAGTTTGGGGTGCGCCGTTTTAAAGTCCGCCCAAAAAATTATAACTCAATCAAGTATCTAATTCAAATAAATTTTTGTTTTGTTATCTTTATCATTTAACTTTGGTTCCAAGAAAAATCAGTGATAAACTTTGTTTAAATAATTAATCTATGTCAAGTCAAACTTTAAACTAGTGACCACCATTTAAAAAAATGAATATATTATATATGTAAACTGTTATATTAGGATCTTAATTATAACCAAAAATTAACCATATTCGTAAAAATTTTCTATGATTTATTTGGAAATAAATCTTTTTTAAACGCATGTAGGTTTGATGTAGGCACGCCGCCGTCGGCATGCCAGTTCAAAGCCACTTTTGTTAAGCCGACGTTGGCGCGCCTTGCAAGGCCCGTTTTCGGACAATCAATATTTAGCCAGCGTCGGCGCGCCGCTAACGGACCATTATTACCATTCTCACTGGGTAGAGGTACAGAAAACCATTTTTTGATTTTTATATGCAGAAAGGGTTGAAATTTCAATAATTTGGTGCGGATTACGAAAATAATACGATTTTCATAATCTAATAATAAAATTAAAAATATTTATGCATTAAAAAACAATAAAAAAGAAAAAAAAAATTAGCGGTCCGCACCAAAAATTAGATAGGATAGACATTTATTTATAAATGTTCCAAATCAACCATTAAGCATGTAGCTATGTTATGAAATCTTAGTTGACACAAGACAGGTTTTCCGTGAAAATCACAAAAAACAGAAAAGTGATCCCAAATCGTTAGACAATAAATATTTTTATTTTGTTTAATGTAAAAATTTATTAAAAAAAAAAAGATAGGTCTTTTATATTTTTTTTATTTGAAGATGAAAGCGCTTATAGGAAAAAAACACTATTATTTTAAAGTTATGGTATTTTTAAACTTTTTATGCGGAAATTTTTTTTTTTGATAAATCATGGAAGTATAAAACGGTTAGCAGATAAAAGTATCACTCAAAAGGCGATCAAAGTCCAACTGCTAATTTAATATAATTTATGCGTAAATTAATTGTTTGAGAAAAAAACAAAATGGAGCGCAATAAGAAAGTTGCGTAAATTTTTAAGTCAATTTATTCTAGCGCTATATAAGAAAAATAAACTTTGTTTACAAGGAATATTATAAAATAATAAACTGTTTCTTATTTACAACATAATTTTTTTAGAACTTTTGAACATTAATAAAATGCAAAAGAAAAAATGATTTTAATTTTTTTTGATATGAATTTTTTACATCTTATATAATTATCTATATTGAAGTTATATAAATACTATATAATGCTAGTAAATATATAATAAATACTATATAAAAACTAGTTACATAAATAGTTATTAAATAATCTCTTTTCATAAACACTACTTATATAAATAGTTACTAAATAATCTATTTTTATAAATACTACTAGTTACATAAATATTTATTAAATAATATCTTTGAGGTATGAAGTAATAAGTACAACCTTTCGCTTTTTCACATTATTTTATATTTCTGAAAAGCAAAGGTCTAAGTGTTATGCATTCGGTTATATTTTAACAAAGCTTATTTAAGCTTTCTACTCGAATAAAAAATTAATAAAGTGTTAAACTGTTGTTGTTGAATTATATTCAATTTTCGTTTCAACGCGAACAAAGAAAAAGGGTAAATAAAATACATCTACAAATATGGAGTCAGTATAATAATTTGTTTGTATTATCAACAAACCATTTTTTAAATTAGGATATTTACGAAACTAAATAATAACTAAAATAATAAAAACATTTTATAACATAGAGCTGCATTTTGAACATGACCAATCTGCAAATTTGTTTTCCAAAACATAATCAGGGATACGTTCACAAGCGCGAAGATACCAATTTTCGCATATTCCGCATTGCACCATATGTCTAAATATAATCCCCAGTTAGACAAAAAGAAATTACGTAAACAAAATACAATGCAATGAGTTATATTTACCTATCTTTAATACAACTATCCGAAGCTAACCAGACTTGTCTACAAATGCAGTACAAGGAAAAATTGAATTCTTTTTCTTTGCAGAATCGCATAGCTGTTTCGGACTTTGGAAACTCAGTAAACTGATTGCCTTTCACACATTTTAGCAAATGATTTCTCATTTGAAAAGCGTCAAAAGCAACATAACTTGGATTTGATCTAGTATCGGTAATATGTTTTATAAAGGCTAATGCGTACAAACCACAATCAACATAATTTGTTTGTTGTTGCACCGGTGTAGTATGAGATTTTTACTCCCCTAAAAAATTTTTATATGAAACTTGTGCCGCGGAGTAAAAAACGCGTATGAAATTTTTACTCCCTTTATGAGATTTTTACTCTCATTAGATATTTTTACCGTTATGTTAATATAGTGCTTAATTAATATATTTTATAAAAGTTAAGCTTTTAATAAACTTTTTTAACTTAATTTATTTTCTACATTTTAGTGGGAGTAAAATTTCTTATATTATTTTAAATAAACGGTGAAAATATAAATTTTACAGATAATCTTTTTTAAACTTAAAGATCATAGAATATGCAAGTACTTGTTTGATCAAAATGTGTACTTGTTTTATTAAAAAATGAAGGGGAATATCCAAAATTGTTTTATTTTACTATTAGGCTATGGTACTTGTTGCAAACTTGCAACTATAGGCTATATATAATATAATTATACTATAGGCTATGGTACTTGTTGCAAACTTGTTAGAAAAGGAGTTTTCTAAACAACAAGTTTACCTTGCTAACCTGCAGAATCTGAAAATCGCAGCTTTTCATTTCTTTCAAACTTTTTTTATTTAACAATTCACATCTGCAAAAAAAAAAAAAAAATTTATCGTAGATTACCTTATGTATCAGATAGGGTTAAGATTTTTTTTTTTAATTAAACACATATTGTTATATAGGTTTATTTCTGGATTCTTTGCTTTCGCTTTACTAATGTGGAATCAGTCAGGCATATGAAAAAGTATTGCCACCAAATTTAAAAAGACAAACATTTTTATTCCTTCTCCTACATACCGTTTTAAATTCGCTTATTTTTACGTTTTTAAAACATTTGTTTACAGACTTAAAATAAAAATATATTTAAAAAATGTCTAAAAATTATGAAAAGAAGATAATTTATAAATTATTTTTTTTTTTGATAATATTTTACAACAGTACAACATTAAAGTGACTTGCAGTTGAATTGTCAAGGAATATAGCATGTTCACTAAGTTGTGTAAGTGTTAAACTACATGGGTAAGTCAGCCATTTTAACTTCTCTCCATATTTGCTATATACTTTTATATCAATACCCATGAACGAGGCACACCCAATTATTTCTGCATCAGTTGCCCAGTTGTGTTATCACTCATAACACTTTCATTTAGATACGTTATTATTGATTGATTCATATATAAAGTCATTTCATTATTAATATGAGTACACATATGTTTAACAACTTTTTCTCTTATAATTTTATAACTGCATTCACTGCCTGTAATGATATACGATATTGTCCTAAAAAAGCAATTACCATCGCCTATGGTTTTGTGAATTTGTTTCGGACGCGAAAGTAGATTAATATCTGCAATAAAAATATTTTTGGTAATACCAATTCCAAATTTTTCAGAAATAGAAGTTCTCATTTCAATAGTTGCATATTTTCCGATCTTATCATTAGAAATTTGCATATTAATTTCATCAAATGTGATTTCTTGTTCATCATTAGTTATTTTTTCATTATATAAACATAACTTTGTCAAGTTGTACTTTGTTTTCAAAATTTGACCCTTTAGATTTTTCAAAGTGCAGTTATTTGTGCTAGAAATAGAAGTTACAATGTATGGTCCAGTCCAAGGCTTTACAAGTTTACCACCTTTTCTATCATCACGTCTGCTATTTCTTAGTAACACTTTTTTATTTATTCTAATTTCATTAATTGGTGCAATTCTCTTGTCGTAATCATGTTTTTGTCTTTTTTGAGATTTTTCAATATTTTTATAAGCATCGTCAAAAATTTTATTCTTCATTTTACTCATTGCATGAAAGGTATCTGAAACTATTTTTTTGTTAGAGAAATCATCATTGCTAAGAGCGTTACTATCATTAAAGTCAATTAAATTGCAATCTATATCAATAGGAAGAACTGCTTCCCTTTGGTAAAGCAATGCAAACGGTGAAAACCCAGTAGATTTGTGCTTTCTAACTCTTAAAGAAAACAAAACACTATCAATAATGTATGGCCATTCCAAAGCAGCCTCATCAAGCACTTTTACTAATATACGTTTAATTGTTTGATTTTGTCTCTCTACTAATCCATTAGCTTGAGGATGATATGCACTTGTAATTCTTTGAATTGTTCCTGTTTTTGAGTAAAGTTCTTTAGAAATTTCATTTACAAACTCACGACCTTGGTCATTTATTTGAATTTCAAAACAGCCATGTCGACAAATCTGTTTATACAAAATAAAAGCCACACAGCTTTAGCAGTTTTTTATCGGTAAGTGCTTCTGCTTCAACCCATTTACTGAAGTAGTCGATTAATACAACCAGATATTTGCAACCATTAACTTCTGGTAGCTGTGTTAAATCGATTCCTACCTGCTTCATATTGCCTTTAGGAATTGAAATATTTTGCAGCAATGGTTTCGACTGAAGTTTTCTGTTCTTTGACTTTTGGCATAGGTCACATTTGGAAACATAAGTTGTAATATCTTTTATCATTCCATACCAGAAAAATCTACTTTGAATTTGATAGGTTGTGTTATTAATACCTGTATGACCAGATAAAGCTTTAGACTCAACAGAGACATCGTTTCCTTCATGAACAAACTTTATTATGTTTTGTTGTTCATCTCTACTCCAAATAACTTTTCTCTATAAAAAAAAGAAGCTGTAAACCATCAATATAATGAGAATCAAAACTAAATTAACTTTCATTATTTATTAAATAAATTATTTGTAAATATTCGTGTTTATTTGGTGACTAGATTCTAGTTGCAAAATGGCAAAACTATTAAAACATTTTGAAATAATAGCATACCTTTGCAGCTTTATTTAAATGATATGACTCATTATTATCAACTATAAATGGCTTAGTTTGTCTTCTAAAATTGGCTTTATCGCCTTTATTTAAAACTTCTTTTGGATATATTTGGTATTTTAAGTAACTAAAAATGTCTGCAAATCTAGAGTGCATGTTTTATTGATATGCAATTCCGCTAATAACAACTTGAGAGTAAAAATAAAATAGTGAGAGTAAAAACTCATATGCTTTTTTTTACTCCGCGGTAAAAACTTCATACGATATTTTTACTAGGGAGTAAAAAAAACACGGGAGTGAAAATCTCATACTACACCGGTACAACGCGGACAATTAATTTATCTTCATTGCAATGCATAATAGCACAAATTTGCCTAACCACATGGTTTTTTACTTTTCCAAGAAAAAAACTGTCTAAAAGAAAAACCTTACCAACAGAACATCCAAAATTACTTATAGCCAACCAGTGGGCATCGCCATCATGCAACACCTGGACAAAAGGTGCTTTTTGTACACGGAACGATAGATTTTGTCCAAGAACTGGGTCTTGGAGACCGCCTACACCTGTGATCATCTTTTGCATGGTGTGGATTACAATGTCAGATAACATTTGGTTTGTTAAAATATCATTCAAATCATTGGAAGAGAGATTACAGTTAGGTGATAAATGGTTTAGTCTTTTTATCTCGAATCCATCATTTTCATTAATAGTAACTGACTCATCATCAATAATTATACTATTTCCATCAATATGTTCAATAATGTCGACCTCAATCGGCTCGGTTTTGTGTTTTTTTTCCTCTAGAAATATTTTCGAAGATGCAATAACCATATCTTTGTGATTACCTACGCGATCAGTAGGAAGCTTCATTGGTTTACGAAGAGGAATTGGAATGTTCCTTTTTAAATGACAAGGCAACTTGATATCCAATGGAGAAAGCGGAATTCCTGATTCTTTAGTTCTATTTTTTTCAAGTTTTTTAATGAGAGAAGCAAGAGTGCTATAAACAAGAACAATTTCTTCTGAATTTTCCTCAAATTCATATGTTAGGTTTTGAATTGTTGTAAGCATTTCCCTAACATTTACTCCAGAGCAAACACTTGTAATTTTTTTAGATTTTTCATTCCAATCATTAATGACATCTAGTTCTTTTTTAGGTAGAATTGAACTTTCCGGCCTACTAAATGGTGGTTTTTCGTGTGATGCTTCGTAATCATCAGCATTAAGTTTAAGATCAGTTTAAGAATGGTGAACTTAGATATAATGATGACAAAGCACTCCATGACCAAGCAGGGTACTTTCTAAATACTAAAAAAAAATGTTTGCATGGATATGCAGTTGATATCCAATTTAAACAAGTACATTTTGGCATTGTAATCTCATCACCAAATGATACAAAATATTTAGTAGCTAGTTTGGTAGAACTTAATACAGCAAAAACTCCATGTTTAATCATGATTACTCCGGACAAATCAAGATTCTCAACGTTACTTTTTTTTATTAGGCAATGTTTAACAAAGCTATGAGGACGGTTGTAAAGATAACTTGGCACCCAACGTGCATACCTTCTGTAACGTGCATCCATTTTAAAGCTGAAATCAGTAAAGCTAAATGAAATAATATTCATAGTAACAAAGTTTCTTTAATAAAGTTAAATTAGGAAAAACCCAATATTGTGTAAATGAATGTAAGTGATTTGGTATGTAGTACCATAGACACGATATCTTTAAAATGCAAAATGTAATGATAAGGAAAAAAAAATTTATATTAGTTACGTGAACAATCTATACAATGAATTATTATTAAATATATAGGGTAAAAACCTGCTGTTAACATACTTATACCTAAGTTTTCTGAACTTGTTTTTTTTTAACCAGAGAAAGCGTTTGTTGTTTTTTATTTAGGTGTTTATTACTTTTTAAAATTGGTACAAACGTAACGAAACTTTAAAAAAATGATACCTGTCAAGTTTATCAATGAAGAAGTCATCAATAAGCAAAGTTAACATTCCAGTCAATGATGAGTTTTTATGTCGCTGTAAATAAGTATATTTAAAAGACTCATTCTGCCTTTCCACACCATTGTTTGTATTGCAATTGATAAGAAGACGATCCTGCCTGTACCACCAAACCCACCTCTAATTTAAAAAAAGCTTTTTTTTTTATTTTGTTTTGTTCAGTTAAATATAAAAAAATTAAACAACTTTTTATTGAATCTCCCTGTATTTCAAAAAATTTATATTTTACATACTTTTTTAATTGGGAGCCAATACTTTTCTATATATTGTTTAAACTTAGTAAAGCTTTCTTGACTCCAGAATTCAGACTGTTCCAATATTCTTTGAGCATTTTCTTCCTCGTCAATTGACTTTGACCAAGCGAGTCGTCTTAAAATACATAAAATATCATCTTTTCTGTTAGAGCAACCACTTGATAGCTTTTATAGCCAACGGTCCCAAGACTGTTCTCTGTGAAAGTCACATATAAATACGTTACATCCTAAAAAATATATTAAAAATCAGTTGATTCATTGGATGTTTGTATAGTTAAATTAACTTCATGTAAAATAAATAAATACGCACCAATAAAAATAAAAATAAAAATAAAAATAGTTTCGAGAGCACGTATCTCAGCATTACAATAATCAGTCATGCAATAAAGAGGTTGCAAATCTTCATTCCAAGACTTTAAGATAACAAGTGCTTCAGATATCGATTCAAAAGTTTCACTTTCGCTTACAAAGGTTGCTACAGTTTGATAATCCACTTTTGTTTTGACAACCCAAAAAAACAAAGGTAAAGAATATCGTGTCGTTTTGTATGTTGCATCTAAAAACAACATCTCATTCCCATATTTTTTTAGCAGTTTTTTTTTCCAAAATGCTGGGTATACAAACAAGAGCTCAGCACTGTTACCCCGTTCTTTAGGTCGAAAATAGATATTGGCAGATGAGTCAGCTTCTTTCCATTCTTTTATTTTGATTTCTAAGCAGTCTTGGTCGATGATCGAGTATCTAAAACATTAAATTTTATTGTCTGCTTTATAAAATGAAATATTAAATTATAAAAATTAGTAACATAGATTTGTTGTTGCTTTTAGTTATATGATTGAGTGAATAATTGATTGAATTGGTTGATTAAAAAGATTGATTAAATTAATGAATGACTGAAGTTATCTTTAATATTTAATAAACACCTAAAACCTCTCTTAAATAGTCCTACATATTATAATATTTGCAACATCAAAATTTATTTATTTTGCATTTTTTAAACTCTATTACCTTTGCTTTAGACGCTCTTTGACCATGTGCGAACGAATTATGTCAGTTCTTGGATAAAATCTTCTGTTGGTTCTAGAAGGAAGATTTTTCTTTCCAAACATTTCATTGACAGTAAAAGTCTTCTCATCTCACGCACATTAGAAACACCATCTTTAATGTATTCAGAAATTTTAACTGATAAGCGTGGATCAATTTTTTGTGAGAGTAGCTCAATCTAAGAAACGTTAAAAAGATTTACTGTTATAAAAGCTAATTAAAACAAATATCAGAGTTTTATATTAGAGCTTCTTTTTTCTTCACAACGATTAAAAAGTCCACATGCCCCAATTTAGGATTTTATGTCGTCACCGTTGTGTGTAGGTACTTTATGAATATACAAAAACTATTGGTTATAGTCAAAATAAGACTATTTAAACGCAGTTAAGAAAACTCTAGCATTAATACCTTGCCAAGAGGGTGATTTTTGTGATCATTTAAGTTATCTCAACAATAATTTTTCGACTAATTACCACAGCCTTTTTTTGTAGCAACGAATATTTTATTTCTTTTGACTGTTGCTTCTTACGATAATTACTGGAATTAATAAGCTGAAAAAATATTTAAATAAGAAAACTAAACAAAGATTATTTCAAAAGTAATAGATCGACAGTAAACAGTTAAGAACTTAATAAATTATTGTGAGTGCGTAATAATTTATAAAATGATTTCCTATTTAATAGAACATTGTAATGTCAGTAGATTTGTTACCTTGAAGTCAGTGAAATATACCATTTCTTTCATAATGGCTTTTGCAGGACAATTAAACTTTTTAGTATCTTGTATGATAACATAATCAGTTAAGTATAAATGATCCTCTTTCTTTATAAAAAAATAGCCAAAGTGAACATAAATTTATTTGACAACGATGCGAATTGTAAAAATAGGAGAATCTTTATCTGATTTTCTTTTGCGTCATTATGCTTCCTTTTTGCAGCAGCGTTCCGATCGAAACCATGGTGACAATTGTATCTTTTTGTAGATAATATAATATAAGGAGTAGCATAGTCTTCAGATGTTTCCCATAATACTTTATGTTGGGTTCCATGTATAACTAAGCAAGGAAATTAGGATATCATGTTTTGTGTATGATTTCAAATCATGTGATTGTGCAGAATTATTATGCACACACATTAGAACAACGATGTAGTTAAGGTGATTTAGTAACTATTGATACATTATATTTCTAATTCGCACCATTTATTTTTTTTGTGTGAGTCGGCACCTCTTATTATATTTTAACAACCATTGTTCTCTTTTTTTAACATTAGTTAAAAATGTTACTACAACTAACACAAAGTGTAAAGAACATCATTTTAAAGGGATATTGATTTTCCTCAATAGCGTTAAATAAAATTTTTGGAAAAAATTTGTCTTTTCACAACAGATCCTTGTTCAAATCTATTCAGGTGCATTTAATTTAACTTTATTTTGATTTTAATATCACATTTAATTTAATATTAGTTAAAATATAACATTTCTATAAAGTTTCAAACAAATTTAGGAATAGAATAAACCAATAATTAAAAAAAAATTCAAAAGACTGAGCTAAACTAATAATAATAAAGAATGATAATTACTTCATCTATATAACGCACTTATTTTTAATTATAATAAAATCTGAAAACGGAAGCTAAATTTTTTCTTAGTCAATTTTTGGTCTAGGTTTTCGTAAGAAATATTTAAATATTATAAATTCATATATTTCGCGCGTATGCAGAAATTAAAATAACAGTCATTGTTTCCCCATAATTATTTTATATTACAAATAACATTAATTCTTCTTAAAATATATACAAGTATAATTTGTTTGCTTTTACAGCGTTTTAAAATAAAAGTTCCTCGTTTATTTATCTAATAACATTTAGTTACAGATTTCAATAGATACACGCTGTCAAATTAGGTACCAAGTCTTCATGAAAATCTTTATACTATGCAAAATAAATTGCACCAATACGGCGTATATAAGCACCAGTTTATAGAATCAATTTTTTTTAAATCTAGCTTAAGTTTATTTTGTCCAAGTCAAAGTAATTAGTTAAACATGTTAGGTATATTACAAAAAACAGTAAGTCTATCAAAAGAAAGGTTCCAATTACGTTAAAAAAAAAAAGAAGCCTTGTTTATTGATATTTTACTAAAATTGGATCGTTTACATTTCCAAATTGAATCCAGTAGGTCTTCTGTAAAAAGAAAAAAAAAAAAAAGAAAAGGCTATTATTAGGCTATTAAATTCTACATCCAAATGAAAATGTTTAATATATAATTTCGTTTATTTTTTTTTTTTCTGAAGCACATGCTGATATTCTGACAACTCAATATGAAAATTAATCAGAAATTAAAGAAAAAGAAAAGCAAATAAAAAATGTGCAATAGGTTAAACATAAATGATTATAATTAAAAGTTTATATTATTTACAGTGATCATCTATAAGACGTGGGTGCATCTCCTGTGTATCCACCAGATTTAATAATAAGTTGAGGAATGAAAAATGCGTTTTCAAGAATATAAGAATCAAGGTTGTTAGTTAATGATTAATAAAAACTGATGAAAATTACACCAATGTGTTGTTCCCATGAATCGACGTAATGCAATTTTTTAAATATAAATACGACATTCTAGAAGAGTGGAAGCAACTTCTTACAACCAGATGTCAAACCAATAACTTGTTTTGCCAATCAGAGCAGAGTAATTGTCATAGTACAATTAAGAACATTAGCATTTAAGATTTTTTGAGATACTTCTTACCTTAACTCAGATTAAATTTTTTTATGTGTGGTTTTATTACTACTTACTTTGTTTGTGGTGATGTTTGTTTTAATGTTCCAATCCAATGTCAATTAATGGTTGAAAAAGTAAATTCCAGTCATGTAAATTTACTAAATTAAATCCATTTATCAACAGTATTTTTGCTGAAATAAAAAAAGAAAAGAAAAATAACATGGAAAAAAAAGAATTTTCAAAATCACCATAACTACACCGAGTTTACAAAACTTTTAATATTTATAAAAGTAAATATTGTCACTTTTCCAGATAATGTAAGCTTGAGTTAAAAATATATATTATACCTGAACTTTCGAAGCTCTTTGGAGTGGAAAGGGCAGCAAACCTAACAGAATTACTGATTTCATAACTATGAAGAAATCGAGTAGCTTCCTCAACTGAATCGCAAATGCAAGGCTTGGTGTTGTCTAAAACTTTGAACTCATTGAGATATTATATTATATTAATAATCATATCAAAGAATAAAAAAAAAAAAAAACCTTTCAAAGTTGTAGTGTCTTCTTCTACTTTATATGTATCAGTAATGTCTTCATAATCGGACAAATCTGAAAGATTTGTCCGATTTGAAAGATCAGAGCTAAAAAAAAATATTATTATCTAGAATAATGCATAATAGCTTTTGCTATTTTACTTATTTTACAGTAATTTTGATTAATAATTAAAATTCATCAATAAACTTTGTGATGAGGAGAGCAAATAAGTAAAACTAATCATTTAAATGATGTTCAGTTTTAGAAGCTGATAATTATACACGTGGCAGAGCTAAAGTAAAAGGCTGCAAATTCAAATCATTGTGTTACTAGTATACTGAATTCCAGGCTCTGTAAAACCAAAATCTAAACCCCATGTTGCAAATATAAAGCATGGCTAATAACATACTTTTGAAAGTTGAAAATGAAATATAACTAGCAACATTTATATAAAAAGATTATTTATTTTTTTATTAGTTACTAATGGCATCATTAGTTATGCAATAAGGTCATTTTGACATAACAAACTACGTAGATGTTAGTCCATGACTAAACCCATTTTTTAATACACAACTTGTTGAATCATGCTATAAAAAATTCTGGAAAATGACTGAGATAGTATTGATATTAAATGAGATCCAGTGGTCAATTACATGTTCTAAGAAAAAATGTAATTTGATTTGAGTTAAGAAAATTGTGCTTTACCAAACCAAAAAGGTTGCCATTTCTTCTTTTATTTTTCACTGATTCAAAGAATATCTTATAGAATAGACCTATAAAACTCATACATTATCTTGTATACTTCTTTTAGGTCAAATCTGTGTCATTGTTGTTCAAGTGTCCATAAACCTTATTTAAGTATTGTCTGTATATGGAAGATGTTTTGCAACTATTATCAATTTGCTAATCCCATGATGTACTTTTTAGATTATCTTTTTAATAATCTTCGACATAAAAAGATGACAGAGTGATGCGAAATATTCCATATGTGGATTTACTAATAAATTATCAAGTTTCAACACATTATTAAAGTGCTCGTTATATTTAACTCTGATATATTTAATACATTTAACAAACATCAAAGTTAGATACACAAGCTCTAGGAGGTCGCATTATTAACCAACTTAAGTTAAAGTTGCATTTATTTGAAAAAAATTTGTCCAACATGTTTAAGTCTTAAAAGATAATGAACATATCATAACATACTATAATTGGGGCATGGTTGTGACAATGTCATGGGCCATGGTTACAACAAGATCTATGTTCAGGGCCAAAACTAGTGAAAAAACTAAAACAGTCCTTGTTCTTGGTACCAAGAACGAAGCCACATATTTCAAACTTTAAATTAAAAATGTAAATAGCTCTAAAAATGTAAATAGCTCTAAAAAATGTCCTGTATCTTGTAATAGATAAAAAGAAAAACCGTTCATAATTATTAAAAAAAACAAAACCTTTTTATAGAATTATTTACCTTATTGACATTATTCTATTTACACAAAAATGTTAACTAAATCAAAGACAATGAAGAATTGAATGTTATGAAAACAAGGCACCGTGATATTGACAAAACAACAATTATAAAATCACAATAAGATTAACAGTTTCAAAACAGATATAACAGTGGCAATTAGAACAATATTGAAGTTCACTTTTGTTCCTTCACGGCTGTAAAAGTAACATGTGCTCTCGAAGCTTTTTTAGCATATTTTATTTAATTTTGCATATGTAATTTCCGCATAATTACGTATAATTTTCAAGTGGACTTTGATCGCCTTTTGAGTGATACTTTCGTTCGATAACCGTATAATACAGATGGAATTTCATCGAGCCGCAAACATCAAAGCAATTTCAAGTCGTCTCGGGAGTATGCTTGTAACCGACAATAAAAAAAACAAACAAGTTTCACTGGATGAAAAAAACAACAAAATTCACTGAAATGATCTTTATTAAAACATTAAAAAATGAATCATTCTAGGGATATGCTGCAAATTTTTAACCATTAGTAATTGCAATTATTCAACAAAAGATTTATTAAAACTCGGTAATTAAATAGAACACTTGTTTTTAAAAGCATATGTTAGTTTAAGCTTCTTTTCTTGCTTCAAGTCATAACACGACATTTGATAAAAAAGACAACTAAAACAATTTTTAAAAAATCAAAAAAATTGTTTTTTAAATAACTTAAGTTTAAAGTTTTATTAGATGTGTATCATAACTTCATTCATTCTTGTAGTACTCCATTCATTTAATATAAAGTTTATATTAAAATTGTTGTTTGCCGTTACGTTGCGCCATTTTTAATGTTTTTTTTGAATATTATTGGCGAACCTTCAAAACACTATATTTTTAAACTATTATAAACGTATCTATTTGCGTCAACGTATAAAGATTAAGCGTTTAAGTACAGTCTTGATGTCGTTTTCTTATTGTTTACGAAACAAAAGGTTACAAGCATAGTCCCGAAGAATTTCAATGCGGTTGAACTTCCATCTGTTTTATACTTCCATGGATAAATACAAAAAAAACTGTGACGTCAAGCTCGCTTTTATATTATACAGCATTTTTTGACGTTTGAGATGACTAACTTCCAAACATAAAGCTAACTCTAAACATTTTTATGTTTGAACTTATGTAAAATAAGGATGCTTTGCTAAGAATCGCGATGATTAGAGTCTTGGATTAAAAAGTTGATAAATAGTTTTTTTATTATTCTCAATTAATTTACAATCATCGATAATTTATAAGTTTTATATAATTATCTCTTAACGTTTAAAAATTATCGCTTAATAAAATTTTTAACCGCCTCAAATTGATGGGGTTAAACTTTATAAGGTCAATAATTAAAAATATAACAACACATTATATATATATATATCAATTAATTTTTTAAGTAAATGTTCGTTTCGCACTTAATTACACAGCAGCCTTTGCAGCCTTCATAAAAGCATTTTGCTAAGCAACTTAAATAGATTAATTACTTATAATAACGCAATATCCTTGAATTAAGAAAAAAATCATACCTTTGAATAAAAAAATAAATTCATATCCTTAAATTAAAAAAAGGTTTAATGATGCATCTGAAAACGAACTAAATATTTTCAATATTATGTTTTTATTATTAAATTATTTAAAAATAAATGATAAGTTTTACTTACAAAAATGAATGAAAATTTTCATCGCTCCGACAAAATAGATTCATCTGAAAGTGTCATCAAATCAAGTAAGATTTTTATTATAAGTTATTAATGTTTGTAATTTCCAATTGCTTTATATGAATATATTATAAAATAATAGTGTAATAATATTCAAGTATTTATGAGTTTATATACATTTATATTTTTGATATAAATCTAAAATATCACATTTATATTAGGAATTTCACAATTAGCGAATTTCACTATTTCATTAACAACAAAGCAAAACTGAAGATTAACGTTTATCAGTACCGAACCATTAAACATTATAAATATCTAGGCTGCATAATTTTATTAAACATTATAAATATACTTAAAAATCCTTTTAAGAGGTGATAATATACCAGTAGTCGGTTTCAAATGTTTTAGAGTCTTACATTACCATCCATGGGAGATTTTTAAGTTACAAAATTTTTACTAACTTTAAAACTTTTTTTCACTAGTATAGTTTAAATGATGTGTAAAACATTTTTTTAAGAGATGAGTTTTATATTAACTATCCAAAAGATGAGTTTAAAAGATATTAACTATCCAAGAGATGAGTTTGGAAGATATTAACTATCCAATAGGGTATATCATACTTCAGAGAAAATTTTCAAAATTTTGACTAGCACGCTTGGATTCCTATGTATTTGGGTAAGGGAAATTCAATTTTAGTGATATTTTTGTAAAATATTAATATTTAGCTAACGGGAAACAGGTTTTAAAATTACGTTTTTATATAAAATTAATCATATTAAATTAGGGTTTAACTTTTAAAGTGTTTTAGACAAATATTAATACAATAAATACAAAGTAAAATTTTACAAAGTAAAAATTAACTACAAGTAATATAACAGATTAAATTATCATTGACCCCCCCCCCCCCCATAAGATTACTCTACCAGGCATGTATAAAAACAGTTAGGGGTCCTGGCCGCCCCCTGTCAATATTTGATAATTTTATTATAATTATCAAGATATGTTACGACTATTGTCGTAATATATCTTGTTACTTTAAAAACAGTTTTTAAAGTAACAAGATATATTGACATTCTTTGAGACAAAAAACCACAGGATGTGGTTTTTTGTCTCAAATAATGTCAATAATATTGCAACCCCTGCTACTGCTTCTTCTACTGAAGTTAATAACAAACTTTGATTTTATTAATGCACTGTGTTTAACAAGACATGTTTTTAAAATAACTTTTTTAATTACACAATTTTGCAAGCAAGTAATAATGATAATTTTTATAGTTTAAATCTTATTGAAGCATTAAAAGTTTTTGTCTCTATAGTTAGAAATATTATTAATCAACAACTTCAAATATGCTTTAAACAAGCCAAAAAATTGCATTTCAAATTATTTTAACTTTGTTATCTCTGTTTTTTGCTAGACTATCTGAGTTTTATCTTGATTACTGAGTTTAACACAATGTTTGATTGATACAATTTTGAAGTATTATAAGCACCTGTGTTTTAATTCTTTTTTCTTTCTAATATTCAGTTTCTTCTAATAACAATTGCATAAATTCAAGGTTTTGTTATACTAGTTGGGAAGACCAAATCATATGTTTTAGTGTCTTTTGTTTAACCAAAGGCTTTATTAGGTTTATTTATTATTTCCAAACCAAAGTCTTTATACTTAAATTTGATCTGTGGAAAGTTTAGATGAATTTCACTTGACTGCCTGAATTTCAAAAATGAACTTTAATCGAATAATACTGAAACATTACAAGCAACAAACCTTTTTAAGTTTGTTATAAATACTTATGAGTTGTGTTTTAAATAAAATTCAAATACGATAAAAGTATAACTTCAAATGTTTGAGCTGCTTTTTGGTAAACAGCTATTTTCATAGCTGACATCTTTGTAAAAACATTTAGCATTGTACAGTTATTGCAATAAGTTATTTGACTTTAAGTATTTATAAAGTTTATTTATAATTAAATATTATTTATAAAGTTATATAAAAAAAATTGCACAGCAAAATCTTGTATTAACCTTGTAAATTGTTTTTACAAATCTTGTAAAAAATTTAATTTGTATATATTATACATTACGACTGAGTATTTTCAAAAAATAGTTTTTTTAGTTTGCAAATATCATATTTTGAGCTTTAGTGACCATTTTATCAATGTCACAAGTCATTTAAAGAGTAAAAACAATTTTATAAAATACACTCAGTCCGGTCGAAATGCGGTCCCCCTCTTCCTCTCTAAAAAAATAGGGAGGCAGAGGGGGACTTATTATTATTATTTTTTTTTGGGCTTATCAAAAAATTTCCTGTACACGCCCCTGAAAATTAATAATAAAAAACTGTTTTCTAAGGCCTCTTCGTTCCCAGGTTTTAGATCATGTTTGTTCATATATAGCAAGCATCTCATGCCACAAATAAGCCATCGACTGTAAGACAATCTACCACATTTAAGAGCTGCTACTTCAGGATCAAGGTTTCCTTTTAATATTGCATTTAAATACTTCCATGCAACTAAACTGTCAGTGCTCATTTGCTTAACAAAATCTTCACTGATAATAACTAAAGGCTCCAAAAAAGGAATTGGCGTAAATTTAGTTATTCTTTCAAGATTATCAACTTTAGAAAACAGTTTACCAACTGCTCCACACCATTCTTTTCCTGAGGAAGCTAGCCCTTCAAGTTTTTCCACAACATGACTGAATGGAAGCTCATAATGTGAAGCAAAATAGTCTAAAAAGTTTTCGATTGATAAGTTCCTCCACAAAATGAAGCATTCCACCTTTTCACCCAGACATTTCATTTGTAGTGTCACTACCAATTAGTTGGAGATTAAGATCTTTACCTCTTTCCATTAACCTGTTGAATAATCCAATAGCACATTGTTTGACTGGTTTACATAATTCAGATTTAAGCACTGGTGTATAATGAGTAAGATAGTAACCGCTAGGCTTCTCTGTCACAGTTATACGGTATTCTTGAACAATTTTTTTTCTGAAGGTACCTGTGGTCTTATCGTGCATAAAGATTAAAGTTTTATCTTTTCTACCACCAACAAAAATTCCAGTAATTATACTTCTTTCACAGACTATATTTTCTTTTACTCTAGAACACTTCATAGCACGCTCTTTGGTACGAAAAACTTTCATGCTATCACAAATGACATTATTTTTATCTTCAACAAGTCTTCCTGCCTTCATGATATCTTTCAGAAGACCATTAATAATAGCAGCAGTAGCATTCGATGTCACCAAATCTGACAAAGGCAATGGCAGCATTAATAATATCAAGGTAATTTCGTTTAAGATAATTTTCTTAACAATCACGTAATGTTGAAAATTCAGTTTGAAGAAACTTTCTTGGACCTCCAAGATATTCACTAAGCTTAGTGTTGATGAATTTTTTCGTTTTTGCTATTTTTCTATTTTAAATACGAATCTGAAAAATAAAATAGCAGAAATAATAACAAATAATTTGAAAATAAGTCTATAATAGCTATCATCATATTTATAAGGTATATTTGAATATTAACAACCACTTATTTAGGGTTGCCATATGGTAATCACTGAAAAAGAGGAGATTTTACACAGTGGCGGTTTTAGGCAGGGGGGCATGGGGTAGCAGCCACTCCCCCACCCCCTTAGGACTTTTTTCAAAAAAATCTTTTGTAAATTGACTATTATATAGAATTGCACTACTATACTGACAAATGAAATTGAATATTATATGTAATTATACGCATATGAACTTGATTATTACACTAAAGTACAAAAAATTAAAAAAAAACTAAAAAATAAAAATATGCAGACTTTTTTTTGTTGACCTTTTTAGCCCCCTTCTTGGCGAGTGACATAACCCTTCCCTGATTTTACAATACGTGTTAAATGAATGAGAATTCTTATTATTTAGCAAGGCATTACCAGAGTGGACCCCTTTCATGAGAATTAAAAAAATAATAGCCCCTTTTTTTAAATATCATTTGTTTTTTTAACACAAATTTCTGGTTTTGCAATTAAAACGAACTAATTTTAAATGAAAAACCAGCAATTTGTGTTAATTAATTTTAATTGCAAAATGTTCTCATTCAATTTTATTGCTGTCTTACAATTATTGATTCTCGATGAATTAAGTCTTATTAGTTATTCTATATTAAAATATACTGTACTATATAAATGCAAGCCAATAATTATTCCTCCATTATTTAACTTGTCCTTATTGTCATCTTGTAGCCATTGTTCACTTGTATCTAACTTATCGCTTGAATCAGTTATCAATTTCACAGTTATCGACCAATCATTTGTTGGACCAGAGCAAGAACTATGGACGTGGGAAGATAAATCATACCAACTATACTTTTTTGTTGAACTTATTTTTTTCAATAAGTCTTTGTTTGATAACAAAAACTTATTGAACTTATAAGTTTGAAAATTGATCATGGTTCAATGATTTATTAACATTCAAAAGAGGCTTTTTTGTTTACAGTTAAGTCTTCAACTTGATCCCAAATAGAGATACTGTCAAGTTTCATCCAACTTGAAGCTTTGGTGGCATAATTTACATAACCTTGGCTTAATTATGATAATAAGATCAATTAGATAAATAAAATTAACATAAGGTAATTTGTTTATCTATGGGAGAAACATAAATAAATGGATCATTTATGCTGGGCAAGTTTTGAATTTAGGCAAGTTTTGAATTTGGCTTCACACTCATTCCTCTCTTTCTTAAACTAAAAAACATTTTTTTTAGACAAAATTATTGAGTGCAGCAATTCTTTTACTTTAAGTTTAGATGCGCGCGCATTTCTCAATATTGTGTAATCAAGAGAAGAGAACACGTGCTGTGTGAACATTTTCAATAAACTGTTAGTGACTAAAAACATTTTACATTTAATAGTTTTTACATTTTCAGTTCTATACATTTAAGTATTAAAATTTAAGTATTAAATATCGAATTTTTATAAAAATTGAATTAAAACCTCCAAAAAGAGGAGATTTCTTGTTTTTTTCTGAATTCCCCCGGAGCAAAGCCGGCGCGATAGGGGTGTGTGGGGTGTGACACCCCCTCATCAATGATTTTTAGTCGGCAAACAGGACCCTTAGTCGGCAAATTGGACTTTTTTAGACTAGTTAGTCGGCAAATGTCGACCCTTTTGATATAGGTTAGACAGTCGGCAAATGTCGTCATGGCAGTCGGCAAATTTTGGAAAACGAGGACCTTTTTTTTTTTTTTAGTCGGCAAAAGTTGTAATGGCACCCCCCCCCTTACATGACACCTACTCGCGCAGGACCTGCCCCGGAGCCTTATTTTTTGCATTAAAATCCGGAGACCTCCGGGCAAATCCGTAGATATGGCAACCCTACAACTATACACAAAATAATAGTTTGAAAAACAAATAACATTTTACTATAGTAGATTTTTTTAAAATAAATAAAGCATAGGATTAATCAATATTATAAATAGTTATTATGTACATTTGTAACATAAATAGACAACATTTAGGTAAAAAACACACTATCTTCAGAAAAGAAAAACGTTTTCCCAGTAGTAAGAGCTATTTTTTCACCAAAAAAAAAATGCCATTTAACTTCGACTTTTTTAATACATAGGAAAAGTGATGTACTGAATCAAAACTAGAACATGCATGAGTATGATATACCCTGATCAACGTTATGCAATGGTTGTTGGAGGAGTCAAATATTATTATCTTTACTCAACTGTTATTCTTTTAAAAAAATGGTATTAATTTTCAGAAATATTAGGGAAGAGCGTAAAAGTAATGAGTTTTATAAAAATAACAAGTTTTATCAAGTTTAAATTTTATTTTATTTATTAGTTGCCTCAAGAAGTCCTAACGTTATTGTCACAGAGCACCGCGGAAGTGCACTTAACGAGTTCACGCCTCCTTCTTTACCACGCTAAATCTTTTAATTTTTTGAATTTTTTTATTTTCGCTTTTATACCTTTTTTTTTTTTTTTGTCGCAAAGATTTTTTTGTCATTTTTTTGTCATAAAAATTAAGTTAACGTACATGCTCACATTCAATTTTGGTAAAGCCAAACATGTAAGTCTTACTTGGTACATTGTTAAAAAATAATATCTTTTATATATGCTAGTTCACGACAAGTTAACTAGCTTACATAAAAAGTTTATTTTTTTCTTTAAAGACGTGAGATCGTGTGCAACCTCCGGTTCTAGCTTGAGGGGCGGTAATGTCATACCTCTTTAAGAAAGTAAAATTTCAGCTTATTTTTAGTATGGAATTTTTAAATGGAGTAAAACACAAACAAAAGCAAAATAAAAACCTTTAAAAAAACAGTATACATTAAAAAAAGAACATGAGATTTTTAATAGTGGACACCTTAGATAAGGACTGGTAGAACTACTATTTATACTTATTATAAGTTGGTATATTTTTCATCATCCAGTGAGATCTGACCGGTAAAGGTAGAAACTATTGTGGTGGTGCCGATTACTTTCGGAAATATAATGTTAGGGCACAGTGGATCGGATTTCTATATTTTTTAAATTAAGCATTATTTAAAATATGCATTTTATTTTTTTCAAGGCGAAAGGATTGAGATGTATGTTTTTCATGATGGTAATTCACTAAAACCCAAATATTTGTTATCTATCGGCTCACAGAAAAATTTTACTGGGGAAAAGTGAATCAATCAACGCTATGAGTGAATTAATTATAGTGAATAGGGCATAGCCGCATATGAGGCTAAAGACACTGTAAAAATAGACATTTTGAAAATTGAAAAGAAAAAAAAAAGAATTTTATTGATAACAAAACTTATTATTATATATTACTTAAAAGTATTAAAAAACTAAAAATTTATTTAAATATTCAAAACTTAAAAATAAATTTATTTTCATGTTGTTTGTTAAAAATGCATGAAATTAATCTTTAAGACCTTTAATTAGACATAGTGAACCAACCTATTCACTGTACCTCGATTTATTGTGTCCCTCCATAACAAATTAAGTTTAAGTCTAATTTATTGGAACATGAGTGTTGTTAAAAGAAAAGCTAAACTACTAAAAGAAAGCATAAATATCATTAATCCGAATGAAAATTTTTAAAATTATTTCAACCATGATCTCTATAGCAAACATAAAGAAGGTAAGAAAATTTACTTTAGTTAGCTAAAAACAAAAGTTACCTACCAAAAACCTGTAGTCAAATAATTTCTGGTAACAACTGTAAACAAATACGGCTGATATATAAACACGTAAAATGATTACATTGCTAAGATGAACAAAATTCTAATCTTTGAGAAAATGCCTCTTATTCACTGTGCTCCTCGATCCATTGTACCCTAACTTCCCCCTACCAGAAAAATTAATATGTAAGTAGCTAAAACACCAAAGGGCGTTTAAATTGGCTCTTTACTTACAGAGAAATCTTTTTCTAATGTAGCATACTAAAATAGGGTGTTTTGAATAGTTTTTTTTTTAAACATATAAAAATAACGGTGTAATAAAAAGTATTCTTCATGAAAAAATTTATTAAACAAAATACAAAACTTAATTTTAAATTGATTTAAATACGAGTGGTTGTAAGAATGTGCTCCGAGACGGAGATCTTAATTAAAACTATATTTACGTTATTGTAACTTTAAGAAGGCATTATATAGAAAATAAGCGATAAAAAATGTCGCAGTTTATCATTAAATTGGGGACGAAGATAAAAGAAAAGAAATTTAAAATAAAATAAAAAGTTAACGAAGATTTTAGTAAAAAAGCGTATTTATTCATGGCTATAAAAAACCTTAATTTACCAAACTTTCCACCGCTTTCATGTACTGAAGAAGCAAGTAAGTTATTTTCAAGCTGGAAACGATACATTAAACGATTTGAGCTACTTTGCGATTCACTTGTAATTACAGACGATAAACAAAAACTTTCGTTACTTCTAACATTAATTGGAGATAACACTTACGAAATTTATGAAAACATTATACCTCAAGATAGCTAATCACATACCAACAAGCTGTCAAAGCTTTTAACGAACATTTCAAGCCCCAAGTAAATCTGAGCTACGAAATCTTTATTTTTCGCAAGATGGCTCAACGTATAGACGAAACCACTCAGCAGTTTTTCGTTTGATTAAACGAACAAGCTATCAAATGCGAGTTTGCTGATAAGGATAAAGAAATTAAACAACAAATTGAGCTTTGCACAAATATTTCAAAACTACGGAAATACAGTTTCCAAAATCCTAACATAACTCTACAGGACTTGTTAACTACTGCCAAAACATTTGAGCTGATGGACCATCAAATAGAAGAACTTGAGAAAGAAACGATAAAACCAAAAGAAGTAAATACAGTAAAGAAAACAAAATTTCCACAAACCAGTCAAGCGCCACATGAGACAGAAAGTCGCTAAAAAGAACTTGCTACCGATGTGGAAACGAATTTCCACACACGAGTATATGTTTGGCTTTGGGGAAATCTTGCCACTCCTGCGGGAAAATCGGACATTTTGTAACAGTCTGTAAAACTAGAAAACAAAACAAACAAAATACCTGAATACATCAAGACAAATACAAAAGAAATGAACAAGGTTATACGAAACCATTAAATACAATATACAAAGATATCAATGAATCCGAAAATCCTCAGTCAAAGTTAAACAAAGGAGAATTGTACTCTGTCAATGCTAAACAGATATCTAACGGCGGACTTGGTAACTTTGAGGTAACGATTAACATAAAAAATATACCAATAACCGTTCTAATAGGCACCGGATCTTCGATAAACATACTAAACTTTAAAATATTTGAAAAGATAAACAACTTCCTTAAAAGACCACTTCGACTACAAAAATCTAAAGCACAGATTATTTCTTACGGGGATAACAACCAAAGCTCAAAATAGAAAGACAGATCAATGTCGTTGTCGAAAGTCAAACCAAATTTTGTCAGTCCACATTCCACGTGGTTAAAACACACCACAAAAATCTGTTATCTGGAAATGACGCTAAGTTACTCGGTTTAATACAACTAAATACTGACGTCAATAAGAAACTTTTAAACAAAGGCCAAAGAGAACAAAATAAGAGCTTGCACCGGAATCCAGATCAATAACTACTTTTCAATCCGAAACTCAAATTAAACGTTTTAGAAGACTTAATTTTGGAGTAAACTCCGCAAAGGAGGAACTATAAAACGCTTTACGAGAAGTTTTAAAAGATATAGAAGGTACTTTGAACATTGCCGACGATGTTCTAATTTTTGCTTCGAATACAAAAGAGCACGATTTAATATTACATAAAGTATTAGAAAGATTTAAAGAGAGAGGTTTCTCTAAATTTTGAAAAATGCTTATTTGGAAAAGAAAAAGTCAAGTTTTATGGATTTATATTTTCAAAAGAAGGAATGCAACCAGATCCGGAAAAACTTTATAATATCAAGAACATGCCAACACCAGAAAACACTAATGCTCTCCAAAGTTTTCTCGGGCTTATGAACTATTTTAAACGTTTCATTCTACACTACTGTACAATTACTGATCCATTGAGAAAACTTCTGCATAAAGATTCCTTATGGAACTGGAACCTTGAGTGTCAGCATGCATTTGACAAACTAAAAAACGCTATGACATTGGACTCATGTGTCGGATACTTCGATCCCAACAAAGAGACTACTGTCTTCACCGATGCAAGTCTTGTAGGCATATCGGTAGTCTTTGTTCAAAACACTCCAAATAAGCAAGATTTTAAACTAATATCTTATAATTTGAAAGCGCTATCGCCTGTACAACAACGCTACTCTATGCTCGAAAGAGAATGTTTAGCTATAGTATACGCCTGCGAGCATAACAAAACATACTTATGGACACCCTTTTAAAATGTACAGCGACCATGTAGCTATTGTAAAGATTTTAAACAACCCAAACGCTACAGTACCACTTCGCATTGAGCGTATGACTTTACGATTACAGGGATATTCTTTTGATCTACACTACGTAAAAGAAATAAATAGTATATCTGATTATTCTAGTCGACACCCTGTAGACCCTTGTGAGGACGAAGGGCTAAAAAAATATGTCAATTTTACAGCTGAATACGCATGTCCTAAAGCCCTTTCACTACTGGATATTCAAAGAGAAACTAAAGCCGATCCTATTCTACAAATACAGAGTTAATTACTACTAATACCTGGCATAAACTATTACATCCGAATTGTCCGCCAGAACTAAAAAAATTTCGTAAAGACTTACTTGCTTACCGTAATATACACCAAGAACTTCCAGTAATTCAGACTTCAGACCTTATTCTAAAAGCAAATCGAACTGTACTTCCACATTCTCTGGAAATTACGGTTATACAGCTTGCTCATAATAGTCACATGGGACTTGAGAAAACCAAATCATTACTTAGAGAAAAAGTTTACTTTCCTGGTCTGGACACTAAAGTAAAAGAATATATAAAACAATTTGCGATTTGTCAAGCCCTTGGTAAAAAAAATGCACCAGCCAAACTATTAATTACACCAACACCAGAGGAAGTTTGGGACACCGTTAATATAGATTACCTTGGTCCTTTACCTAATGGATTTTATTTGGTCTTTATAAACCAAAAATCAAAATTTCCAGTTGTCGTTATTATACATAATACATCTGCTGACCTCCTTATTGATTTTCTACAGAAAACGATTGCAGTATATGGAATACCGAAAACGATTGTCAGCGATAATGGACCACCTTTCACTTCATTCAAAATAAAGATGTTTTTGAACAAAATGAATATTCAACATAAACAAATCACCCCGCTTTGGCCGCAAGCAAACTCACAAGCCGAATCCTTTATGAAACCACTGATTAAAACAATACGAGCAGCACACATTGAACGGAAAGACTGGAAAAAGCAATTATACAACTTCCTGTTTTCCTACCGTACCACACCCCATTGCACAACCCGAATGCCACCATCTACACTCATACTTAATCGCGTAACAGGTTTTACAATACCTTCATTCCAAACAAGGGTTGATACAAATATCAATGATCAAGCCAAAAAGAGACAAGAAAATGCTAAGTTATACAGAAAAAAATATCACGATTTAAAATACCACGCAAAAAATCCAAGTTTAAATATCGGGGATACAGTACTGATAAAACAAAAAAAATATAACAAAATTACGGCACCATTCGAGTTCAAACCCTACACAATTACTGCAAAGAATGGTACAATGATCACTGCAAAATCTCCCGTCGACAATTCTCAAAAAACTCGAAATGCTTCGCACATGAAGAAAGTACCAACGGATAAACAATTTAATCCGATACCAATTAAAGAAGAGAAGGATGAAGAATACCTCCAGAATGAATCAATTTTGCCAGAAAAGGAAATAACAGCTACTATGCCGACACAACTAAGAAGCTATCATCAAGAACAGATTGAAGACATATCCTAACAGAGAAAGACGTCCTATAGAATTATGGAGGAAGTATTAATACATTATAAAACACAAACAGTAAAACATTTTATTTACAGAAGAAGGGGAAGATGTAAGAGCGTGCTCCGAGATGGAGATCTTAATTAAAACTATATTTACGTTATTGTAACTTTATGAAGGCATTATATAAAAAATAAGCGATAAGAAATGTTGTAGTTTATCATTAAAGTGGTGTTGCGTGGTATTATACTGCAATATAAAAAAGTGTTACTATTTGAACATGCAACGATTCCTTTTATCAACAAACCAATTACAATTAATCAACAGCCTCTTCTTTAACTAATAATATTATCATATAGTTACGTACAAATGAGGTTTTCTGAAAACCTTTTAATGTGTTATCAGTGGCGGATTAAGACTTCTTTAGGCCCGGGACTATTTTTGTTTATGGAGACTTTTTTATGGGCTAGAACCTAAAAATGACTGAAATAAAAAAAAAAAGAAAAAGTCCTCTAAAATATTTGGGGGCCCCTAAATATGCGGGGCCCTGGGATCCCCCTTAATCCGGCACTGTGTGTTGTTAAAAACCAAATTAAAATCATTTAAAGGCGTTTTATAACGAATAATGTAGTGATGTCTTTAATAAATATATTATTATCACATCAATATAATAATAAATATATTAATATCACATCAATGTGATATTAATATATTTATTATTAAAATAATTAATAAAATATATTATTAAAATAATTAATAAAATGCAACAATTTTGGTTGAAATAATTGCTAACAGTAATTTAAATTTCATGTATAAAATAAACTATTAGAAAATAATTTGTGCATAATATGACAATGGTATTGAACCAGGGCACATTAAATCTATCGAACTTAGCACAACTTATATATACAAAAGAGCACCTGTTTAGTATATTTTTGATAGTGTCATAATATTTTTATAAAAATTTAAATTTTAAATTTTTTTATAATATTTTAATATTAAATTATCTTTAATATTATGCAGTATTGTGGTATAAACAAAAACATACTTGAGTGCCAAACTTTAGTTTGTTCTTGCTTATCACATGAGAATGTTTAGAAAAAGATTGAAACAATCTCCTCATTTGGCGAAGGTATAAACTTTACAAAATCATATGTTTTGAATACTAAAAAACTAGGGTATGAATTTTAAAACCTGTCAACTTAAATTTAGTGTAAGAAAACAAAAATAAAAAAAATTGCTAATTTGTTGCACTCACATTTAGGAGAAAAGATGGTAAATGCTTAGGGTATTTTGTATCCAGGGTTACGTGGCCAAGGTGTCCGATTTCTATTTTTCTGGAGCGATAACTTTTCAAAAAAAAAAAAAAAAAAAAACTCTTTAAATATATCTTAATTATAACTCCTAAACCTTGCGGCTCTAGATTCAGTTGCTTGTGGAACCGTAAGTTTTGCTTGTACTGGGATTGCAATAGCTAGGCCACTGATATTACATGCAGATAAAGATATTTACGTGAAAAGTTCTAAATTTTTCATGTTTTTCATAAGTCCGTACGGTCTAATTACAAAGCACCGCTAATGAGCATTTAATTGAAAGTTCACGCCTTCTTCCAAACCTTAAACCACGGATCTCATTATCAACATTATCAAACTTTTTTTTTTTTCATTATCAAACTTTTTATTTAATATATAAAAGGAAATGTAATTCCAACTGACATACAGTACTTAATTTGTAATCTATTCAATTTTATTGTTTAAAAAAATATTTAAACAAAGTTTGCCTTGGCTATTTTGTTTATAAATTAGGCGTAAACACATCGCCCGGTTAGAATTATTTTGTTCTATCTTCAAAAAAAAAAAAAAAAAGTTAGATCAATTTTTTTTCTTTTTATAGATAAAATATTTATTTTTTACAAATAAATCAGTAAAAAAAATAATTATCTTACTACACTTGACATAGCATTTGGTTCTATCTCCTTATTCCTGTTTAAAAATTATAATTATAATGTGCTACCTCCGTTTTATCCAATCAAAAGTTATTTTCGTCAAAATGGTAGCAGATGTTTTTACGACAAAACAACAACAACAAAACTTAACAAGGTAAAACACGTTATTGCTCACACACAAACACACACACACACACACACACACACACACACACACACACACACATATATATATATAAATATATATTTGGTATATATGAAATATATATTTATTTTATTCAGAAACTGATCTGACTGTTCTTGGTTATCATGATGATAATCCTAAAGTAGCACCTGGTTTTCGTCTGCTCCTACGTTGAGGAAAAACTAGGAAACAAAAGTCACCACCTAAAACTTGGATACATAATGTGAGAAAGCAGTTAAGACAATCTGATCAGCCGTATAAAAATAGAAAGGGAGAAAATGTTTCATGAAAATCTGTAACCAAAAAGAAAGACTGTTAAATTATTGTAAATTTAAATACACACAAAATATCAGGGATGAAAAATGGACGCGTATGTTTATTGATTTTTGGTTTTTGATATGTTACCTAAAAATCTGAGTAATTCAGCAAAAGTTTCAGACCAGGAAATTCTATTATACAAGAGATTGATAACATCCACAGTCAAATTGATAGAGCACTTGCTCCTATTGAAATATTTAGTCCCCTTGGTTTATTCAGAGCAATTCCTGCTCTTAAAATTTTTTTTTTTTGTCTACCAAATGAAAAAGTTGAATTTCAAACATTTTTTAGCTATTGCAGGCTTTTTTGATTTTAAGCTCTTTACATCAAGATAAAGCTTATAGTACTTTAATTGCCAAAATATACAATCATTTTGCCAAAATATATGTAAAAAAAATATTAGTTTGTGTTATATTTTTTAACAGAAAATAAAGATAGAACAAAATAACACTGTATTTTATAAAATAAGTGTGTATTACATTGTTCTATCTCCAAATCAGGATGTAGTAATTCAGACACCTGCACTTTAAATATTTTAATACAATTTCTTTAAAACTGTGGTAGCCTGTTTGGGAAATTAACACTAATCGGTTTTGTTTGATTTTTTTATGTTATTTGGTCTGCAGGTCCAATTAAAACTTAGAACGTATAGATAAAACAAAAAACATATAGATAGAACAAAATAATTCTAAACTTGCGAAGTGCACCAACGAGAAGGTAAGCCATAGGACTTTGCACTCCACCAGTAAGCAGTCATGAATGCAATCATTCTGAAACAGAAGATTTATTAACCACACTGAAAATCACGAAATTATATTTGGTAATACCGATTCGGTTGTATCATGAAATAATATTTGGTAATTTTCAATTTTATTTTACTTTAGAAGTCTTCTTTTTTTTTATAATATTTTTTTTTTTGGATATATGTACTGCCAGAATTTTTTTCAAATTAATACTTATTAAATGATATTTGGTAATATTATATATTATTAATCACATAAAACATGAAAAATTAAATAGAGAAAACAAAGTTCGAGGTAAGTTCAAAAATTATTTTTTTATCCCAGATTGTTAAAAAAACACTATGCGGTATCTTGTTTTGAACGTCTTATCATAAAAAAACGTATAAAACAAAACGTATAAAACTTTTTTTAATTTTTGTTTTTAGAATTCGATAGGCTTATTGTGCATGCGGAGACAAAGGATGAATTTTCAATTCTATTTTATCGTAGAAGTCTTCTTTTTACTATTATATTTTGTTATTTGGGTGTATCTACCGCCGGAATTATTTTCCTCATTGGATACTGGTATCCTATAGATCGTTTAAAATTTACCCATAACAGATGCAGTATTAAAGAAGCGTCGTCGGTACGAATTAAAAAAAGCGAAGGAAAGCAACGTTTTGTCTGCAAAATAAATACCAAGTTTATTGAAAAAATTGATTCAGAAACTGTTGCGAATGACTTTACACAGTTTGAAAAAAGTTTAGCTGTCCAATCTAGAATACGATACTTTGAGTTTATGTTTTTAAGATACATAATTAGTGAAACTTGCGATAATATAATTCCTCTTGAAGATTCTGAAAAAATGTGGAATTTTTCAGACATTCATCGTTGTAAGTATGGAATAACTGCAAAATCAAACGCATTTAAACTTGCAATTTATAATGTTAACCACATTGACGTTCCAGTGAAGCCTTTTTGGTTAATTTTTGTTCAGTTATCTTTAGATCCTTTTTACATTTTTCAACTGTTTAGCGTAATTTTATGGTTCACTGAAGATTATACGTTGTACGCTGCTCTTTTAATTGTTTTGACATTTTTTTCATTGGTGATAAGTACTTATCAAACAAAAAAAGCATGGCAACGACTACGCGATATGATTTCTATGCCATCAGAAGTAAAAACTTTGAATAGAAGGACTTCATCAACCAACTCATCATATGACATTATTTTTAAATCTACCCAAGAATTAGTTCCTGGAGATGTTATAATTATTCCTCCTACAGGCATGGAGGTGCCTTGTGATGTAGTTTTATTAAGTGGGCGTTGCATTGTTAACGAAAGCTCATTAACAGGCGAGAGCATACCAAATAATAAAACAGCAATCGACGACGCGTTGGAACCTCACATGTTTTACAGTATTAATTTGCACAAGCAACATACAATGTTTAATGGTACAAACATTATACAAGCTCGAACTGATGCAGGGGAAGAAAATGTTTTGGCTATAGTAATTCGAACTGGATTTTATACACTAAAAGGAGGTCTAATTCGATCTATTATATATCCTAAGCCTGTACACTTCACTTTTTTTCGTGATTCGATGAAATTTATGCTCTGTATTTCATCTATGGCAGTTATAGGTTTTATTTACACTGTTGTTATCTTCAAAGAACAAGGTCTTAAAGCTTCTGATATAGTCAAGAAAGCGTTGGACTTGTTTACAATATGTGTACCCCCTGCTCTTCCTGCAACAATGTCTGTTGGAATTATGACCGCACTCTGGAGACTAAATTCTAAAGAAATATTTTGCATTGATCCAAACAGAATAAATGTATGCGGAAAAATTAAGCTTGTGGTTTTTGACAAGACCGGAACACTAACTGAAGACAACTTAACAGTTTCTGGTGTAATACCTGTCATTAGTGGAAACATTGACTCCGTTTGTACTAAAAATGAAAGTATTCTTGATTTTCCTATATTCAAAGGTAAGATTGTTTTGTTAACTTTTAATCCGGTAAAAATTGATTCGATTAAACGTTTTTTGCAATTGTTGTATATAATAGTTAGCATTTTAATAATGATTAGAAGGTTGTACAACATTACATGGTTACTATAGTTAAAAGGTACAAAATAACATGGTACAACATTACATAGCAAATAATTTAAGTGACAAAAAAGAAATTTAAAAATGTTTTTGAGTGTTTATTGTGGTATAGCCCGATAACAGATGGTAAGATGACTGTTGCAGTAGTTTGTTTAATACTACTTTTATGACGTTGTTGACACTATTTATACTTACATTCATTGAAATTTTTATTTTGCAAAATAATAATTTTTAAAATAAACTTTTTTTTCCTACTTCTTTTGGTTTTACTCTTTACATCTTTTTACATCTGAATTTTTAAGATTTAAAATTAAATCTGTTGCGGTTAATTCCCGGCAAGTCAAACACCAAATAATTAGAACTATTTTTGTCTCAATCTCTCTATATATATAGTCCCTTGAAAGTAAGAACAATTATTATACTTCGCTTAAGTCGAACATTCTATAATAATAAAAATAAAATTTTTTTTTTCATTACTTAAAAAAAAATTAATTTCTGTTTCTAACATTAAATGATTTTTGACTTGTTATAACTTGTTTTACAAGTCAAATTTTATTTAATGTAACTCATAGATGCGTAAAATGATCAAGTTTTAATTCATCATTAATTCAAATTTCATTTATTTAATTTACATTACTTTTTTGAGTCATTTGTTTTGGCTGATTTGAAATGTTCGTTGTGAATTTCAGGATCATTCACTGTTCAGGATAGCCCAAATAAAAGATAGGGTTTAAAAATTGTCCTATAGGTAAACTACTCCCTTTTCCAGAATACTTTCTATTGTATCTTAACAAATAAAAATTGCAGTTTATCCATTTGTGCTTGTTAAAAATTTAAATTCCAACAAGATGAAGCTCGCCCGCATTGAAGAGCACAAGCTTTTGAATTGCTTTGGCATCATTTTGGGAATCGATTAATTTGATTAGATTTAATCCGCTAAACTGGCGGAGAAATTTAATAGCCTCCTTATTCACCAGACATGAGTTGTTTAATTTTTTTTATGGGATATCTTAAAGATATAATCTTGGAGAACTTACTAAAAACTCTACAGTTTTTAGTAAGTTCTCCATGATTTTATGCTTCAGGTAGCAAAAAGTCTTTATCTAAAATCTTGACTAGGGTTTTATTTATTTACTTCTTTATTTTATTTCAATTTACTGATGGTAAAATTGACGATGAAAAAATTTAAGACTGCAAAACAGAAACAACAAAGTTATTCTTCAACAAGTTTTTTGTGTGCAAAGGGAAAAGAGAGACGAGTCATGAAATGTCATTTTATAGCAGAAACAGTATAAAATTGGTGCTGTCGCAACTTTTTTGTAAAGTACGATTTCAAGCCTTGTATAATGAATCGGTTGCTCATTTTTTGGGGGATATTTAAAATTTAAACTTTTTTCCTTGATTAATAACAATTCTGCTCAAATGCCGTGTATAACTTATTTATTATAATATATTTAATATAATTTTCGACATTTTTTGACTCACCTTTTCTTTTTGCACACAGAATTAAGCTTGCAAATATTTAAAATATCAAATATTCACATTATATCAAAAACTAAGTTTTAAAAATCTTTACTTAAAAAACAAAAAACTCTCTCACTAAAGAAAAATTATTTATAAAATTTTGCATATAACAAATAAAAAGTTAAGAACCTATTTGAATAAAGGTAACATAGATTTATCTAAATTAATTTGTATTTAAACAAATTTAAAAATAATTCACATTGATGAATTGTATCCCAGCAAACATGTTAGAGTTGAATCAACGTTGAAAACCGGTGCAAAAGATGTTGCGGAAACGTTGACAAAGTAATCGATTTTGCAAAGATATGTAACGTTGTTTAAGAGACGTTGACTAAACGTTGTAGCGTAACGTTAAAAAAACGTTACTAAAAGACGTTACAAAAATGTCGCAACTAAACGTTGAAAAAGTGTTACTTAAAAAGCGTTGCAAAGGCATCGCAATTTAATGTTGAAAAAAAGTTACTTAAAAAGCGTTACTGTAACGTTGTTAAAGCAGTCGATTTTGCAAGGATTTTTAACGTTGGCAGTAAAACATCGATTTAACGTGACTCAAAGACTTCGAGTAAAGGTTGAAATATAACGTTGAATCAACGTTTAAATGCGCTGGAGAAAATATCGCAAAATGTTATTAAATGTAATTAAACTATGCTATGATGTATATTGAATTATCAAATAAAACAAAATTGTATGTTGAGCTCTGTACTTATATATCTAAAGTCGATTTTTAATACAAACAGTAATATGCAATGAATACTTTAAAAATATACAAATTATTTATATAAAATATACAATTTATAGATATATAGATAAAAATATAAACATATTTTTAAAGATTTATGTGTGTGAGTGGATTACCAGGATATCGATTCGATAGGTCAGGATATCATTGGAACACAGAATCTAAATCAAAAAACAAAACTTGTATCATTAGCAGTCTGATACATGCACATCATCATCATCATCATAATCATGATCATCATCATCATCATCATTAGGCTATAGCCTTATTCTTTAAAGCTGTTTTCCTAATATAAACAACCTAGTACACTTCTTTTCCTAACTAAAGCTCATTTATACAATATCTAAGGTAAACTCTTCGAACTTTTTTACTTCTATACATTTTATACTGAAGTTGCTACCACTCTACATGTTGATACTTAAATTACTTTCACCTTTTCTAAAAAAAAATCTGTCTAAGATTATGCCTTCTTTTTATGTCTTGTTAGAGTCACACCACACATCCATCTGATCATCTTCTCTTTTGGCAAATACTACACCATATAAATACTCAAGTTTATATAGCAATGAAAGGATATTGTATGCCAGCATCTAAACAAATAGCAAACAGATGTGATTATATCCGTAATGTGTGTGCAAAAAGTGCATCTTGGAGACTACTTATATTGCTTCTGGAATAAAAGTTTGGAAGCTTTTATTACTTCTCTTTAAGTCAGTTTTAAGTCAAGCCACATTCTACATCATATCTTTCAACATTAATCACTTTTTTCATCTTTTTTATAAGAACATCTCTCTTAAGAACAAATTATCCTTTTTATTATTACAATAAGCAAATGTCTTGTCTGATGTAAATCTCTGTTAGTCTCAATTTACTAAACCTTGTATCTTTTCTCAACGTGCTAAATACATGGTTCAAATTTTTCAAAACTCAAGAAAACACCTTGACCTCTGCAAGTATCCTACAATTTTTCTTCACTCTGTTAGCAGTTTCTTATAATTTTCTTTGTAAAAGTTTTGAGGTTATTAAACTATTTCTTTCTAACTGCAGTAGTAAAGTTATTATTGAAGGCCTACCCTCTTCTTTATTTCAAGTAACTTTAAGAGAACCACAAGGTTCTATATTTGCTTCTATAATATTTTTTATCTACAATAACAATCATAATGAAATCTAAAGCGACTAAATTTGTTCATGAATCCACTTTACACTCTTGTCTTGACAAAAAATCATCTTTAATTGCTTAGAACAAGCAGCCAATTTTAAATCTGACCTCTCTTCTGTAACAGCCTAAAGCTTGCTGTGGCTTATGGATTTAAATTCTGGACTTAAAATTCACAATTTTCGTTAGACAACAAAACTCATTTATCAACTGCAAAAAAATATTACAATATTGTTGGCATTCCTATATTGACAAATAACAACCCTCTTACTCTCAGACAAAGTCTAAAATTACATTGTAAATGTAATAAGATCAGCTTTATTTGCCAAGGTTGAGCCACTCTCCCATTGTTATAAGGTTGCATTTCTTTCTTTTTTCTACAAATACAATCATAGTCAATGCTTAAACAAACTCTCATCTAAGAAAACAAAGGTATACTTTGACACAAATAACATCAATGTTATGGATGGGCCATCTCAAAGTCCGGACTTGAATCCTATAGAAAATTTGTGGAATATTTTGGACAGAAAAATTGGTGAACGAGCATTTAGATAAAAAGACGACTTAAAAGAAGCTATAATGAGCGCATGGGATAATATAACAACAAAAGAAACCCAAAATTTGGTCAACTCAATGCCAAATTGTCTAGCTGAGACCATCAAGGCCAAAGGATGCCCACTTGATACTAAATTTCATGAAGTTTGATCAATTGAACATTATTTTTGAACTGTACGATTTTTTTTTTTGCAGTCAATTATATACATCATTAGATCAATTGTGTAAAATTTAATAGGTATGAAAAGCAATTAACTCACCAATACACAAATAAATTCTTAAAACAAAACTTGCTAAGATATCTAAAAAAAATTTTCAAATATTTTAATCTAATAATGCAATCTTTAAAATTACAATTTTTTTTCAAGTGTACGATTATTTTTTTTACATACTGTATATATATATATATATATATATATATATATATATATATATATATATATATATATATATATATATATATATATATATATATATATATATATATATATATATATATATATATATATATATATATATATATATTAAAACTAAAAATAGTCATATATCCATACATTAATTACTTTAACAAAACTTACTTCAATAGGTGTAACTATAAATTATAAATTTAAATCATAATATAAACTTTGTTCATAAGATCGAAACCAGTTAAAACCATATTATTCCTCGATCCTTATCCACCAAAACTTCACAAAATAAAATTACACTGTTAATCAAACTACCACAAGTCAAATAATTTAGACAGTAATATTAAAATTTGCTTTGACCAATAGTTAATATTAGGTGTTATTTTATCCTTTGCCATATAAAAAACAAAAAAAAGTTGAATCAAAAGAGAAAAAAAAGTATTCACAAACATAATTACTTACATTCTTTGGAGTACTCTGTAGTTGGGAAATTAAATCCTTCGCATACTTCTTTATCTATAAGTAATTATTTAGTAAAATAAATATAAACAAAAATATGTAAAAACTAAAATGTATAATAGGTTTAAAAAGATTACTATATATATCTAGGCAATAATAATACCATAAACAGATTCAAAATATTACTTATTAGAAAAAAAAAAAAAAAAGTTTTTTTTGGTATAGTACTTCAACGTTAATATAAAACTGTAATAGTTTTTTTAATCATATAAAACAGTTAAATTAGCAATGAGTATTGTAAAATTTAATGACCTCCAGTTACTTTAACTCTTTTAAGTCTGAGCTTGTTGCAGAAATCATCGATTGGAAAATGATTATAGGCAGTTTTCATTGCATGAACACCAGTTGGACAAAATAAACATTTATATTTCACCTAACAAGATGGAATAAATGCCTCTGCTTCAACCCTGTTTTAAAAAAAAAAAATCCCAAGATTGTAAAGCCATTATAATCAATTATCTAAACAGGCAGCATTTTTTTAATTTACATATATATATATATATATATATATATATATATATATATATATATATATATATATATATATATATATATATATATATTTATATACATATATATAAATATATATATATATATATATATATATATATATATATATATATACATATATATATACATATATATATATATATATATATATATATATATATATATATATATATATATATATATATATATATATATATATTTATATATACATATATATATATATATATATATATATATATATATATATATATATATATATATATATATATATATATATATATAATTGTTAGAATTTAATATACAACACCAACTCTATAATTAAGACTAGATATTTTCCCTGATAAAATTAAAAGCTCTTTTAAAAAATGGAAATAAAGTTATTTATCCAAACATTTATAGAAATCATAAATTACATTTATGCACTTAAGAAAATATTAAATTAAAAATTTATTCAGTCTCAATTGATTTACAAAGCCTTATTGGCCATACTGCATACACGTTATTGAAAATACTCAACCATCCTCTACACTTTACTACCGCCCAGTACGATTTCATTTTGTAAAAGAAAGTTTTGAGGTTATTACACAAAAATATATTTTCTTTAAGAACAGTAAATTGAAATCAACGACCTTTAATTCCTTTGTTATCAAACATAAGTTAGAATGCACAATGGTTGATGAAAAAAAGGCTATTGCAGTTTCGCCTTCAAGTAGTTCCTTTCCAGTATGTGAACAATCTAAATGCTGTTTTTTCAAAAATCTATAATACAGTTTTTACTGACCTTGGATTGAGCACATTACATGCATGGATTAAGTGCTTTGAATGCTGCCTTCATATATATATTTTTTCTTTCTCTGTTTACATAACATCAGGTTTTTACAATTTCCACTACATAACATAAAATTTAAAAAAATAAGTAAAACAGATAGGGGCTTAAAGAAGATGAGGATGACAGAACATCATTGCAATCTTTTCATAGAACCCCTTTAACAAGATTTAATTAAAATATCATAATACGACATACAAAATAAAAATTTCAATAAAATATCATAACAAAATGCGTAATCTGCTTATAAAATTTGTCAGGCAACAAACAAAAGTATAAACAAAACAAAAACGTATTTAAGAGAATTTATCCAAAGCATTATTAACAAAAAATGTTTCACAGGTTTTAAAAATTTCTTTTTTTGTTAAAAACTTGAATGAACTTAACGAACTCACCGTACTTTTAAACCCTTTTTGAAAAATACTCCATACTTTTGGACTTCGATATAAAATGCTGTATTCTGAATATTTATATAATTATCCTAAGCAGTTTGCGTTCAATAAGTTAGAGAATTGAATAGGAAAATGGCAAATTAGAGGAGAGGATGATAAAAAATTGTTACAAAAAAAAAAGATTTTTTGTTTAACAAAAGATGAAAGATCATTAAAGGGGGTATAACACGTCACAAATATTTTAATTAATTAATGCTTCGAATATGGGAAAACAACCAAAAGTTATGTCAAATATCTCTAACGCCTTATACACCCTTTTCTATTAGGGTGTTTAGGGTGCCTGCATCTGCAAAAAAAAAAAAAAGTGACTTCAGTCTTCATGAAGATTTAAAAACAAAAAAAAAAATCTTTATGATGCCTAGAGTCACTGATAAAAATTTCAATTTTACAACTTTAAAAATAAAGGAGTTGTGTTTTTTTGTCCATTTTATTTCGATGTTGGCCCACTGTGCTATGGCGAGAAATAAATAAAAAGCTTATTTTTGATAAATCGAAATATAATAGGTTTCTTTATTCTAAAAAGTTTTAATTTTTATCAGTGACTGATTTATATATATTTTTTAGTTTTTAAAGCTTGTTTATACTTATTTTTTTCAGATTTTGTTGATAATAAGTAAAAAGTTAATAAACGGGAGGTGAGGGGGGGGGAGAGGGGTCATAAAAAGCTTGGAGTGGGTGAGAAATTTTTCAGGAAAATAATAAATGTCACCTCCGATGTATTAGGCAGCGAGAGTTGGTGTTTATAATAGGTTCAAATTTTAATTTTGGAAGCAAACTTTATTTTGAAAAGTTTATTATGATTTCTGGTATATTTACTCTTTAAGTTGTTTAACCATGGTTGTTTAACCATAAATAAAAATTTAATTTTTTCAGAATATCAAAATCAAAATCACAATGCAAATTTCAAATCATCTTAAATGCACCGACAAGTTATTCGTGGAATCAGAAAAAAAAAGATGATGCACAGAGTAATAACTTTTTTATTATTCTGTGCATCATCTTTTTTTTTCTGATTCCACGAATAAACCCGAACACGATAAACACGAATGAACCCGAACCAGATTGATATAAGCAACCTTTTGTTGCTTATATCAATCTGGTTCGGGTTCATACGGATAAAAGCTTATAAATTGAGTATTTGTCATGAATTGTTATAATTTGTCATCCTATCTAATTAACCTTATGTCTATTACAAACTCTTGATTTAAAATATTAATTCAAAATGTTCTTATGCTTTAGACTAATAGTTCTAACTTTTCAATTTTTTCCTTAAACCAAGTCCGCGTACGTGAACTTGATTGATATGATTTTATTATATCCTAATATAAATATATATTATTATAAATATAATATAAATATATATTATTAAAAAAAAAAAAAAAATCAGCTGCATATATAATTATTCAAACCAACTTTAAAACTCCCAAAATATACCTGTTATGTTATCAAAAATACTACTAATATTTGTTTACATGTTTACTCTATATTTGTTTTGTGTTTATAAATACATGTTTAAAAACATTTTTTTTCCTTATACAATCGTACTTGACATTCGAACAACGAATCCATTCATAAAATTCTTTAATAAAATCAATGTCGTCGTGAAGTTCAAGATGTAATTTTTCACAAAGATTAATCCACGGAAGAAAATTTTCTTCAAAATCTTTTTTTGTTATTAAATAATCTGAGATCAATATCTCTAACACTTCAATCTTATCTTTCGGTTTCCATCCTATTAACATGAAATCTATAAAAGTTTCTTGCTCATCTTGTTGCTTCACTTGTTACTGCACAGTAAGTGATCGTCCATAAAATATGCAACGCTAAATTTTTTTAAAAAACATAAGTAGGAGATACTTAGCACTTCTACGCGGTGATTTATATTAAACTTTATGCGCTATTTTGACTTTTTATATATCTTAAAGATTTGCAAGGTAAAACTTTAGATCTTTTTTGTTTTTTTTTATTAGTGAAATTTAGCGTTGCCTAATTTATGGACAACCCCTAACCTGATTAAACTATTATTTCTTATTATGGAGCACAATTTTTTTATGAATAGTTAATTATAATGTAAAATTTAATGTGTTAGTCAAAAAAATTGCAATGAGTTAAATATATAAATAAATGTCACATTAACAACACATCATCAATTTTTTATTAGATATTATTTTAGGAATGATTAAGAAACATGTCAATAAATAACATTTTACACTGTTTATCTTTATTACACGCTTTTCTTTTATGGTTATAAACTGGACCTTAGAACATTTATCTTAAAAGATACATTTGGACTCTTATTAAAAAAAAAAGATTTAAAAAAAAAAAAAACATTTTAAAAATAAAAAACTTATTATTCTAATTTTAACACTTATAGAAACTTTTATTACTTCTTCTCGTGAAATAAACTGTTTCAACCACTTCTTGTGATACAAACTGTTTCAAAATAAGTTACAAACATTTCTCGTCATACAAACTGTTTCAAAATAAATTACAACCAATTCTTCTCGTAATACAAACTGTTTCAAAAAAATTTTTTAAAGTTACGTAGAACATTTTTAAAAAGTTATTTATAAAATGGTGTGAGCATTTTTAAAAAGTTATTTATAAAATGGTGAAAGCATTTTTTTAAAAGCTAGCTACAAAATGGAGGAAGCCTTTTGAGCTATGTTGGATTGTATTTATTTTGATTAGCTAATCAACAGAAATTGAGTATATAAAACACAGTTTCCAACCACGGAACCTCTATTGTTAAATATTTATTTCTTAATTATTGTGTTTACAATACAATACTATATACGTGACTATTCTACTCTTTATTTTATTTATATTATCTATAATATTACTTATTTTCTAGCTATTTCATTTTCTATTTATTTAAACTTCTGTTTATACTATATTTGACAGTACTGAAATTTATTCTCCTCCAGCTATTCAATTTGAATGACAGTTTAAACTCAAGAGCATCATAACCCCGATCAAGAGTGAACTTTCAGAAAAAAAGAGGATTTTGGAAAAGTTGACTTAACTAAAAAGTATAGAAAAAAACAGACAGACGTTTTAAGGAATAAAGACATTTACAACAATATTGTGTAAATATATTAGACATTATGGTTTATCTTCACCGGCGAATTGCTATACAAAGGCAACATACCAAGGTTCTCATCAGACAAAGATTGAGTGAGTCTGTATATGAAAAGAAATAAATTTAATAATAAAAATGAATTGAGTTAGAAAAAAGAAAAAAAAATCAACAGTTATCAACGCAAAATAAATCATATCTGTTCTATTAGGCCAATTAAAACAAACTAAGTTCAGTCCAACTGTTAAATTAAAGCAGTTGTGTTATTTAACGCAATATTTGGTTGACTCAACTACAAATCCAATGCCATTGCGCTAACTAACTTAAAATAAGACTGACCCAACTGCGCCAAAAGCGGCTAGACAATTATTAACCGGACTATATCAGAAAGTTATTGGTTTGTTTTTTTGTTTGTTTTTTAGGTTATTTAGGTGCTCCTAGAAGTCCTTACGGTCTTATCACGGAGCACCGCCTGAGAGTATTCAACAACTGAGAGTATTCAACTAAAGGTTCACACCTCCCTCCTTACAAATGTCGTTTATTGGGCTGGAGCCGGCGTCGAACCTCGGACCTGTGGGTTCTGAGCCAGAACTCTAACCACTGCGCCACGGCTGCTCAGTTATAGCGGCTGCTACTAATGGTCCACTAAGTACCCGGTGTTCAAAACTGCAATGAACCGCTAAAAAATGTAGATAGAGGTGCACTTCAAATCTAAAAAGACAATGTTTGCTGGGTTGTGTCACTCACAGAAAAAAAATCAAAACTTCTTTTTCAAACTTTAGAACTTTTTGTTCTGTTTTGCATGTTCCATAGTAGAACACAAACACATTTAATTTTTATTTTTATCTTTATGTGAAAATTTTTTTAATAAAAAATTTTCACATAAAGATAAAAATAAAAATTAAATGTGTTTGTGTTCTACTATGGAACATGCAAAACAGAACAAAAAATTCTTAGTACTACTTAAAAGATTTCAATTAGCCTTATTAAAACGGAACTTGTCATAATGTTAAAACGGAACTTGTCATAATGTTAATTAACAATATTATTATTCCAGTAGTTGTAATTAATATTCATTTATTATTTTAGTTTTATTTAACTTTATTTTAGCCATGGCAACGTGTCATAACTTGTCAATTATTGATGAACAAATTTCAGGAGATCCAATTGATATGTACATGTTCAATTTTACTGGATGTAAATTGTACGACTCAAGCTTAGAAGATTTGTCAAGGTATGAAAATATTCCAGAAAAGTACAAGCAACATGTCAAATATTTTGTCACATTACAAACAAATGCTAAATTGATTTCTGTTTTAAAACATTTCACATTTGACTCTGCGTTGCAAAGAATGAGTGTAATAACAATTGATGATCTTAATGAGTTGCTTCATGTCTATGTAAAAGGATCTATCGACAAAATATTGTCTATGTGTATTAAAACTAGTATTCCAACAGATATAAAAAAAGAAATTGAAAAATATACTTTAGTTGGTAAACGTGTATTAGCTGTAGCCAACAAAGATCTAACTAACGTAAATAACTGGAATGATGTGAACAAAATTCCTAGAGAGGAGATTGAATCAAATCTTTTATTTTCTGGTATAATTGTTTTTGAAAACGTTGTTAAACCAGGCACACATGAGACCATAAAAATGCTTTCACAAGCAAATATAAAAACAATAATGGCAACAGGTGATGACCTTTTGACTGCAGCATTCATTGCAAGAGATGTTAACATGGTAAAACCGAATCAAGAACTTATAGAGCTATCTATTTCTGATGGAAATGAAGTGTACAGAAAAATTGAAAACCCTGAAAAAGAAAAATTCATCGAGGAAAAAAAAGAAAACAGTGTGGTTGAAATAGATCATTCGTTAGAATACGACATGCAAAGTGCAGGAAACAAATTAAAATTTTCTTTTGCTCTTACCGGAGTTACATACCAGACTATTCATCATGAACTACCTCACCTACTTCATAAAATTTTGGTCAGTGGAATAGTTTTTGCAAGAATGTCTCCAAACCAAAAAACAATGCTGGTTGAAGATTTGCAAAAAATTGGTTACGGTGTAGGAATGTGTGGTGATGGAGCTAACGACTGTGGTGCATTAAAAGCTGCTCATGCTGGTATGTTATTTTCTGGTATACTATTTTTTGATAATAATAATTCAAAAAAATATAATGTAAAAATTTTTAAACACTTTTTTAGGTATTGCCTTATCTACGGCGGAAGCATCAATTGCAGCACCGTTTACTTCAAAAGTGTTTAACATATCCTGTGTTCCCATTCTTATAATGGAAGGGCGTGCAGCACTTGCGACAGCGTTTGGAACATTTAAGTACATGATACTTTACTCGATGATTCAGTTTTTGGGTATCATCATTCTTTACTCGGTTTCATCATCTTATTCTAATAATCAGTTTATATACTCAGATTTAGGACTCAATCTCCCACTAGTATTTTCAATGACGTTATCTGGTGCCAGTAACAAACTGATTATCAAGCGACCATTAGGAAAATTAGTACATCCACTTTTCATTAGTGGAATTGTCTTACAAGTCCTTTTTGTTTTAGCTTTTCAACTTATTGCTTTTTTTTGCATTAAAAAAATGCCTTGGTACTTGGACCAATCTAATTTTTCTGCAGAAGATGATATATTCTTTAAATGCTATGAGAATAGCGCTGTTGTTGTTGTTTCTTACTATTTGTATATCTGGTTATCTTTAGCTAGTTTAAAAGGCGCACCATATCGAGCGTCTTTTTACCACAATTACGTTTACACCATAGTTCTTTCACTAACAATAGCAATTACTCTTTATTTGACAATTTATCCAGAAAGAAGTATCTTGAATGTAATGAGTTTTATTGAATCGCCATCTGCTGAATATCCAATATTTTTAATTGGAATTGCCTTGTGTCATTTGATATTGGCTCTGATGCTGGAAAAATTGTTGGAATCGAGGCATGCAAAAACATTTATTGATTGGATTAGAATGAAGAAAGAGCCTAGAAACAAATACAAGCATATTTTGAAAGAACTTTGCGAAAACCAGAGTTGGCCTCCAAAAGAGCAAACAACTTTTTTTTAAAAGTACAAAACAAAAAATACTATTTATGCTAATTAAGAAAAATAAAATATTTGCATCACAATTTACTAAAAAGTATACTTATTAAAATCATAATTTTTCAAACTTTTTTTTTTTCATTCTATTCTTTTGGATTACATGAGGTAGCTGATACAATTTTACAGTAGTGGTTACAGTTTTACAGTTGTAATTACAAATTTTTTATAGAAAAGATGTCTCAACTCTCTTTAGTCTGCAACTTGTTCCGGATTGGTTTATAAAATTTATTGGTAACCGCAAGATTAGAAGTGAAGTTTGGATATGTTATAAACTAGTATGTTGCATATTTAATTCCACATTAACTTCCATACACAAGTAAAGCGTTACTTTCTAATTTAAATATTTTAACATTTATAATACAGTAATAATTCACTCTAAAACTAGATTACAGAGTAATTTTAAACAACCTTAAAACGTAGTTATTTTTTATTTAGTATCATCTATTTGCCCTCGTATTTAACCTATGCATAGTTGCCAATAAGTAAACTGCTTTAACTAAATCCAAAGTTATTGTAGTATTTCTTTTTACGGATAAATACTTATACTAATGCCACTGTGCCATAAAGACCGTTCAACTTGTCCCTACCTCTAATTTTTTTCTTTTTTAAAATAAATGTTGCTTAAGTATTTTTTTTTTGTATTGGATAAACCTAAAGAAAATCACAAGTACTACTACTACTACAAAAAAAAAAAAAATAAACCCCATTTACCCCTTAAATTGATAAAGTTATCCCCTGAAAAGATATAAGCCCTTCGATTATTTTTTTCAAAATTAATATCTTTTAGTATTCTCTTTAAAGTTTTTTTAATATAACCTATAACTTTAAACGTAAAATGAGTCAAACTTCCAATACGTGTCTTTTGTAGCAAAATACAAAGCAAAAAATAACAAGAAGGGAAAAAAACAAAAAATGCAACAAAAATAATAACACAACTATTTATATATTGCACTGGCAGTGGCAGATTTCAATTGTTTATTATCTGTTTGCCTAACCCTTCGTTTATATCGAGACCAACTTGGTTTAAAGGCACTGTTAATAACCTCTCCAATTTGTTCAGCATACGATCCTAGAGAAAAATAATTAATTGCACAAATAGGAAAATATGGTAAGCAAATATATGCACTTTCCATGTAATATTCAGCTCTGCATTTATTTGTATTTTTGCATTTTATATGATCTTCAGCATACTGCTGAAGGTTATATAAAATGATATTTTAAACTCTTTAGTAACTAAAGAAACATTGCTGCCTAATTAAGTCTTAATTATAGTCCTTTAACCTTTAAAAATATTCTGAGACAATAAACAATTGGTACTAAATTAGTTTGAGATGCAATTTTTTCAAAAACTTATGTCTCATAATTGCTATCCCAAGATAATCTCGAAGTAAAATAAGTTCATCAACAATCGGCTTAACCACCGGCCGATTAGTTGGTTAATCTGCATCGGCCAAAGGATCGGCTTTGGCTAATAAACCGAATCAAACTGGTGCATAGGAGCGCCTTATGCAAATTGTTTACCTAATAATAATACATTACCTTTTATATACATACATTAAATCCTATCATAAGCCTCAATCGACCTCAATCGACTAATAACTAATAGTGATGCCATCGCATCACTATTAGTTATAATGGTTTAAATTTTATTTTAACAACTTTGAAATAAAAATTAAAACTCAGCTTCTCTGTAAATATTTGAAAGAATTCTCAATGTCTTCTTGCACCATTTTGTTTTTAATTATACCTGAAGCAACTTGCTTGCATAATGTGGGATCAAAGTTTTCTGACAAATTTATTAGGTTCAAAACAGCCTGACTAAAATAACAATTGTTATGACCTCCTGAAAAATGAAGTTAACTCTTAAATAATTTAAAATTATTAAGCTTAAAAATTAAGAATTATTATTTTTATTGTTCGAAAGTGTTATTTAATGGCCGATTCTTTATCCAATGCTTGAGTAATATATGCCAATGGCATAGAAAATAGATATATTAGGAGTTAAATTTAATAAAAATATTGGCTCCTTTAATATCAAAACCTTTGGTTCCTTAAAGGTTCTTTTTATTTTTAACTATAAAGTTTGAGTCTTCATTATTATTTTAAACATGTTAGCCATAGATTGCAAATTCCTGATAAAGCAGACTTCCCATTTCTTTTCTTTTCTAAGGTGTCAAACCTTAGTTCGTATAAAAGATTTGCAGAAAGAGCGTTCGTAGGTTTTCGACAGATGAATCGAGCACACTGTTTTTGTATTATGTCAATTTTCTTTAGCTGTGCTTTAAATAGTCCATGGTATAATGTGCTGGCATATTCTAATTGGCTACGTATAAATCCTTTGTACGGTACATTTAACAGTTCCGTTAGAATCCTGACAGATGCTCGAGCTAATATTCCCATAGCTGAGTGGCATTTTTTAATAGATAAATCAATTTGTTTTTTGAAATTGGAGATGCTAATCAACAGTGACCCCTAACATGAATTACTGGTTGAATCCCAATATTTCAATTTTAATATGTAAGTTGTCAGGAAATTTTTTTCTCGATGATTTGATTACTATTAGATATATCGCAGATATATCGGAAGGAAGTTATTCTGATTTTTGCAGAAAATAAAAGAAGAGAATTATTAATTCGTGTCTAACCTAGTGCCTTGATATTCGACGGTTTTAAAAGTATTACGTATATAGCACAAAATACATGTGACCTAAACTTATTTTAATAAATATTAGAATGTTTTAAATCAAAAAACGATATTAAAAAAAAAACGACACAGCTCTTACTAAACTAAAACTTTATTTTGAAAGTAAGATCAAAATATCTTTACACAATGTGAATAACGAAAAGAAATAGCGTGTTTTTAAGTACTTTTGAAAACATTTAAATTGTTTGAAACTTTTTTTTTTTAAGAAATTCGATTTTTTCCACATGGAATTACAATTTTATACAGTATAGAAATATAGTATAAAATAAAAAATACTTGATTTCGTACCTGAAATGTACTTAGCAACTACGTTGATCAATATATGTCAATAAATTGATTTACAAAAATAACTTTAAATTTGTGCTAGAAGAATTTGATTCTTTGAATCATATAAACGATAAAAATGTTAAAACAGATTATTCTGGCATCTACATGCAAAAACAGTATATGATTTCACAAAGTTTTAGAATAAATTGATCAAATATCTTAATAAATTAAAAATAACGTAACCATATTTTTAAATATTACTCGTGTCGTAGTTGTATTAGTAGTTATAGTTAATTGCTACTACAACATGTAAATTAAAAATAATTAAAAGTAAATAAAAAACTTTAAAAACTGCATATATCTTTTATCGATAACCTTGATATAATGAATAACTGATGACAGTAAGAAATAAACAACTACTAAGTGAGAAAAAAAATCATCATGCCAACAACAAAAAAAAGAGCAAGCAATAGTTGACCTAATTTAGCCAGTACACCTTTTCACAGTTCCGATAAAAAATTTATGCGCGCGCAGAAATGGAAGTAAAAACGTAAACAAACATTATTTCAACGGTTTAAGTTATAAAGATTTATAATGGAAAAAAATGTAAATACTGAACATATACCTTTAACTATACCTATAGAAGTTTCAAGAGATCGAAAACATGAGCTCTAATCGATTGTAAAAATAACGAGGACAATCTAGAAATGTGGAAAGATGATTTATGTATGATACAAAATGTTAAACGAAGCTCTAAACGAAGCTCTAGGTGTTGTCAAGCCACCCAGATGGATTTCTTAAAATATCTAAGGCCTTGTCTATAGACTGTATTGACAATTTAGAATAAAACTTACTGACAACAGAAATTACACAAAAAACTTAAGAAAACTTTAAACTTGTATAGCCCTTTCTTTCAACAATACTATCATTAATAAACAGCTTTCTTCCAAACTTAACCATTACCAATTAAAATAGCACAAGTATAAACTTTGAAACCTTTTTAGATCTTGCATAGCAAATTATGCCTTGATGATTGGTTTGAGCGAAATAAGCAAGCTTTATCAAATGTTTGATTTCAAACGAAGAGAGAAAAAGTTCATTTAAACTATTAGCAAACCCTCTACATTGATCTCAAAGAGATATTTGAAAAGTACCAAATCTATAAAATAAAGTAACAACATAAACCTTTCAATATAATATATTTTTACCTTTTAATATAATTTATTTTAACCTTTCAATATAATAAATCGACTTTAGAAAATATATTAATCAATTTAGTCGACAGTCAAATTATTTTATATTTGTAAAACACTAGTAAATATTATTTACAAGTGTTTTTACGAATATAAAATAATTTGACTGTCGACTAAATTGATTAATATATATTTTAAAGTATTTTCGACTAAAATCGACTAGAATACATGTTTAAAGTGTAATACAATCTTGCAACGTCTCTGCATGAAAGTATTTATGAAAATCACAACCATCGAGTAAACAAAGAAAAAAAATTAATGAAATAAATAATCGAAAATTAACATGTTAACATAGTATGAATTAGATAAAACTTTAAGAGAGTAAACAAAAACCAAGGTAACAGTTATAATAGTTACTTCAATGATCACTAACTTTAATAATATACTTGTTTGCAAGTATTGTTAAGTTGAGGGGCCCAATTAAGTCGATACCTAAAAATATTATCTAGCTCATTAAATTTGATTAGCTTTAATTTTGGAGCAACAGTTCTTACTTTCTCCATGTATTGGTACTTAAAACACAAACATGAACATAATAAACAAAAAAGGTTAAGTAATTGCAGTTAGCTGCATAACTTTTAACTTCAAAAGTTGTAATAAAATTCGAATAAATATAAAGCACATTTATTACTAATATTGCATAATAACAGTTTTTTTTTTTTTTTGCTATACTATATTAGGTATATATATGCGGATTAAAAACTTTAAACTGAATAAAATAACAAACAGTTGTACGTCATTAGAAAGAACCTTAATACAGTATTTTAATGGTAAAAAAAAATTATAAAAAATTAAACAACAAAAAGTTTTTAAGCACCAAATTTTTGATATATGTTGAAAAAACTGTGTTCAAAATTTAGTTTTTATTTATCTAAGTTGTTATAAACTTTTTCAATTCTTATCTAAACACATATAACTTGGTATCAAAAGATAGATGTAACATTAGACTACAAATTTATATTGGTTTCTATTCACCGGGCGTTAATTAAGGAATAGAGTTGGTCCAAACCACACCTTAACTGTAAAAAAGTAGATATTTATTTTGCATAAGAATGATTTTTTTTCAAAATTTTTGATTTTTTTATACAAAAAGTTATCAAAATTTGATTCAAGACCACAAGCAAATAGTATATAAAAGTATATAAGCAGCCGTGACGCAGTGGTAGCGCACTTGCCTCAGAAACGTAAGATCCGTGGTTCAAACCCCACCTCTGGGCAAGTTTTGCAAAATCGGTTGGGAAGGAGGCGTGAACTTCCTATTAAATGCTCTTCCGCGGTGCTCTGTGACCTTAAGGACTTCTTGGGGCACCTAAATCAACATAATATATATATATATATATATATATATATATATATATATATATATATATATATATATATATATATATATATATATATATATAATATATATATATATAATATCAATTAATTTAATTATATCAATTTAATGTATTAGTTTAAAAATTTGAATAAGATCGCATCGTAGGCGCCAAAACTCAAGTGATGGTAGATTTAGGCTTTTTAGTCTTTAGTAGTATTGAATATGTTTCAAGCTTGAAACCCATTTTGTTGCTTCACGTTGAACAGATTCAATCAAAGCTACGTCAGTTTTTAATTACGGAGCATAAACAGAAACACATATTCAAGGTGTGGTCTTAAAAACACTTTATATAATTTGAGAGCCATATTTTTATCAATGGGAGTGAATGTTTTTTTTAGCATACTAAGAATTTGCAGAAATTTGAAAACAACTGATTGAATATGTGTGCTCCACTTAAAATTAGATGTAAAAGTGATTTGGAATCACACTCTTTAGTTTAGCTTCTTAGGCTTTCATTTATACCTTGGTTATTTTTCAAAAAATAACTGTACATAAGACTGGTTTTACCATAATGGATAACACAGCATTTTGAAATATTTAATTTAACTAACCAAGTGTTTGACCACTCGTATATACTGGATAACACAGCATTTTGAAATATTTAATTTAAGTAACCAAGTGTTTGACCACTCGTATATACTTCTTTGTCCCCCTCCCCCAACTATAGAAAATAAAAATAAAAATTTTTATTCCAAAAGAAATTTTAAAAATAAAAAATTTAGTTGCTGAATAAAAAGCTTTCAAAAAAAAACTTGAATTAGGCTTTCGACCTTTTCAAGCCATAACTTAAATTTAATCAATGAGAGGGGGCAATTTTTTTCTTTTATTAAGTTTTTCTCCCACCATACATTAGAGTTAGAATACTTCGTATTATGTCATTAATAGCAGAGATTTTGCCCAACAATTTTATTTGAAATTATTTTATTTAAATTATCAAGTTGCTTGGTAGACAACTTGAATAATTACTAAATTTTAAAAAAAGAGAGCACAAGCACTATTGTTCAAACTTTTCCTTTTTTTTCATCCATTTTTTGAAATTTGCGAAACTGCCTTTTTTTAAGTCTTCGTTATTTTATTTGCCATTTGAATAGACCATAAAAATACATTTTTTCTAGATATAATATATAATAAAATCATATACTATACTATTTTAACCATCAAGATAGTCCAAAGTACTATTGTTTTTATTCTTAAGGAAGGAGGTGTGAACGTCCGTTCACACCTTTTTTCCTTAAGAATGTTGTTTATTGGGCTGGAGCCGGCGTCGAACAAGCTCTTCCGCGGTAATCTGTGATAAGACCATAAGTATCTTATCGCAGATTACTGCTATTATATAAATATTATATAAATATCTAGGAGCACCTTTATAACTAACAAAAAATTAAAAAAACATTAAAATAACATTAGATATTTTAAAATACTTTCATAGTTATTGTAAAACTATCCAAAATTGAAAATGGAAAAAAAAAATTTCGCAAATATATTGTAACGAACTTTTATTTTAACATAACTATAATAATAAAGTTATAATAATAATAACCCTAAAAACCCGCCAATATGCTAATTAAGCAAAAAAGAAATACTGGAATTTACTATATTAGATACCTTTACATATATAAAAAATGAGCAAATATTATTAGAACAACGTATTTTTTTAAAATCATATATAAATATATATATGTAGTTTCACTAGAATCCCAGTGTACGGGACGAAAAAAAGACGTCCATTGGACGTTCAATTAGCGTCCGTCCGTCCCATTTAAATTCTAAACGTCTTTTGAACGTCTTTTTCGCGTCCAATAAATTTTTCGTCCAAAAAAGATCTATAATGCTTTATTAAATCAAAATTAATTTAGTTGAATCACGCAATCATCAAGACATATTTATTTTTGTTAATTAAAAACGCATTTTTAATACAAATGTAGAAGAAACTTTCAAGTGTAAAAGAACTTTCAAATGTAAATAGAGTTTTTTATGGCATCTCGAAATAATGAACGAAGAGTGACCAATAGACAGGTTCTTGCTAATTTATATATATATATATATATATATATATATATATATATATATATATATATATATATATATATATATATATATATATATATATATATATATATATATATATATATATATATATATATATATATATATATATATATATATATATATATATATATATATATATATATATATGTATATATATATATATATATATATATATATATATATATATATATATTATATATAATATTTTTGTGTGGTTAGTAATTTTTGTATTGCTTTTATTTGTATTGAAAACTTGGTTGTTGTTCTCACATTAAATTATTGTCGAAAAAATGCTCAGATAATTTGCAAACCTATCCAGATAGTTTTTTACATATATTTTTTATCTACATACCAAATTTCATTGAAAAATATTATTGAGCAGATAGTCTATAAAAGTGAGCGGTTTTGGTACCTCATTTCTGTTTTTCTGATTTCCGTAAGTGGGTGGTAAGAGGGGTACGAACAAGTTGAATTTTATTAGGTTAGTTTATGTTAAATGTATAATATATATATATATATATATATATATATATATATATATATATATATATATATATATATATATATATATATATATATATATATATATACATACATATATATATATATATATATATATATATATATATATATATATATATATATATATATATATATACATACATATATATATATATATATATATATATATATATATATATATATATATATATATATATATATATATATATATATATATATATATATTATATATATATATACATATATAGAGTACAAAAGTTGGTTTTGCAACTTTACAAGGGATAGAAATCGTTTTAAGGAATTTTGTAATGAACCCTGTATATGCATTGCACAAATCTTGCCCGTCTTTCTATCATCATGTCCTACTCCAAGTAGTTCTCTTACTACTGTTTTAAGTAGTTTAGATAATTCACCACTTGAGCACATAAGTAATTTATCACCACTAAATCACAAGCCTTTATTTTCCAAACATTCTGTTAACAATGAATTCGCATGAATCAAGAGGAGAAATAAGCCCTAGAAAAAAAAGGTTTGAATACCAGATTGTCCTATTTAACTTCTCAGCTTGCTGTTACATCCAGCATGTATTGAAAAAAGTTAGTAATAGTGACGGCAAAATTAAAAAGCATGGCATACAAGTTGAAAGTACTGAGACAAAAAGTTACATAAAAGAAACAAATTGTTAAAGTTTTGAGAGCTGAACTTAGAGATCTTAAACAAAAGTTGCAAACATATTATTACAGTAAGATAATACGCAATCTTAAAGCTTAAAAAAAAGGCAATGAAAATTTCAGAACTTTTAAAGCTAAAATAAGTTAAAGTTGTACATAATAAAGATATTAAGGCAAATAAAATGCTGATAGCTAGTTACGAATATTTGCTTGCATATATGTAAAGCAGTTGATCATCTAGCTTTTATTTAGATTTTCATTTAGCATCTTTTAATAATAATGATCAATCGATTATCTCAAATATATCAAACGCAATGTCAGGCAAAGTTGCAATTAACCATCTTACCATAAGCAAACTGTGTGACATTTAAGGGGAAAGTTTGAATGAGCTAAACTGCCATTTACACGCTCTTGATATAACCTCATGGCTGGGTATGATTGTATGGAATTTAAAATAGTTTTGGCTATGAAGAAGTTGAGTTTTAAACATGGCAAAGGTGATTCAGAAAGATTTGTTAGTTTTTAGCTGATCAAAAACTACCACGAGGTATCATTCCAAGGTATCAAGGAAATCGTCTTCATATTTTTTTTCATACTTGTTTTTTTTTTAAAAAACATTTAATAAGTTTGAGCATTTTTTAACCATTGGAACAGTAATATGCAGAACTATACAAACAGTTCTTAGAGCAGTATTTTGTAACAAAACAGCTCTAAAGCAAAAGTGTGTGCTTGCATTATTTGGAAAACCACCTTCTCAAAGTCACATAAAACTTTGTCATCCAGTTTCCAGCCTGGATGACAAAGTTTTGTGTGACTGTTGAGGAGGCAAATTTTGACCATTATAGTGGAATCCTGGTATTAATAGATATTTTACTAAAAATTGCAGATTCTAAATCAAATCCAGGTTCACTTTTTAAAATGACCTTGAACCAAATATTTTAGATCCAATAATAAATGTTTTGTTTTATTGATGAACACTTTATCAATATGACTTTTGCTTGTCTTATTGCAGTGGGAGACGTCATAACTCATCAATGTAAGAGGTATTTCTCACTTTCTATTAACCAGGCTCTCAAGGAGGAAGTAGCATGTGCAAGGCTTCACGATATAAATAGTGAAGAGTTAGTGGGAATGTTTAGTGAGGCTGAAGAAAGATCCCCTAATGTAACAATTTGTTATGAATCATACAAATTAAAATACCTAGATAGTTTAGATCAATTTTCTAGAGAAAATATAGTTACTATTTAAAAACTTTGGCATATAAAATTGGTTGAATGGTCACACACGAGCAGTGAACACCTCAGGAAAGAAATGAAATACATCAGAATAAAGGAGAATTATTTATTAGACAAAGCATATTTTGACGGTTGTCAAGACAAAAATAAAGATTAATAGTGGAATATTTAAAAATAAATAAGACTAATAAATAAGGAATATTTAAAAATAAATAATATAGTTATGTTGTCTATTCAGAAACCCATAAAAATATAGTTATGTGGTCTAATCAGAAACCCATAAAAATATAGTTATGTGGTCTATTCAGAAACCTATAAAAAGAGGATGATAAATCAAACGAAGCATAATGATATATGAGCAGATATTTCAAAAAAACATGTATACAAATGCCAAAAAATGGATGAAAAAGACAAAAAAAAGTTAAAATGACAGTTGCTTGAACTCTCTTACAATTAAATAAAGTGTTTAAATACATCGTCTATCAAACAACTTCATGACTAAGATGATATAATGTCATGACTAAGATGATGTAATGTCAGATAGAATTGTTGGGCAAAAACTTTACCATGAATGGTACAATAGTGAGTATTCGAAGTATGTCATGTACGATGGTAGAGAAGAAAAACTTGATAAAACAAAACAAGACAAAGTTTACACGATTTCTTACTGGAATTAAGTTAATACTGATACTGAAGCTGTTGACTACAACATGAAAAAATTTCAGCTTCCGCTGATGTTGGACCAGGAGAGTTGATTTTTTTTTGAAGTGTAATATGTAACAAATTATGATATTACTTGTAATGAAGCTTTAAAAATAAATACTGCAACTGATGAAACTTACAAAACAGATACGACATAGGATGAAACTTGTATAAAGGTATTGCAAGTAATAAAACTTGAAGAAATAGTCATATCAAGTCAGGTATGCCTGGTATTAAACCATATGTTTTTGTTTTACTTTTTTTTATAAATGTTTTTAGATATGAATAAAAGTATTTGACTTGGAATGACCTTTGCACAAGTGTTGTGACTTCCAAAATATTTTGATAGGCGGCTCTGGCTTATCTTCACGTGGTGTCTATTGTTACAAATGATTGTTATAGTGTTCCATTTACGAAATTGATTATTTTAATTATTTACTAAAAACCAAGACAACTATTTAATCTTAGGATATCTAAAATATTTTAATACAGAACAATATAAAATTGATTGTTACATTTTTTTTATAGGATACAACACTGATATTTTTGGTAATGAAATAAAATTTATTTAATGAAATATCCAAAAATGAATTATACTAATTTATTTTGTTTGTTAAAGATACAATTATTTTTAAGAATTCAACATCTTTTTATTGTAGGTTGTGGGTAACCATTACCACCCTATTCAACAAACTTCTTAACTTACCCAAAATTTACGAATAGCAGCGAAAATACTTTTTTTTCAAAAGTAGGCTCGGTTGTGGTCTTTTTCTTTAGCTTGTAGGTTATACTTAGTGCCAAAAGCCTAATTCAAGTTTTAAATTGTTAACTCATTTAAAAATAATTATAATTGTTATTATAAAGATTTATTTATTTTACTTATTTATTTTTTTAGGTTATGGGGGAGGGGGGGGAAGGGGCACACGCGCCTTCCACAAGTCAATAAACACACCACCAATAAATGAAATTCTTGTAACAAAAAAAAATTTCATGTTTTTTATACTGTGTGTTTGTTTCACTTATTTTATTAAATATAGAAACATTTATTTTTTTATAATTAGAAAATAAAATATTTTTGAAATTAGGGTGTGTTAAATTATCACCACCATATCCACCACCAACTTTAATAAACATCAATCATTGATGGTCTGGAATAAAATTATAGCAACTTTTTGTATAAAAAAAATAACCGTTTGTTTGAAAAAAACACTTTTTATTGAAAGAATTATGCTTATTTTTAGGGTAAAGGTGGTGGTTTGGCACCCCTCTAACCCCTTAGGAAACGCCATATAGGTAGGCGATGTTATAAATTTGTAGCCCACAGTTACACCTATCTTTTGATACTAAGTTATAGGTATTTAGATAAGAATTGACAAATTTATAACAATTTAAGTGAAGAAAAACTAAATTTTGACCACAGTTTTTTCAACAAATCCATATATCAAAAATTTGCGACTAAAAGCGTTATAACTTTTTGTAGAATAGTCCGATTTTAATAATTTTTTCACCTTTAAAATACTGTATTGAAGCACTTTCTAATGATATATAACAATCTAACCTTTGATTAATTTAAAATTTTCAATTCACATACCTAATATATATATATATATATATATATATATATATATATATATATATATATATATATATATATATATATATATATATATATATATATATATATATATATATATATATATATATATATATATATATATATATATATATATATATATATATATATATATATATATATATATATATATATATATATATATATATATATATATATATATATATATATATATATATATAATATATATATATATATATATATATATATATATATATATATATATATATATATATATATATATATATATATATATATATATATATATATATATATATATATATATATATATATATATATATATATATATATATATATATATATATATATATATATATATATATTTAATTACTTATGAATAGTGTTAATATTGATACAGAATTGATACAGATATTAAAAGAAATAGTTTAAAACTGAGTATATGATATACTAAATATATTAAGTATATACTTAGTTCTTGATATAGCATATCAAGTATAATACTTGATATACTACATCAAGAACCATGTTTTGATTATTTAAAAGTTTTTGACATCGCAAAATCTTAAAGAAAACCTAATAGTGATACAAAAAGTTTATACTGATTATTTACTAGAATTCAATATCTTTAATTGACAACTTTTAGATTGTGCTATTCAAAATAAGTATAAGAACATTTTTTTTTGTGAAGTTGATCATTAATGGTTTACCTTTATTTAAGTTCTCAAGTAAACAATTGTGGCCAATATTAGCTTGCTTTGATTATTTTAATATTTTTATAGTTGGCATTTATTGATGTGAAACCAAGCCTAACTCACTAACTAAATACCAATTTTTTTCTTTGAGTCAAGTCAATAATACAAAATGGTTTTCTATGCAATAAAAAATATAAATAAAAAATATATAAAATCTTATAATGGTTACAACTTTTGTGAAATATGTTCCGTTTATGAATCTTATGAAGGAATAATTGTGTTTAATAAGGAAATTTTTTACACTCCTATCTCTTATATAAGTCAAATGTTACAACTGGTTTAGTTTTTTAAATTAAACTCACTTGAATCTTTTCCAAAAAAAAATCACACAAAAAAATAAAGGCATTAGTTTTACCAGACATTTGAAAATCTGCTTTAAATAATCTTTTGAAGATGTAATTAACTTCGCTATTTTATTTTTTGTTTTTTAAAAAATTTAAATAATTAATTAAAATGAAAATCAATATTTATTTTTATTATTTGATAAAATTATTTTTTTTGTAACTTATCCAACTTCAAATTAGAATGAAAAAAATGTTTTTAAAGATAGAAAAGAGTTGATATTTTTTTTTATATGAATAAATTTTTGATTATTTGCTTCATATACTTAATGGACCATTAGTTGCAGCAGCCAAAAGTGGATAACACAAGTAACCACTATATCACTTGTTGGAATGTTATCGGCTGGCCACTTTAGTAATTTACTAAGTAAACGATGAGTTAAACTCCATTTAACTGGTCAGAATGCCTTTATAGGTCTACTGCAAATCCATTACAACAATACTTGCGGATAAAGTTTCAATATGTAATTATTTGATTATTGTCATATATATTCAGGGTTCTCAATCCTCCTTAAAAACCTTAAATATCCTCGGGAAAAAAAACATCCTTAAAAGTCCTTAAATAATCTTTAAAAAAGTTAAAATTTGACTGCTCTCCTTAATTTACTTTTCTATAAATTTTTGTTTTATTAATTAAAAATTTATTTATAAACATATATAATATAATGTATTGGTCATAAAAACTTCTTTTATGTATGTAACTCTTGATTTTTTGAGTTTGTTTTTTTACAATTTTTCAGGGGAGTTGTCAAGTATATAGTATATATAAGTATATATATATTGTTAAATGTTGGGGATATGTGTTTGTGTGTGTGTATTAATTAAATATATATATATATATATATATATATATATATATATATATATATATATATATATATATATATATATATATATTACGTCGTAAAGTGTATTATTATTACGTCGTAAAGTGTATTAATGTTCTCTTTATTCCTTTCACTTTTATTTTTACATACTTATCTTTACAATTTTTTTCTAGGTTTAAGACTGTTTTACTGATTCCTACAGCAAAAAAGAACTTTAAAATGCTGTTGGCAATAATCTAAACTCCACACCTGATCTAAAAGAAGGCGAATGACATAAAGTGTTTGAACAGTCGATTCTTGAAAAATAACAAGTGGATGAAGAAGTTTTAAAAAAATTGTAATTTATAAAACTTAGCACAATTATATTGATAAAAAGTTTAAGCAAAATTTTATTTTTTACTTATTCTCAAAATTTTAAGTGAAAACATAAATTTTAACCTTACGTTTGAGTAAATCCATGTAAAAACACGTATTATAGACGTCGAAATGACGCCTAAATTAGGTTATTTAAAAACGTCATTTGGCGTTTTCATTTAGCACTCGTTCTGAACGTCCTAAATTCGCAACTTTTAGACGTCTAAAAAACACGTCTTTTTCCGTCCTAAAAAGACGTCTTAGTTACGTCCTAAAAAGACGTCTTTTCGACGTCATATGGACGTTGCCGTGTCCGCTGGGATACTTTGCATTCAACAAAAAAAGTACTTATGTTAATAATTATATTTCTTATTACACAAATATATCTATTTTTGAATCGCTTGCCTCATTCTCCTTAATTTAGCATTAAAGCCATTAAATATATCGGTGCAGCTAGCTTCACCGATATATTTTGAGAGCTCAGTTTTATATTTATATACTCAACACCGACTTTTAGTGAAGCTAGCTTCACTAAAAGTCGGTGTTGAAAATAATTAAATTAGCTGTTAAATATATATACAGATTATTAGTTGCAAAATACATATACAAGTCAGTGTTGATGTATGGATAAAGCTCTATTTAACACCTCTAGTTTATCGAGTTGTAATAGTTTGTTATATTTTTTTAAAGAAACACGTTTATTGGTCTGCTAGTAGTCACATATAGCTTACGTTACACCAATTTATATAACTTGCAACTATTTTTATACTGACAACTTTTTCTATCAAGACATGCTACTACAGTAGTCACACACAAGTACACCACATTGACTATTTACTTTACACACACAGTTATAAATACTCAAAACAGTTCACAATTCTCATAGACCCAACTTATACTGTGACAAACCACTGCACTTATAGACTCTCTTGTTAAAAAGTTACTTACTTTTGTTTGCAAGATGTACTAAACCCTGCTAAGTGTCGTCTAGTCTCAATGTCAATCTAAATGTGGCAATCGTCTTGACTGGATACTCTGAGAATAACCCTTTTGCGATACCCTAAATATATACCCTGGTGTAGACCCAGAGCTTCTTTTGAGATACCAGTCTCGGATGAAAGCTGGAGGTCTTCATGTGTTCATACTGCACTATACGGCACAAATCCATACTGTACTCAAGACGTTCATGATACACTTATATCTATAATGTGTGTTTATCACCCTAATAATACAGACTACATGATAACTACTATAAAACGAATAATTCTACTCCATCACCAATTCTGTATATACATCACGTTTACTCTTGACTCTAATAACAATTTAGTAGCACAACAAGTTATGAATTTCCTTGACTATTGTTTATTATTCTTACTTATTTTTTACTTTATTTTACTTATATCAGTTTTTAGTATTTTTCTACTTTAAGGCTCTTTGTTTTCCACTGGACATCTGTCCTTTTGTATTTTTATTTGACTCTGCTAAACTCTTTTTAACAAATTATTC